>JARHVA010002224.1:0-27500 GCA_037957365.1 Torreya grandis
AGTTTTGAATACCTTTAAAATGGATAAGAATTATCATTATTTTAGTCAAAAATAATATTACCAATGAATACAAAAAATAATTAGTTTTCAAAAAATGTTTTTGCAAGTGGTTTTCTAGTACCTTTTTAGCTCTTGAAAGTCAATTAGTAATAGGTGTAAAATAAATTCCTAATTGGTAATTTACCAAAACTACAACTTGGAACTAGTTTTATTAGGATTTAAATATGAAAACATTAATTATTTTTTTTTTTAAATCTCATTAGGAACTATCATTTTTAACCAATTTTGAAAGACATTTGCAAGAGTAAAATTTTGCTACTTTTTCTTGTCTCCAAAGTTGGTTTGGAATTGCAACAAATAAATTATCTAATAATTAAAATTTTCAAATATAAAAATTGTAACACAATTTTAATAGTTTAAAATTATCATTTGTTCAATCAAAATAATTTATTATGAGTTTTTTCTTTTTTTCAGTGAGGTAATAAGCCAAATTTACAAAGAATTTTATAAATCACCTTTCAACTTGTTAAATTTATTTCATAATGCTAAGTAAATTTGTCGTTTTTTTTCAAATAAAAATATTTCAATTCCTAAGTCATGCTACCTCTAGCTTAGCAAACATGTTTTAATGCTTAGAAAAATTTATCTATTTATTTATGAATTAATACAAGGGTGCATTTGTACTCAGTTTATCAATTTAGAGTTTTTTGTGCTTTGTATCATTTAGGAGTATATGTTGTTGTATTTTGTTTTAGTGCCTAAGGTATTTGTTTATAATCTTAGTTTGAGTTTGAGTCTTAAATGTATTTTAATTACATAAGGCTTTATTTGCCACATGATTAGGTCTAGGGAAGGTGTTCTATCAATAGTAAAGTGTGCTCTTTATTTATTTATTGCTTAGGACCTTAGAAGTATAAATACTCTTATTTCCATATGTTTATATGTCTCTTTTAACTCTTAGTAGCACCTATTGACATTTGGCTTAGTTAGTGGTTACGGTGTTACCCATAAGGTAACTACATTAGCTTAGTCATAAGACTAAATTATGAAAGTTGGATGCCTTTAAATTTAAACTAATACTTATTTGGTAATGAGTGAATTAAAACTAACCCTGATTCTACATATTAAGGTAGTCATTGAAGATATGTAGTCACCCCGAGGAAAGGGTGCAGGTATAGGTAACTAAAAAACAAACCTTTAGGATGCTCCCTTAGTGTAGGCATTAATAACTAACTTGTAGAGGGATATTGTAACTTAGACATTAACAAGTAACCCTTAGATCACTTATACTTAGCTAATATTTTTTAGGGTGTCATTCCTTATGTGTTTGTATCCTTCTAGTTGCTAACTTCATGGTATGCTTGAATGTATAGTGTTTGTGATTATAGTTAGTTGTTGGGTTGTGACATTCATTTTTTCTCTAGTAAGTGAGATTATGTTTTTCCATATTGAATTTGGTCATCTATAGAAAACACTCTTGATAAATGGAGCTTCTCTGAGAAATGTAAGGTAAGGATGACTGAGAATTTTAATCTTAGTGGGTCAAAGTAACACAAGTTCCTTTGTCATTACTTTTAATTCTCATTTTTGCTTTTATACAATAGTGACTTGGGTAAGTGCATGTACTTTAGGTTATCAAGGTGTTTAAAGATAAGTGATTATTTGATTATGTGGTTTTTTCTTGATTTTGATAGATAAATCATATAGAAGTTTGTTTGAGTTGTGTTAACTTGTCCCTTGTTGTCTTATAATGCCAAACTCTTTCAGTGATGATGCTTCACAGAAGAGGCCCATCACAAGTTTAAGGAAAACTACATTTGACATTAATTCTAGGAATCAGATATGTAGGCTATCTAATTTGTGTGGATATAGAGTCTAGGTCATATGATAGGTTTGGGTTGCCTTTATTTCATCCTTATGTGAGAATATGACATTCTTATTGAACTTATTTTTTAGATTGAATTATGTTAACCCTTTTTATTAATATTCGTTGTAGTGTTGGTAGTTATCTGGGGATGGCTTTCATGTTGTAAAATTTCTTATTTCTATGAACTTTTGATATTAACAATTGTATTATGTTATAATAGAAAATCCTTCCATGGAATGCCTTGGTGTGGTGGTTCTTTCATTAGTAATTATTGCCTTAGTTTGCACTTGTGTTTCTTGATAGTATATGACTTTTAGGTTATCTTATTTGACTTAAGAAATCAAAAAAGTAAAATTAAAATAGACAATCTCTTAAGGACATCATATGAATGTGACTTGTCTCTCTTCCTTAATAATGATATTAATTTAATAATTTTAGAAACCACTTTTTAGCTTAACCCTCACTTGAATATGTATGTATTCTATTTTATTAAGGTAAAATAAAACTAAATAAATAATTTAATAATTTTGTGTGTCACAATCTTGTTGCAATGATAAAATAATGACAACTCTTAAAATGATTAAACATCATTAAAATTAATAAATATATATACCATATTATACTTGTGTTTTGAGACAAAAAATTAGACATAACACTTATAGTATTTTGAATGTAAAATTGTTCTTATTCCTAGGTTATACTAGACTTTATAAGGATTGTCTTTAATGGTGATTTTATCATAGTAGTATTAGATTAAAAAAAGTGGGTTGATTAAGGTTTGAGATTATACATTAGTGTTCTTAACCTTATTATGATTTTTGGATTTGATCCATGCATATAGATCATGAATAATAACTTGTAAAGTAAGATAACATGTAATACTAAAATTCAAAAGATATGAAATAGATGCACTCATTATGACTAAGTTTTTGACTTTAAAAAAATACAATGGGGAAGGAGGGTATAACTAGTTAAGGTTGTATTGGCTTTGTAATCTCTCAAATATATTGATCTCATTTGTAAATAGTGAATACAGATATGAAGGCACTAAATATGGAGGATTTCATTAATCTCATAGCCACACTATCCCATCTCATAGGGTGCATTGACAATAACTTCTTAGGGTTAACCAATTACCAATGCACCATAAGAATAAATGATTGAAAGCTTCATCTGGATGAAGAAAAATCCTAGGCATTTTTTATGTACCATAAGGTATGTGGAAACTAAAATTTGTATATAGTGTTTTATAATGGCTTGAGCATTGTGGAACTACCCCTCACACCACAGTGCAAGTAATAAATATCAATTGATTTACCCATAATGACAACTCCTATGAATTTTAAAATTGCTTGAGCATAGTTTCTAGGAAAACAAGGTAAAATAAAAATAAAATCAAAAAGTAGAGGCTCAAAATCAAAGGGTTGGGTTCACCAATATGTTTTACCCTATTTTTGATTAAAAAACTAAATGAATTAATAAATTTTATTATATACATAGGTTTAGACTAGAATTATCATAATTTTCAAGATGTACAATATTCAAATATTGTTATTTGAAAAACTATTAGATATGGAAAGTTGTTATTTTTTAAAATCATTAAGAATAAATATATTTAGCTTACACAATGATCTATGTTGAATCTTATTATTGTTTGACTATGAAAATTAGAAGAGGAGGTGACTGTGTAGGCTTAGTATAAAAATCAAAAATAAAAATAAAATCTAGACATGTCCATTATAGGTGGATAATGGCACATTGTACCTGAGTCAATTGATCTCGAACTAGTCTAGGTTGACTATGACAAAAAAATAAGAATATAGAAAAGACATATCAGAAGTAAAAACATAAAATATCTCTAGTCATTAGCATAGTGGGTAGACAGTGGCATAGCACACTTGAGCTTGTTGACTACAAACTTGTTTGGTTTGACTATGTATTTGAATTGATCGTTACACTAGTTATGCTTGTAAGTGATGAGAAATATAAGATATAAAATTTATAATTTGGTCATGAAAAAATCATTGATTATCTTCTCGTACCTTTTGTAATCCTTAGGGAACTTTGATAGATTGAAAACCTACAAGAAAAAGAGGGGAGTGTAGTGGGATGAGCTGACATCAATCACCCCCTTTATGATTGAACATTGCCTACATATCCAATGCTCTAGAAATAGATAGTGGTAGAATGTGTTGGGTGAATATTTTGTCAATCAGTGTACCAATAAAAAAAATAGGTTTGATCAACCACAGCAGGAAGATTGGTCGGCCAGATGTGTAGGTTTACCACATCAAAAGGGGACTAATCTCTCCTCTCATCAAGGGGAGGTTCCCTATAAATACGTAGGAGCTATATACAATATAAATAAGAAATAACACATGGGGGTAGAATAAACCATCCATCTCTCTTCTTTCAGAGATGATGCTTATAGATAAAGGAGAAAATCTTGGTGGAAACACTGAAGGCACTTCTCTTCTTTCAGAAGTGTTCATGTAGGAAATAGCAGGAGTTTCTTTTAGGTAATAAAAATAACTGGTGAAAAAGGGCGTAGTAACTAGCAGGATGAAGTAGAACACAAAGTTTCCACCTCAACTGCCCAAAGAGTATAACACAAAGGATAATGGGGGCACAAAGTCGCCCTAGAATCCTCAACACAGAAAGAAAAGGAAAAACACATGCTGAAAACAATTGTGAAAGAAGAAAGTCTTCTCACAGTTGGCTTCAGGACACCTCCCTTTTTACTTTCACTAATCTTGCTTGTCAAATTAAATAAATAAGAATGCTTCTAGGAAATAGACATAAGAACAATTTCCTAAAGTAGCACAAGCCAAAATAGCACAAAGTCTGCAAACAACTTGCTTTCTCATTCAGATAAAATGATATGAAATTACAATTTGAGCTCAAAGTCTCAGTCTTCTTTCAAATGGGTAGAGTTTCGCTCTTATAAAAATGAGAAGTCTCCTTCAATGATACAAAATATTACATTATATAGAGGTAGAGAGAAGCCTGGCACCTTTTCCCATGGGGTGATCCATTCAGCACATTAATGCCTTGGATGCACTCTTGATTTTGCCATGCTAGAACAAGGTGGTTGCTTTAACTGTGGTGTGTTGGTTCATCTCCTTTGTCTACTCCTTAGCCTAAATCACTCATTCCATCACCTGCTAGTTGCATAATTGTCTATTCTACCTTTATCTCAAAGGGGACAAATAGACGGTGCTTTCAATGTTTGGAGGCCCCAAATATTTACCTCAAACTACTTCACCTACTGGAAATAACTCCTACTGAGTTTCCCTCTTTGTCTCTTCTTCCTCTTGAGTCTAGCCTTAGGCTCTTTAAATGCATTCAGGTATGTGCCTTGAGTCTACTAGAATCAATAGATGCTTAAATGTAGTTGATTTGGCATTCACAGGGCTTTCCTCGATTGAAGGTTAATGGCTAGCCAGTCGCTCTAAATTTGACATCATAGGCCTGTCATTTTGTTATGACATGGGTGAGGACATGTGGTGGCATCCGTGTCTTTGAAATAAGCTTATCAAAATAAGCTTTGAAACTGTTAAAGGCTAGGGCACAGATGCAAACACGTGGTACCTTTCACTACACTGTGATGGGACACGTGGTGAGTTATGTGCTTTGAAGCTTCATTTGAAATTGTGTCTCGATACGTGACACTTGGCAACTTCTACTGCACTTTGATGCTTTGACCTTTTCTAAAGGGAACATGCCTTTTGGGGTCTTGAAAAAGGTTCATTTCATGTGTGTCGAGTGTCCCCCCCACAAGGGTATCTACCCTTCGAGATCTTCTAAGTGGCCTTCAGGCTTCAATTTCTTTAGAGGGTTGTTGGTCCTTTTATTTCCTTCAAACAAAATGTTTAAAGGAATTCCTAAGGACAATTTGTCTAAAGGAAGTCACCTCCCTTTAGTTCTTTGTCTTTGCATTTGAGGGTGCCCCATCTTTTGACACGTGGCATCTTTTGCCACTTCTTCAGGGACACGTGGCATCTTTCACCACATCATAATGAAACATTCCATTATTGACACATGGTGCTTTCCACTCTCAAACTTTTGTAATGCCATAGAAATGTTTGGGGCTCAGTTAGGCTCTCATGGATGATGACACTTATCAGCCTCTGTTGATCTCTTTAAGGGATAGGTGGCAACTTCTGCCACTTCTTGAAATAAAGTATAATGGGCTCAGCTAATGACACTTGGCAGCATCTGCCTGACTCTTGCTTTTGAATGCACTTCTTTCCTTAACTGGGGTAGCCTTTAAACCTTTAAAACTGTGAACCATTGAACTTTGAAGTGGTTCAAGGTTCAATGGTTCATTTTATTTATTTGGCTAAGGCCCTTTGATATCCTTTTAAACCAAATGCATTGAACCTCTTGATCGTTGAACCTGTTGAACTGATGAACCAAAATGGTTCAAGGTTCAACGGTTCAATGATTCAATCCTTTGAAACTGTTTAAGTGCTCAGAGCCACGAAACCTTTAAAATGGTTGAACTTTGAACCTCTGACAAATGCACCTATCTCTTGCTGATGATGTTGAACCTTTGAACCTATTAATCCCTTTACTAAAAAAACTTAAAAAATGAGGAATTTGAAAGCTCAAAACAAATTTTGTAAAGGGGAGGGACGATTTTGGTCTTGCAGGGCCAAAATAGTTCATATGTTGTCCCAAAAATGAGAAGTCATTTTTTGGGGACAACAACTGGCTCCTATTGGGGAACTACCTTCAATTGGAAACTTGAAACACAACTGAGGGGAGTAGAAACTAGAATCTCCAATGCCTTGAAGTGTGCCATTGGGCTTCGGAGTCGTGCTACCTGAAAGAAAGGCCCAAAAAATAAAAATGAAAAGAACGAAGTAGAAACAAAAGACTATACAAATATAAATATGTATAGGGGAACTCATCCGATACTTCAAGAGTTAAAGTGCTTCAGATGTTGCCCATTGTGGGGAAGAGAAAAGAGAGTGCCATCTTGATACTTCAACAAGAAACTGTTTTCACCGTTGAGCTGATGAATAGTAAAAGGGCCCCTCCATAGGGAATCAAACTTTCCATGCATCCCCTTTGATTCTCTTCTCTTGTCCCACAGCAGGACTTGATCTCCAATCTAGAAATCATGATTCTTTGCCTTCTGGTCAAAGAGCTTCTTCACCAAACCTTGATGGGCAGCAATTTTGTCTACCACTACAGTTCTTTTCTCATCCAGCTCAGTCAGGCACACGATCCTCTTATCAAGGGCACTTTCATATGTTTGATCTTCAATCACCTTAGCCAATTTCAATGCTGGTAATTCCAAGGTGATTGGTGTCTCAACATTGATACCATAAATAAGTTGGAAAGGAGACATACCAATTGCTCTCTTTGGTGTAATTTTATCTACCCATAGAGCATCAACCGATGCTTTATGCCATGTCCTTTGGTTGTCATCCACCAGCTTCTTGATGATAGTCACCAAATTCTTATTGCTTGATTCAACCTATCCATTCCCTTGTGGAAAGTAATCAGAAGAGTGGGAGAGTGTAATTCCATAGTAGAAATAGAATTGAGTAATCTTCTAAGAAGTGAAACAAGCTGCATTGTCAGTGACAATCTTGGTCGGGACCCCAAACCTAGAAATGATGTTATCTTTGAGGAAATTACATACTACTTCTGAAGTAGCATGTTTGGTTGGAATAGCTTCCACCCATTTGGTGAAGTAGTCTCAATTCCCCATTATTGGAATGGTTCCTCTATGACCACTGGCTTGAGAGGTAGGGTAGCTAACTTGAGTTTTCTAACAAACTACTGGCATAGCT
The DNA here is from genome assembly GCA_037957365.1 of Torreya grandis. Lineage (NCBI taxonomy): Eukaryota > Viridiplantae > Streptophyta > Pinopsida > Cupressales > Taxaceae > Torreya > Torreya grandis. The sequence goes on from JARHVA010002224.1 coordinate 7,675, forward strand.
CACACCCTCTAACCCACTTGTATGCATCCTGAAAGAGAGTTGGCCAATAGTACCTGGCCCACAGGATCTTATGGGTAGTCATAGGAGCATAAAAATGTCCTCCACAAGCCAAATTATGGAAGGAATTTAGAAGTTAGCCTTGCTGCTCCTTGTCCACACAGCGAAGGAACATTCCATACAAGCTCTTCTTGTATAGGTTGTTGTCCCAGAGGACAAAATTATCAGCTTTCAACTTGATGGTTCTCCTTTCTTTATAAGATAGGTGTGTAGGATGCTCACCATAGGTAAAGAAATGAGCAATGCCTGAATACCACTCATTTGTGGTGGAGACAAAGAGGACTATTGGTGTGTCATCCACTTCTGGTTCTTCATGCTCTATTCCTGTTGGCTTGTTATCAGGAATTAGTTGGCACAACCCCTTTCCACATACCAGCTTTGTCAGCTTGATGATCAGATCAAACTCTTAGTTCTTTGCCACCCAATTGCCTCTTTTCATCCCAAACTCCTACTGAGTCAGTATAGATTTCACTGTGGTGTCAGGGACTAAGGCAGTAACTCAAGAATTGAGGATGTAGAAATGAAAATGTTTTACGGCCTTCACCACTGCATAAGTGTGCTTCTCCATATTTGATTACTTCAACTCATGAGCTTTGAAAGGACAAATCATGAAGGAAATAAGAGATTTCATACTTTCTTTATTCTGTTGAACCAGAATTGCTGAAAGTGTATGTTCTGAAGCATAGATGTAAATGGTGAACTCTTTGCTATAGTCTAGACAAGCCAGAATTAGAGCATGGAAAATGGTAGTCTTGATATCCTCAAATGCTGACTTACCTTCTTTAGTCTAGCTGAAGGTGGATTTTCCCTTCATCATGTTTACAATGTGCCTAGTCTTCTCGGCAAACTCAGGGATGAACCTCCATAAGAAATTCACCTTTCTAAAGAAAGAGTGAACAATAGTCTTACTTGTGGGCAAGGAAAGTTCTTGGATAGACTTGACTCTATCTGAGTCAATCTTTATGCCTCCTTTGGACACAATGTGTCTAAGAAGTTTCCCCTCCATTAAACCAAAAACTGACTTCTTGGGGTTTAGGAAAATGCCATTTTGGCAGCAGCGTTCCACCACTTGTTGCAAATGGCTCACATGATTTGGGCGATGCTTAGAGAAGACAGTCAAGTCATTAAGATAAACTATGATGAACTTACCCATTTCATCCTTGAAGGCAAGGCCCATTGCTCTTTAGAAGGTAGTGCCAACATTTATCAAGCCAAAAGGCATTCTTCTATATGTAAATGTGCCCCAAGGTGTGGTGAAAGCGGTCTTATATTGGTCTGCCTCACCAACTTCAACCTGATTATATCTTGAGAAGCCATCTAGCATTGATAACATCTCTGAGCCCATCACTATCTACAGCACTTGATCCATGATTGGTAATGGATAATTATCCTTCAAGGATGCCTGATTCAAATTCCTAAAATCCACACAAAGGTGAATTTCACCATTCTTCTTTCTTATAGGCACTATATTGGCAATCCATGTGGAATGATGGATTGAGAAGATTATCCTGGCATTTAGCATTTTTTGTATCTCAAATAAAATAGCACCTAATATTTTTGGATTATAATGCCTAGAATTTTGCCTGTAAGGTGTTGAATCAACCTTGAGAGGGATGTTATGTTGAATTTCATCAGGCTAGAGTAATTTCAAGTCAGCATAGGAGTACGCTAGGACATCCATGTATTTATTGAGCAAAGAGGTGAACTTGAAATTCTCTTTAAGAGTACAGCATTTCCCAATGTTTACCATCTTGGGGTCTTCCTTGGTTCCAATATTTACTTGATCAAACTCTTAAGATGAGCTTGAATCCATTGGCTACTGTCTGATGAATCTATCATGCTTATCAAATAACTTCTCAAAGGAAACTAGGCCTTTGGGAATCTTATTCCCTTTGAGTTGAAAGAACTCCTCACCTGTGTCTACATTTGATTTAGGAGCTATTTCACACTTTTAAGGTTCACTACCTTCAAAATGCAGCCATTCAAAGCTATCTTTTTGCTCTAGGAAGGAAATGATTTGGTTGTCATTGTTAAATACCTACCAATGACTGGAATTATTAGGTACACTTAGCTAAAAGACCAGCTTAATTATGTACTTGTCTCCTTTGAAATATAGGTGGGGAACTAAGAGAGTAGCTAAAACAGCCAGTGCATCCACTTGGTCATTGAATTCTCTAGGAACTACAGAGATGTTGAAAGCGTCAGTCTTCAAGCTGGTCCTAAGCTAGATTGCAGTAATGACACAATCTTTCATTCTTGGTTTGATACAGGTTCCTCACCTGACAAACCACTAATTCAGCATCTCCTTTAGCATGAAGGAGATTGATGCCTTTGTCCCTAGCAACTTTTAATCCCAGCAGTAGAGATTCATACTCAGTTGTGTTATTAGTGTTGCTGAACTACAACTTATAAGATGAGGGAAAATATCTCCTTGAGGAGATATTAACACAACCCCAACTCCTGAACTAGTGGAAGAGTAGCTGCCATCAAATTCAAGAATCCATACCTCATTTGATACAGATTTTCTTTTGGATTCTTCTTTATTCGAGGGTGGAGATACTTCCACACTTGCCTTGTGCTCAGCCAATTCCTCTATTGTTCCAACTGAATGTATTTCTAGGTTGTCATCTATAGGAGCTTCATCAGATGCCTCATGAACTTCATTCGTGGATAAAAAGTAGTTTCCCATGCCTGAAGACTCAAACAAAATTTGAGCTTCAGGTGCTGAGGCCTGAGTAACTACATATTTCACTTCTTTTTCAGGGAGCAGCCTCTTCATGACACCTTTAACTGGAATCCTCACCTCTAACAAATCCATGCTCAATTCACCACCAACATCCTTGTAGAAATTCTACCCAATAAGGATGCCATATGATGTTAGGACGTCTGCTACCAAGACAGTCATCTTGATTCTTTTGTTTAGAAAGGCAACAAATGCAAATTAGGCATCTTTAATTTGCCCTAGCAGTGGCACTTGTTTATTCTCCATGGAGAAGCATCTACCAAAAGTTTTGGTCAATGTGAGGTTAAGGGATTCAGCCACTTTAGTGGGCATGACATTGTTTAAAGCTCCAGAGTTAATGATGCAATTGTTCAGCTACCATCCATTTATCAGCAATGAGACATAAAAAGGTTCAGTCTTGTTAGGAGCAGTAGGAGGAGCAATGACAAGGTTGTTCCTAGTGGGTGCATTCTTGAGGGGATCATGTGTCACTCTAGGAACTGCTTATTCAACAAGGATGTTCTAATTTTTAACACATTAAACTAGTCTATCTAATTGCTCAGGATGGGACTACAGAAATTCAAATTCAAACATTTGAATTTTGGTTTTCTTTATATGGTCAATGATATCAAATGTTAGGAATGAACTAGGTACAAAGGATGGGAGTTCATCCTTTTGAGTTTTGGGGGGAAATTAGATTGCAAATTTGAAGTAGAAGGCGTAGGGGCATTTGGGGTACTTACCTTTCTTGTAGTCACTGGGTCCTTTGGCTGGAAAGGAAGAGTGGATCCCCGCTTAGCAATTGAAACTATTGGTTGAGGTCACTCCTCTGCTTTCTCTTTATCAGCTTATTGAGTTGATTGATTCTTGGATTGGGTAAATACAGCATATGACCCCTCAGCTGCATTGCCTTCACTTTTGGGTTCATCCTGATAGTTCAAGAAACTGATATGGGAGTTTCCAACTAATTATTCTTCTTCCTTAGTGAAGAGATTAGCATCATCTTTAGGATTCAACTCAAGCTGGAATGAGAAGTCTGATTTAGCTTCAAGATATCCCACTGCTGAGTTAGTTGGAGGTGCTTCGAGGGTGAGGTTCCTCTATGGAAAAGGAAGGCAATTTTGATGCCCTTGATTCTTGGCAGCATTGCCTTGGTACGCCTGATTTTGAAATGTCCTCCTGGGCATATCTCTGTATGCAAGAGCAGATGACATCCCTTACACCATTTGCTATTTGAGAGCTAGCATTTCATTTGCTAGCTTTTGCACCATTGGGCCAGTGGTGGTTGTAGGTGAGTATTCAAAAGATGAAGAGGATTTACCTTTATTGGGGTCTCTCCTTATCTTTCTTGCCAAGATAAGGTCATCTTTTACCTCAATAGCCAAGTCTTGAGTAGCAACAAGGTCTATGTGTCTGGCCCATCTCAGTAAGAAACTCACTTCAGGCAGTTATGAGTTGATGAAGAAGCATTTGAGGTTCTGAGGTGTTAACTGGGTGACCATGGGAATCATGTGCCTCAGCTTGTCGAACCTGGCAATAAAATCCCTCATAGGCTCATGAGGCTCTTTCTTCATCTGAGTGAGCTGGCCTAGCAAGGCATGTGCATCTTTTTTAGGCTTAAACCTAGCTTCAAACTCGTCTTTTAGAGTGTCCCAATCAGTCATTGATCTAGCCTACAGGTGGTAGAACCAGTCTGCAGTAGCATCTTGTAGTGTCTCCATGAACAGCCTGACTGTTATGTCTTCAAATTCCACCCCTATTATGCCATAGGCTATGTTGAAAGCTGCAATGTGTTCATCAAGATGAACTTTCCCATCACCAAAGAATTTGGGGAAATTTTTCTTTGAACTACGTGGAAGCTCATGCAGAGGTGGAGTCAAATTTAGTGGACTGAAAGAGTTACCCCAGGGGCCTTGAGCCATGATTTGATTATGTAAAATTGGGATCACTAATCCAAGTGGAGTGTGGATAGGCAAAGCTTAGCTAGCAGTAGAAAAAGAAGCTCTACCTTGTGGTGGTGACCTAGTAAGGCTAAGAGGAAGACTCCTAGTTCGTCTAAGGTGAGGTTGTGGAGGAAACAACTCAAAATTACTCTATTGCACCAACTCAAATGCAGGGTCAACAACACCTTGGGATTTTTGGCCTCTAGTATAGTGTGGAGTTTTTAAAATATGAAACAAAAATGGAAAAGGACTGGTCTTGCTTCAATTTGAAGCTTGAGGATTCAAACTACTTGTCCCTCCCCAACAGAGTCGCCAAAAATTGTTGGGTGAATATTTTGTCAATCAGCGTAATGATAAACAAAATAGGTCTAATCAACCATAGTAGGAAGATTACTTAGCCAGTTGTGTAGGTTTACCACATCAAAAGGGGACTAATCTCTCCGCTCATCAAGGGGAGGTTCCCTATAAATACGTAGGAGCTATATATAATATAAATAAGCAGAAAATAACACATGGGGTAGAATAAACCATACATCTCTCTTCTTTTAGAGATGATGCTCACAAACAAAGGAGAAAATCTTGGTGGAAACACTGAAGGCACTTCTCTTCTTTTAGAAGTGTTTTTGTAGGAAATAGCAGGAGTTTCTTTCAAGTAATAAAAATAACTGGTGAAAAAGGGCGTAGTAACCAGCAAGATGAAGTAGAACACAAAGTTGCCACCTCAACTGCCCAAAGAGTATAACACAAAGGATAATGGGGGTACAAATTCATCCCAAAATCCTCAACATAGAAAAAAAAGGAAAAACACACGCTGAAAACAATTGTAAAAGCACAAAGTCTTCTCACAGTTGGCTTCAGGACACCTCCCTTTTTACTTTCACTAATTCTACTTGTCAAATTAAATAAATAAGAATGCTTCTAAGAAACAGACATAAGAACAATTTCCTAAAGTAGCACAAGCTAAAATAGCACAAAGTCTGCAAACAACTTGCTTTCTCATTCAGATAAAATGAAATGAAATTACAATCTGAGCTCAAAGTCTCAGTCTTCTTCTTTCAAATGGGTAGAGTTTTGCTCCTATAAAAATGAGAAGTCTCCTTCAATGATATGAAAGATTACATTATATAGAGGCAGAGAGAGGCTTGGCACCTTTTCCCATGGGGTCATCTATTCGGTGCATTAATGCCTTGGATGCACTCTTGATTTTGTCATACTAGAACAGGGTGGCTGCTTTAACTGTGGTGTGCTAGTTCATCTCCTTTATCTACTCCTTAGCTTGAATCACTCATTCCATCACCTGTTAGCCATGCAATTGTCTATTCTACCTTTATCTCAAAGGGGACAAACAGACAATGTTTTCAATGTTTGGAGGCCTAAAATATTTACTCAGTGAACTGCTTCACCTACTGGAAACAACTCTTGATAAGTTTCCCTCTTTGTCTCTTCCTCCTCTTGGGTCTAGCCTTAGGCTCTTTAAATGCATTCAAATTTGCACCTTGAGTCTGTTAGAATCAACAGATGCTTAAATGTAGTCAATTTGGCATTCATGAGTCTTTCCTTGATTGAAGGTTAACTGCTAGCCAGTCATTCTAAATTTGACATTTGTATGCCTATCATTCTACTATGATGTGGGTGAGTACATGTGGTGGCATCTATGTCTTTGAAATAAGCTTATCAAAATAAGATTTGAAACTATTAGAGGCTGGGGGTGTGGATGCAAACATGTGGCAGCTTCCATTGCACTAGGATGGGACACGTGGTGAGTTCCACACTTTGAAGCTTCATTTGAAACTGTGTCTTGGTACACGACACTTGGCAGCTTCCACTGTGCTTTGATGCTTTGACATTTTTTGAAGGGAACATGCCTTTCAGGGTCTTGAAAAAGGTTTGTTTCATGTGTGTCGAGTGTCCCCCCTGCAAGGGTATCTGCCCTTTAAGATCTTCCAGGTGGCCTTCGGGCTTTAATTTCTTTAGAGGGTTGTTGGTCCTTTTATTTCCTTTAGATAAAATATCTAAAGGAATTCTTAAGGACAATTTGTCTAAAGGAAGTCACCTCCCTTTGGTTCTCTGTCTTTACATTTGAGGGTGCCCCATCCTTTGACATGTGGCATCTTTTGCCACTTCTTCAGGGACATGTGGCATCTTCCGCTGCATCATAATGAAACATTCTGCCATTGACACTTGGCACTTTCCACTCTCGGGCTTTTGCAATGCCATAGAAATGTTTGGGGCTCAATTAGGCTCTCATAGACGATGACACTTGTCAGCCTCTGATGATCTCTTTAAGGGACAGGTGGTAGCTTCTGCCACTTCTTGAAATAAAGTATAATGGTCTTAGCTGACAACACTCGATAGCATCTGCCTAACTCCTGCTTTTGCACATGCTTCTTTCCTTAATCGGAGCAACCTTTGAACCTTTGAACCCATGAACCATTGAACTTTGAAGTGGTTCAAGGTTCAATAGTTCAATCCATTTATTTGGCTAATCCCCTTTGATATCCTTTTGAACTAAATGCATTGAACCTCTTGATCATTGAACTCATTGAACCGATGAACCAAAATGGTTCAAGCCTTTGAAATTGGTTAAGTGCTCAGAGCCGCAGAACGTTTGAAATGGTTGAACTTTAAACCTCTGACAAATGCGCCTAGCTCTTGCTGATGATGTTGAACCTTTGAACCCATTAATCCCTTTACTGAAAAAGCTTGAAAAATGAGGAATTTGAAAGCTCAGAACAAATTTTGTAAAGGGGAGGGACAATTTTGGTCTTGCAAGGCCAAAATAGTTCATATGTTGTCCCAAAAATGAGAAGTCATTTTTTGAGGACAACAGAATGAATGTGTGATTGTGCTCTTTTGACTATATGTATGTAGCTTAAATATATCTTTGATTCTTAACAATGATATCTCTTGACTTGCTTTAGAGTTCTCTTGACTTGGCTTATGACTGCTCCTTATGAATAATTTATAATTTAGGTATAATAGAGAAGATTTGAATATGAAGAAGTCTAAAAACCTATACCAAGTGTATATCAAGTCCCTTAATGAATGGCTCTTGACTTGTATTCATAGGTGAATATTTTGATAATTTTATTTTATTAACCTTATGAAATGCATGGAAAGACCCAAAAATTATTTTAAATTCTATAAATAGCCATTATTTGGTATGGGACGCAACATGCCTAAATGGATAGAGGTGTAATGTGTTGGTGTCTACTTACAACAGACTTATCAAAGAAGATCAGAGATAGATGTCCTTTACATGGAATAGCATACAGGTGATTTTAGATAGCTTGAACATTTTACATTGAGATTTTTGTGTAATAATAATAGAAAATAAAATGTCAAACCCGTATATATATGAATGGATTAGAGGAATGACAAATAAGATTAATGTATTTATGCATAAGTCATGTGGTTTTTAATAGGTCAATAGTTAGTATTTTTAAGTATCTATGACCAAATTTATGTGTTTACACATCCATATATATTTGAAATACCAACAATGATTGCTAAATAGGGCTAACACAAGAGAGATTATGCCTAGCCATTGAAGAGGTAAACCTAGAGACCAAGACACTTAGATACTACTATAATTTCACTTAGAAAAGAATGCAATCTTGATACCAACATTAGTGAGCCCAAAAGGAGGTGAAAAATAGGAGAGATAAAGATGATCATATAATGATTGGCATTCCCCAATCATAAAACATGTATAAATGAGAATAATATAATAATTAACACATTTGAGATGACACCATAAGAGAAGGTAAAATGTGGATGAAAACATGTAAATAGACTAAAATAATTTTTCCACATGAGAATTCAACAAACTCTAAGTGACAAAACACCACTTTTTACCATTACCTTATCTTTATAAGAAAACCCCTAGCTAAGGTTGGGAGTAAAAGCATGAGAAATAGGTAATAAGAGGATAGGATTTTTTTAGGAGGCTTGGTTGTATTCCCCATGCTCTTAAAATACAACTCACAATTTGAAATTCCAAGAGGTATAATAATAAATAGTATAAATAAATGAAACATATAAAAGATAGTAAGAAGATTTCAATACCCAAAGGGTGAAATAATGATAAAAGATACCAAATAATTGTAAGGGAAGCAATGGAAAAATAAAACCAAGAGGGAACATCAAAATGTACTGAATAAACAGAAGAGAATAAATATCCAAAAAGGGTGAAAGGGAGCCAGAGGTGAATATAAAGAGAATGGGTAGCTATGAAGAGGGATTGGTTTATTCCCTTAGCTCTTACCATGCAACTCACTAATTGAAAAACTAATAGATGTAAAAATGAAAAGATACATAAGAACCAAGAATAATTTCTAAGGTTGATTATAAGCAATAATTTTCTCTATATATAGAAAGGCTAATCTAAAACATTAAATGTTAGAACAAAAAGTATAAGAAAATGTTAGCATAAAATATGAATAAAATGTCTAACTAAAATTATGAACATGGAATGCACCTCTAAAAATTTACATTCATAAATAAATAGAGTATGTGTCTTGGAAGATTTCTTGAAGTTGAATTTTATTTTTAATGTGTGCAAGATTATTGATAATTAGCTCATTGTGAGGGTGAGATGTTAAGAAGGAATTAATATTATAAGTTGTCCTCAATGTTGAGGAAGGAGGAGTATGATCATCATAATTTATCTCGAAAGTATACATGTTTTCAATCAGACCTGTGTCCTTGTGAAGGTATTTTTAAGCCTTCGCAGTCTGCTGAAACATGGAAACAATCCTAGGTTTTGGGTGACCTAGTCAATGGATTGAATGTCTAGATTCTAAGGGCTAGCTCCTTTTGGTGTATCAAATAAGATCTTATTATTCTATGCTACAAACTACCTAGAAAAAGAGAGAAAGAAACTTGAAATAAAATCCTACCTAATGATGGTGATACACTTGAATGATTGGTTGAGCCACTCAATTAGAGCTCCTAAAAAAACACTGATTTAGACAATACAAAGGCTAAACTTTCAACTCCAATTGACCAATATGCATAAGTATTTCATGAAAATATTTGATCTAGTAACTAAAACTTGAGGGAAATGAAATAATAGACCTGATTTAAGGCACTAATTAGCCACTTGCATCCACTAAAATTCCAACCAAAAGACACTTAAACACATAGCATAACTTGCATAATTTAACTAGCTAGTAACTAGGTAAGAATCAAGACTTGACAAGGAAGAAAAATCTATCACTTATGCAAATCAATGACAAAATACACTATACCAACTTGTTATAAATTGAAAACAATAGTCCTTCTATTAATCTAAAAAAAGTTATAACTTAGTCTTTGACAGAATTTTGTCTTTCCAAAAGAGGGATACAATTCAAAGTTAAAAATACAACTTATATAGAAAAATACACCACCAAGAGATTGGCATTGAAAATAGAAGAAGAAGACAACTCTTTCATTATCCAAAGTCCAATTTTTGTTATGCCAAGATAAAAAATCCTTCTAAATTTGTCTTTTATCTTGCATGAAAAATCCGTTGGCATTGAAAATAGATGGTGGGCTCAAGCTTGGACTAATCTACCTTATGTATGATGTCACACCAACTCTGGATGTCCTTATATAAGTTTGAACCAACTTGAGGTTGAGTTGGAACATTTTAAATTTCTTCCTTTGCATGTTAACAATGAGTAAATGTGGCACTTGAAAATTAGTCAACTCTTAAATTAAGAATAGTTAACTCTACATCTAAATTTGGAACTCTACTTGAACTGCTGAAACGTTTGAAAGGCTTTAAGCTCTCAACATTAAAAAACTTGAGTCCTTCATGTAAATGAGTCTCCATTTTTATAACTAAAGGTGTCATGTTTGAAACAGCTACACCTGGACGTGTCTAATACTATTTGGACCATTTTGCATGCTTATTAACCTATTTATTGACTGTTAAACTCCTTTGCATTATGGTTCTTCATTCCTATGCATGTCGTGTTGTTTATCTATGATATTTCCTTTGGTTTTCCCTTGCATTTATTTATCTTTTATCTATGGAAATTAATTTGGCTTTATCTTTCTTGGACTTACTATCTTTTCACTTTTCTATTAAGCCATTTTCTTGCAGACAAAATGTCTACAGGAATTATCTCTCAACCTTTTATTTTAGACTTCAAAATTCTTCCTTAGACTTATGTCTTCAGATAAAAAGTTTGAATTTTATCCTTCTTAGACCTTATCTTGGTCCTCAACTTATTTTTGTAAACTTTTATTCTGAATGATTCTTTTGGATAATTTATCTGAAAGAATTCTTTCAAGCTCTTTGTCCATGTCTTTATCTTTTTTCCCATGGATAATTTATCAATGGGAATTCTCTCAGGTTTTCCCTCTCTTTTGAGCCCTTCTAATTGTCCTTTGGGCTTTAAAAAATGTCCCTTCAATGCTTTGAAGTGAGCCTTTCCCGAAAGAAAGAGCCCTTTGAGTTTTTCATATAGTATCTTTTTTGGCCTTTCAAGATTCTTGGAAAAGTCCTTCTCTTTAGGGAAACCCCTTCAGATTTTTTTTATTGGCCCTTCTCCCCTTTAAAATGGTATTTCTCCCTTGTGATATCTTCTGAAGGAATTCCTTCAGACAAAATGTCTGAAGGAGTTCCTTCAAACTTTTTATCCCTACCCTTCAGGCTTATAAAATGGTCCTTTAGCTTTTCCTATAATGGACAATTCCTTCAGACACATTTTTTAAAGGAAATTGACCTCTAGATATTGTTAAATTGACCTTTTCAAAAACAAACACCCTTCGGGCTTTCCAAGTGACCCCTCAGGCTTTTACAAAAGGTCCATCATCTTATTTATAAGTGACTTTCCTAAAGGGTACATACCCTTTGGGTTTCTTGTTATGAACTTTCCTGAAGGGCACATGCCCTTAAATTTTCCCACAATGGTATTTCATATAAATGAAACAAACCTTCTTGAAGGGAACATACCCTTTGAGAATTTTGAAATGACCCTTCGGCCTCCTGAAACTATCCTTTAGGAAAAATGAAACAGTGCCTCCTAAAAAGTCCTTCAAGATTTTTTACTATCTCTTTCTTTCAGTTGTTTTGCCTCTCGAACAAAAAGTCCAAAACCCTTCTTTCATGCATCATCCTTCATAAAAAATGAAATGGTGTCAATTGACCCTTCTAAAAATAACCCTTTAGCATTTGGGATTGTGTAAAAGAACCCTTTCAAAGAGAAAAAGACCTTTGAAATTATGCAAATTGACTTTTTTGAAAAGAAAAGAACCCCTTTAGAAAATTTAAACAAGCCTAATCTCTTATATTTGGACAAGAAACTTGTTTTGGAAAGTTTAGAATGATAAAAGTGATAATTTTGACCTATGGGGTCAAAATTGTCAACATTTTGGTGACTCAACTGGGAAACATGCCTACTATGCTAGAGAACTCAGACCATAAACATGATATTGAACTTACAAAATAATGATAAACATGGCCCATAACTATAAACTCTCTTCTGACATGAGATAACCTTCATCCTTCAAAACAAGAATGGGAACACACATCAAAAAGCTAACTAAGAAGCAAATGTGCAAACAAGCACTTATTTGAAACAAAACATAATGAAACTACTATACATGAACAACACTTAGAGGAAATCAAAACAAACTATGTATAAGGAGCATTGCTCTTCAATATAAACATTTTATATGTATCCCATTGACTGGGATTAGAAGCTCCTGACCATCTAACTTTTCAAGTTGGAAAGCATTGTGGGATTTGCAACTAGAAAATATGTATGGGCCACTCCAAAGAGAATCAAACTTGGTATGCCTTCCTAGTTTAGATCTATCCTCATCTCACTTGAGGACAAAATATCCTTCTTTGAAACTTTGTGAGGAATCTCCTTTGTCAAAAGTTCTCTTCACCTGTGCTTGATGAATTTCCATGGCTAACATGGATTGATTTCTTGTTTCTTGGTATTGCCTGAATGTTAAAGCCTAAAAAAATTCAATTAAATCCCAAATTCTATGCTTTTAAGATTTAAGGAATAATTTTTTGCATACATTTAAACGTTTTACTTGGTGAACCACAAATTCACTATCTCCAAACACTTGCAAAGAATTAACTTTCATCTTCCTATCCCACTACAAACCATGAACTAGTGCTTCATACTCAATAACATTATCTGAACAACCAAACTAAAATTTAATAGAAGATAAATACCTTTGTTTTATTGGAGAAACCAACATCATTCTAGCTTTGATTCCATGCTTATTTCTTGATCCATCAAGTTACAATTGCCATAAACCTTCATTAGATTCATCTTCTTTGACCATGGATGGAATTGGTGCATCATTCTCATGAAGTTAATACACACCAAGACCCTCTTCTTTAATAAATGTATAAGGATCGTGCTCATGCAAGGTAGAAGCCCACTCATCAAGAACAAATATGGAACTCCATCCAAAGGTGATTCATTTTCTACATCACTAGTTTCTAGCACATCATCTAAGATGATACAGTTAGTATTCACAACACTTGGTGTATATGGCTCCATATGAAAACATTCAATAGGATCAGAATGAATTATTACCTTGGTACCATACCTAGTTTTGAATAGCAAATAATTCCAATCAACTGATAAATATCCCCCAATTTTTGAGGTGAAGTCTCTTGAAAGGCACATAGCAAAGTAAAGAGGCAAGTCTACCATAACAACATCCTATTGAATAGTAACATTGAAATAAGCTTGTAATGTCAATTTAAAATCCTTTATGATGCATGCCATCTTCATTGGTGACCCATCCAATTGAAATACTCTTTTAGTATTTGGCTCATAAATAAGTCCAATCTTATCTACAATCTATATAGGCGTGACCATACTACTAGCTCCGATATCCACCATATAGTTATGAACCAAAGTATCACCTACTATCAAAGAAAGGTAAAAAGGAGGAGTTTTATTTGAGTTTACCTAGTTTTTTCAACCCTTTCCATCTCATCTACTTTTCGTACCTGCTACTTAGTTGGCTGATCTGAATTAGCCAAGACAACCCCTTCTTTCTCAACTAGTTTTTGAGATAATTCAAGAGCTGAAAGCTCTTGGGTGAACTTATCCTTTTGTCCTAGAATAGAAATGGAATCCCACATGCTAATTCTAATATTATATTTATTCATTTGATACACTATACTAAAATGAGATCCACTAACCTTTGGTTGTATTTTTTGAAGCACTGGTTGTTCTTGAACTAGAGGTAGTTGATGGACTTTCGTAACCTCTGTATTCTAATTTGTTTGAGTTGAAGGGATATCAAGTTGATACTTTTTACTCTTAGAAACAACCCTAGGATAACTTGAATCATTTGTGACCTCTTGATCCTCTTTAATGGCTCTTATTTTATCTCTAGTTACAGCTACAACTTGACCACTTGAATTGTTAGTTTCAACACCTTGAGTAAAAGCAACATGATCATCTACTTTTCAATTTACATTAATGGCATCAGGCAGTCATTAAACTTGTTGAGTCTCTCCTTGTGATGCCAAACCTATATCTTGGTATTTACCTCCTTAAAAATAAAACTCTTCTTGTGTCATCTATGGCATGGTGATGTTTTATGAGACCAAGGCTTGATGTCAAGCATCATTGAGATTTGAGGGCTGTCAACCTGAATCTTGTACCAAGTTATTTTGAGGTGGGGTTGGAACAATGGCTTTTAAACTAGAAGGAGCATTAGGATCAAGGGTAGCATATGGCTTAGCTGGAGTTATGGCTCTTTGTGATTGATATGTTGGTCTATTCTCTCTAAAACCCTGATAAGGAGGCCTTTGATCTTTGAAGGGTTTATAGGTGTTCTAATTTTGTTGTTGATAAGGCCTATTAGATTAAAATTGTTTCCTTTTGAATTGTACTATTTCATTCCCAAATTATTGTAACAAGATTTTCAACTCTCTTATCTCACTAACTTAGTGGGTAGGGGCTAGAATTTGAGCTTGAAGTGCTGGAATACGAGCCAAGGATGGAACTTGAGAAACTTGAGGGGCTAGTATAGAACTAATTTTTAGAAATATAGGCATTGGAGGTCTTGGAGAAATCTTACCAGCTTATATCAAACTATTTTCTACTCTTATTGTAACCTCATAAGCATTTGGTAAGGTAGTACCACCCATTGCCTATATCATCACACTAATGTCAGAATTAAGAGCTTTCAAATACTACAAAAATGCATATTCAAATGATGGAATTACCAATGTAGGTATCCTAGTCCATGTTTTTTAGAATTTGAGGTTAAAATCAAACATGATCTCATGAGGAGCCCTTGATATGGCAATTAATTATTCTACCAAACAGAGATGATCATATTTATCCTCAAATTAATTGACCAAGGCTATACCCAATTCATCCTAGGTAGAAATGGAATTAAGTGGTAGATTTCTATACCATTGTAATGCTTTTCCTTTGAAGGAGGCAACCAAATATCTTATAGCAACATTATCTTCAACAACATTATGGACTAAACAGAGATTAGCAACATCTTAGATATGCTCAATAGGGGTTGGTTGATTTTCTCCTATGAATAATGGTATACTCTTGAGGGTAAATATAAGAATATCATCAAATTGGGCTAGATTCAGTGGGTTACATCTATTGAATAGAGCAAACACCTATTTTTTGATGGCCATTTGGATAGTGGGGATTGTAGTGTTTAGAAAAATAGGCTAACCAGAAGGCAAATATTGCTTTTGAGGATATGTTTTGCCCTCTTAAACCTATGTGTCTTATATGATAAAAATTCAAAAGGAGTACCTTTAGTTTTTGACCTTTTGGTAACCTTTGGCATGAAAGAGTTGTCTGAATGATGTTATGAGTGCTACAACTAGATGATATCTTCTTCTACTTCAAACTTCCTCAGATTTGCAAAAGATTTATTTGTGGTCCCATCAATCATGCCAAAAACTATTGTCAATCAGACCTCCACCCTTGTGAAGGTAGTTTTAAGCCTTCACAATCTATTGAAACATAGAAACAATCCTAGGTTGTGGGTGACCTAATCAATGGATTGAATCTCTAGATTCTAAGGGCTAACTCCCTTTGGTGTATCAATTAGGATCTTACTACTCTACACTACAAATTACCTAGGAAAAGAGAAATTTTAAATAAAATCCTACCTAATGATGGTGATACACCTAAATGATTGGTTGATTCACTCAATTAGAGCTCCTAAAAAAACACTGATTTAGACAATAGAAAGGCTAAACTTTCAACTTCAATTGACTAATAAGCATAAGTATTTCATGAGAAGCTTTGATCTGGTAACTAAAAATTGAGGGAAATGAAAGAATAGGCCTAATTGAAGGAAATAATCAACCACTTACATCCACTAAAATTCTAACCAAAAGACACTTAAACATAGAGTATGACCTGCATAATTTGACCAGCTAGTAACTAGGTAAGAATCATGAATTGGCAAGGAAGAAAACTCTATCACTTATACAAATCAATGACAAAATACACTATACCAACTTGCTAGAAATTGAAAACAATAGTCCTTATATTAATTTGAAAAAGGTTACAAATCAGTCTTTGACAGAATTTTGTCTTGTCAAAAGAGGGATACAATTCAAGGCTAAAAATCCAACTTACATAGAAAAATACACCACCAAGAGGTTGGCATTGAAAATAGAATAAGAAGAAGAAGAAGAAGACAACTCTTTCATTATCCCAAGTCTAATTTTTGTTATTCCAAGATAACAAATCCTTCTAAATTTATCTTTTCTTGTCTTTTATCTTGCGTGAAAAACCCTTTGGCATTGAAAATAGATGATGGACTCAAGCTTGGACTAATCTGCCTCATGTATGATGTCACACCAACTTTGTATGTCTTGATTTAAGTTTGAATCAACTTGAGGTTTAGTTGGAACATTTTAAATTATTTTATTTGCATGAAAATAATGACTAGATATGGCACTTGATAATTAGTCAACTCTAAATTAAGAACAGTCAAATCCACATCTAAATTTGGAACTCTATTTGAACTGTTGAAATGTTTGAAAGGCTTTAAGCTCTCAGTGTTAAACAACTTGAGTCATTCATGAAAATGAGTCTCCATTTTTAGAGCTAAAGGTGTCATATTTGAAACAGCTTTACCTAGACGTGTCTAATCCTATTTAGACCACTTTTCATGCTTATTAACCTGTTTATTGACTATTGAACTCCTTTGCATTTTGGTTCTTCATTTTTGTGCATGTCTTACTATTTGTCTATGTTATTTCCTTTGGTTTTCCCTTGCATGTATTTGTATTTTCTCTATGGAAATTCCTTTGGATCTATCTTTCTCAAACTTATCATCTTTTCACTTTTCTTTTAAGTCATTTTCCTACAGACAAAATGTCCATGGGAATTGTCTCTCGACCTTTTCTTTTACAAACTTATGTCTTCAGATTAAAAATCCTTAGTTTATCTTTCCTGGACCTTATCTTGGTCCTCATTTTATTTCTATGGACTTTTATTCTAAAGGAATTCTTCTAGATAATTTGTCCAAAATAATTCTTTTGAGCTCTTTGTCCATGCCTTTGGAGAATTCTCTCGGGTTTTCCCTCTCTTCCAAGCCCTTCCAATTGTCCTTCGTGCTTTAATAAATGTCCCTTCAACACTTTGAAGTGAGCCTTTCCTAAAAGGAAGAGCCCTTTGGGTTTTTTGTATAATTTCTTTTCTAGCCTTTTGGAATTCTTGGAAAAGTCCTTCTCTTTAGGTAAACCCCTTCACATTTTCTACATTGGCCCTTCTCCCCTTTGAAATGGTCTTTCTCCCTTATGATGTCTTTTGAAGGAATTCCTTTAGACAAAATGTCTAAAGGAATTCCTTTGGACTTTTTGTCCCTTCCCCTTGGGCTTATAAAATGGTCCTTTGGCTTTTCCTATAATGGACAATTCCTTAAGATAAATTATTCAAAGGAAATTGGCCTCTAGATACAGTAAAATGGACCTTTCCAAAAACAAACACCCTTTGGGCTTTCCAAGTGACCCCTTGGGCATTTGCAAAAAGGTCCATTGGTTATTTATAACCAACTTTCCTGAAGGGTACATGCCCTTCAAGTTTCCTATTATGAACTTTCCTGAAGGGCACATACCCTTCAGGTTTCCTAAAATGGTCTTTTAGAGAAATGAAATGAACCTTCGTGAAGGGAACATACCCTGTAGAAATTCTGAAATGACCTTTTGGCCTCCCAAAACTTCCCTTTGGGAAAAATGAAATGATGCCCCCTAAAAATTCATTCAAGATTTTTGACTGTCTCTTTCTTTCAACTTTTTTGCCTCTCAGACAAAAAGTTTGAAACCCTTCTTTCATGTATCACCTTTCAGAAAAAATGAAATGGTGCCAATTGACCCTTTTGAAAAGAACCCCTTGGCATTTGAAATAACCATTTGGGATTATGTAAAATAACCCTTTTGAAGAGAAAAGGACCTTCAAAATTGTGCAAATTTAACTTTTCTAAAAAGAAAATAACCCCTTTGGAAAATATGAACAAGCCCACTCTCTGATATTTGGACAAGAAACATGTTGTGGAAAGTTTATAATGATAAAGGTGAGAATTTTGACCTATGAGGTCAAAATTGTCAATAGTACATGAAGGTAAGGATGGGAATTGAAAAGTGCCTCAAATTATAAAATAGGAGAAAGATGGGCATCATAAGATGCCCCAACAATTGAATGCATAAAAGGATGGGGATCTCAAGATACCCCAACATGTGAGGTAGAGTAAGATTGGATTTAATGTTATGTTGGATATCAACCTCAAAGTTGCCATATTAATTACCTTTATTATTAAATTATGTTAAATTTGGCTTACATTAGCAATTTTGTCATCCATGGTAATTTATATATCTTTGTGAGGTGTTTGGAATTGTTTTTATAATATATCAACCTTGGCAATATAGTTATATTTACTATACTTGATTGTATTAGCATTTTTGATACAGTTGTGTCAATGTGATTTGAATATGACTAAATATGCATTATTTATATGGGTTGAGTTGATAGAGGTATTTTTATGGATACAATAATGTTTAATAGTTAGAGGTTTTAATATTGCATTAGCCTTTTTTGTGTTTTGAAAAATATAGTTGGTTAATATATGAAGTGTTTTTATGACTATATCGACACATTCTATGTCTTTGATAAGATAGTTGGATTTGAAAATAATAAAATTGAAGATTGTATCAACACTTTATATGTCTAGGATGATACATTTGGATGTGATAGGAAGTAGATTTATAACTGTATCGACACATTTTTGGTCATTGTTAATGTAGTTATTTTGGTTAGGGAGGTGATTTAGAACTATATCAACACTATCAATATAGTTTTCCCTATCTAATTTTGCATATTTTGAAAATTTAAGGGGTTTAGAACTAAAATTAAACCCATAGGATAGGTCTAAATAGTATTATAATATTTGGTATTAGGTCAACATCACCTATGATTTGTTTTGCGCTAGGCATGTAAACTATGTGTTCTTCATGAGTCAATGAGTTTTAATCTTTTTATTGTAGAGGGTGGATTTGAATCTGAGTTGAGTTTTGATGACTTGTCCACCTAAGGTCATCCAAGGGTAGGGTATATGTCTTATAAATTAATGAAACTACCATCATAATTATCTAAGTTAAAGTGATGGTTATTAAAAATGGGGGAATCATCATAGTGATTTTTGTCAATGTCATGAAAGTCATCAATGGAAGGATCTTATTCTCCACCCATAGCATAAGGATCATCATCATAGATGGAAAAAATGTAATATTTATTTTCTACCATGTTATAAGCATAATAAATGGGATATTGTATCTTTTTGGGATCCTCATGAATAGGAAGATTTTTTTCTGTGAGATCTTTGACCATGTTATAAGTGTCGAAGATGGGAGGGTCTTCATCTTCACCCATGTTATTGGGATCTTCATAAGGACCATCATAATGGGAAGATCATTGTGGGGATATTTAAGTGATGGTAAATAGAGTGGAATATTTCATCATGAGGAGTTACCCCTAATGGTGGTCATGGAAGGCATAAAAGAGTGACCCATGCTAAAATTATAATGGGTTGAGGATCATTATAAAAACCATACAAGGATGCATCATTCAAAAATT
>JARHVA010002224.1:32500-465000 GCA_037957365.1 Torreya grandis
AACTGAAAAGATAGGTTAAAGCAAGCGGTCACAAACATACATACGATGGTGTAATGGCTTAGAAAGCCATATTAAACCAAGCATATGAGAATGCATAAAGTGATGAGAGAGATGAAAAGAAAAATGGATATAACTGAGCTGACCTCAATAGAAATTGAGCGCTGCCTATATAGTTCCATGGACTCATGTTCCAACATGAACTTCAAGCCAATGTAGTTCACCCATGTTTGGGAGAAAATGGAATGAGAAATGATGAAAATAGACCCATAATTGATTAGACTCACAATGTATGCAAAGAGATGCACATCTAAGCATAGACAAAGAATCATGAAATGCATGTTACCTAGAAGCCTAATTCCATATCATGAGCCTAGGTTTTACAAAGTGTTCTTAATAATCGTTCATTGAAACTGATGTTGACGTTAAGACTTTGATACCTGAGCACAAAGTGCTTGTTATAGAAAAATAAATTAGGCATCATAAGTATGAATAAACTAGAATGATATAAGATTATAATTAAGCTAAGCTAGTTCAAATGTGAATACCTATAACTAAATATAATGGTTAAAAAATGACCAAAACTAGAGTTACAGTGATTTACATTTAAACAAAAAAACAAAGGCAAAGAAAAAGATAAACATAAATGAACCTAACTTAAAATCAAGATATGATCTTAAGTAGGAACAAAATGTTTAAAAACAGAAGTCAAGAACGTCTTAACGACATGAGACCAAGATATGAATAATCAAGATCCATGTGGACCATCAAGGCATTTTTTGAACACAAAAGAGAAAAGCAAAATCAGACAGAAAAAAAAGACACCAACAACAATCAAATAAACAAAATGGTCTAATAACAATGTAATTAGCATAGGATCAAGATATAAACTATCAATATCCATGTGAATCATCAAGATGTTCTAAAACACAAAAGAGATAAGCAAAAACAATCTTGGAAACACAAGACCAAGATGAGAGAAGTAATAAAAGGAGAAAAGGAGAAGAAATGAAAAGGTGTTAGTGAATTTATTTGCTTTATTGCATTTACTTGTATTTTTTATTTATTATTTTGGTGCACTAATTACTTGTTGTAATTAGTTTATTATGTTTATTAATAATTTTCACCAAATAGGGTAAGTTTGCATAGCTAGGAGTTAACTTAGACACTTATCTTTTTATAGTGGAGTTCCACTCCACTATTTAGGGTAAGATAGGATAATATTATTCAACTAATAGTCAAATTGTGTTGATTATTTACACAAGTTGGGCACCTATCTTGTTAATGTGGAGTTGCACTCCACTATTCATATAGATAGATATCAGTTGAACTATAAATATTGTGTGAGTTCTTTGATCTTTATCATGCATGCCTTACTCTAAATAAGCAATGGTTATTTATGTATTTCATATCAGATTAATATTGAATTATTAGAGTAATGCATCATATTTGAGTTATTGATTCATTTTTATTATTATCTCATATATACAGTTATTATTTTTTATTATTACTATTTTATCTCTTATTTATGCTTTCTATTAGATTCATTAGATCCTATAGCTAATTCTAACATGGTATAAAATCTATCTTAAATCTATAGATTGCTAAATATTTAAGAGAAAAATATCTAAATATAGGATCAATTTTTTGATTTTGTATACAGGCACAAATTGGATCTTTGTGGAGAATTTTTGAGCTCACTATTGAGTTAAGAGTGCCTAAGATAGTCAAAATTATCTACAATTTTGTCCAAATTGGGCACAGGAGGTGAAATTGACAAGGGTTTAATCTAGAATCACCACACCCAAATATGGTGGGTACCTGAAAATTGAAGCATTTTTTATCAAAATGGACCTCGCAGTTGCATTCAGAAGGTGTCAAAACCTACAGATCCATATAAAACTTATCTAATTTGGACACAGTCACCCGAGAAGACAATTTTTTTTTGCTCCTAGGTATGGCCATATGGACTGTGTAGACCAATTTTTTATTTTTTTTGGCAGGCCTCATGGATCAGTAGGCAAATTTGAAAGGGCAACTTCGAGAGCCTGCCATTTGAACACCAAGAGGTATTTTTGAGCAATTATTTTTTTGAAATAGCTTAAAATTTTGTGCTCTTCACTACACTATTGTACTTTTAGTTTTTTCTAAATTTTTCCATATTTTTTTAGAATTCAGATTTTTATACAACTCTTGATCGTCCTCATTTTTACAACTTTAGAGGCTCATAACTTTCACATACGACCTCAAATTGACATCCCATTTTTTTTCAAAGTTAATATTTTTTTGAGAACAACATATTGGTGTATAAATTTTTGTAATAAAGTGCATATTTTTTATACTTTTAGACTAATGGGCCTAAATTAGCTTTTTGTAAATTAGAAAAATTATAATCTAGCCTTATAATTTCACTCAATTATAAAGTGAAAAAAATAATTTCTAGGTAGGATATAACTAAGTAATTTAGGTGGGTTTTGTGGTGTGTTCTATACTTTGATTTCTACTTTATAATAGTTTATTTCTGATTGCATCATGGGGAATCCTAAGTTCCCACTATTAACATCATACAACTATAATACATAGAAATAAAATGCTTAAAATGTATTAATGATGCTAAGATATATGCCTTATATAACAACTCTTCTTACTCCACCTACTGATGCAAAAGAGTTACAACACTTTCTCTTTGAAAATACTAAAGTAATTGGATGCATTCGATCTTACATGTCTTTAGATTTGAATTTTTATCTTGACAAATGTACAAATCCAAAAGAGGCTTGGGATAAATTAGCATCATTTTGGAAAAATAGATGAGGTTCATGGTTACCAAATTGACAATGAACTCATTAGTTTGGATCCTAAAAATTATGCTACAATACAAGACTACATCACTAAAGTCATAGATCTTAGAGCACGACTTTTTGAATGAAAAATTGATAAAAAGGATATTCAATTGATTTTCAGTGCCTTACACAAATTAGGTCTTGAATATTCATTATTTGTCTCTAGATTTTAGACTCATCAGCTCACATTGGGTACATCTTATCAAATTCCTACCTTTGAGGTATTATCTGAGATTCTAATGGTTGAAGAAGAAAAGTTAATAGATATGGGTCTAATCAAGTCATCTAAATTTCAAGCTCTAGTTGCAAGTCAACCTCAACATAAGCAAGTTTCAACATCAACATCAAATACAGGTTCATGTAAAAAGAATCGGAATAAGTCACAGAAAGATAAGAATAAAGGGCAACAATCTTCCTCACAAGGAGATTATAAATCCACTAATAAGAAAGGGGATTCACAAAAAAAGGATTGGCACTCCTTGCCTTTATTGCAAAAAGAGGTTTCATAGTGAACATGATTGTTGGAAGAAAGAGATTGATGAACTTAAGGGTCTACTCAAAAAAAATAACATCGATCAATCCTCTTCAAAGGATTCTTCCACTCCTTCAAATTTAGGGAAAGGGAAAGCTACGACACTAGTTGCACTAGAAAATTCTCCCAAGTCATGGGTCATTGACTCAAGTGCTTCATACCATATGGGTTTTGATCAAGAACAATTTTTTAGATTAGAATGAAGTTCCTTACCTCATATTTTCATAGGTGATGATTCTAAGGTAGATGTTATAGGAAAAGGTACAATTGATGTTGATAGTGGTGCATTTGAGGATGTCCTCTGTGTGCTAGAGTTATCAACTAACCTTCTTTCTATCTACCAAATCACTCACTTTGATACTAGTAGGAAAGTTGAGTTTACACTTGATTCTATATCAATCAGAAAATTGGAGGATAATGCCTTAGTTACAATAGGAAAAGTTGAAAATAATACTTAGCTTTATTCATTCTCCCACTTTGTGCCTTAGTCTTTCTCTACAACTTTTCTCTCACACACTGATTCAATGAGCAAGTTATGGCATGAGCAGTTTAGTTATCTGAACTACCACTATTTATAATAGCTTAGTCAGCAAGAGATGGTTACAGGACTTTTACAAATTTATTTTGTAGGGGGTGTATGTCATAGTTGTGCCTTAGGCAAACATCTAGAGGATAAGATTGATAAAAGGAAGGCTTGGAGGGCTACACAAGTCTTCAAACGTGTTCATAGTGATTTAGCGGGTCCATTACCTACTTTGTCTTTTAGTAAAACCCATTATGTTCTCATATTTATTGATGACTATTCTAGATATACTTGGCTTTATTTTCTAAAACTCAAGAGTGAATTATTTGATAGATTTCTAGGGTTTAAAGCTCTAGCAGAGAAACAATTTGGGAAGTATGTCAAGATTCTCCACACAGATAATGGGAGGGAATATGTGAAAAACAAGTTTGAATAATTATGTGCTCTTAAAGGAATTGATCTTCAGTATTTAGTTGCATACACACCTCAAAAAAATGGTGTAGCAAAGAGGAAGAATAGATTTTTAAAAGAGATGATAAGTTGTATGATTCATGCAAAATCATTAGTACCTAAGTACTGGGTGGAAGTAATTAATTGTGTTGCATATATACAAAATAGAGTTCCTAATAAAGCTTTGAATGGGATAACACCTCTTGAAGCTTGGTGTAATAA
This sequence comes from Torreya grandis, assembly GCA_037957365.1. Classification (NCBI taxonomy): domain Eukaryota; kingdom Viridiplantae; phylum Streptophyta; class Pinopsida; order Cupressales; family Taxaceae; genus Torreya; species Torreya grandis. Next base: position 37,068 of record JARHVA010002224.1, read on the forward strand.
GAAGCTAGACGTGCATCATTTTAGAGCCTTCAATAGTCTAGCATGGGCTCACATACCTTCAAACAAGTGTCATGCTTTAATACAACAAAGCCAAACTTGCATATTTGTAGGATATCCTGATGGTGTTAAGGGATATCAACTCATTGGTCCAGATTCACATGACCTTATTATAGTGAGAAGTGTTTACTTTGAATAAAGTCTTTCAGACTTGTCTTCTAAAATTTCTCATTATTATTATTTAGAATAATTAGATAGCAGTGATGATGATACTCCTACTTCATCTACTCACAGGGATGATGAGATAATACCTCCCCAATAGGGTTTAGCAGGTAATGTTCCTTCTCCTCCTCCAGATCCTCATCCATTGATGCCTTTATGTGCTAGATAGACTTTAGCAAATGTAGACCCTCCTTTTATGGATCTATTAGATAGAAGGAAAACATGGTCACATCATTATCTTTCACATTCCTACATTTCCATAGCTTTTAATCCACAGTCTTTTCAAGAAGCCACAGGGACAATTGAGTCGGATTCAATGATAGAATAAGAGTATGACTCATTGATTAGGAACAACACTTGGGATCTTATTCCTCTTCTTAAGGGAATAAAATTAGTATGATGTAGGTGGATATATCAGACTAAGTTTGTAGCAGATGGAAATATTGATAAGTATAAAGCACACTTAGTGGCCAAAGGTTTTTTCTAAGTAGAAGGCATTGACTATACAGAAACCTTTGTGCATGTTGTTAAAATGAATTATATTCACTTAATACTAGTTATTGGTGTAGCTCATGGTTGAGTTGTACATCAGATGGATGTGAAGAGCATATTTCTTCATGAGGAGATTTATATGGAGTAGTCATAGGGGTTCGTTTAGGATTCTTCACTAGTATGTTGCTTAAAGAAGTCTCTCTATGGTCTAAAACAAGCCCCTAGGGCTTGGTATTCTAATATGGACACATTTATTCTCTCCATTGGGTTCTTAAGATGTCACTCAAATCCTAATGTCTACATTCTATGGTAGTAGGATTCACTATTGTACTTGGTGCTCTATGTTGATGATCTCACTATTATAGGGAGCACAACATCCATCATCAACAGTGTTAAGACTACACTTCATGATAGGTTTTCTATGATAGACATGGGATTATTACATTATTTTCTTGGGATTTAGATAGCATAGTTTTATTCCAAGATTACAATTTCACAGTCCAAGTATGCCATAGACTTGTTATCTCAATTTCACATGGTTGATTATAGGCCTGAATTGACTCCTTTCTTATCTGGAGTTAGACTTGAGGTTCATTGTTCCATTCCTTTGGTTGATGCCACATTTTATCACCAACTTGTAGGCAACCTCATCTATCTAACTTATACATGACCCAACATTTCATATGTAGTTGGCATGGTTTCATGCTTTATGCAAACACCACATGAGCTTCATTGGAGAGTTGTCAAACACATTTTGAGCTACATTCAAGGCACTATCAGATATGAGATTCACTATATAGTGGGTATAGGTTTAGACTTGGTGGGATATACAGATTTTGATTAGGTTGGTGATTATGATGATCACAAGTCCACTTTTAGTTATAGTTTTCACTTCAGATCCAGCCCCATTTGTTGGTAGAGCAAGAAACAAAATGCTATTGCTCTTTCATCTATAGAGGCTAAGTATCATGGTGTTATTAATGCCACTATTAAGGCTATTTGGCTTTAAAATATTCTCACTGAGCTTGGTGTTCCATTTTGGAAGCTATCAGTCATCTACTACAACAATCAGAGCACTATCCAAATCTCAAAGAATCTAGTTCATCATCAGAAAACCAAACACATAGAAATTCATATGCAATTTATTAAGGAGCTAATTCAGATGGAGATCATTGATCTTCAATATTGTCCTATGAAGGAGCAAATTATAGATATTTTCACCAAACCTTTCACTGAGAGCAAGTATCTTCACTTGTGATCTCTTTTAGGGGTGTAGGACATTAGTTCTTTAGGGGACATCAGTTCTTTAGGAGGGTTTCCTAGATCTTCATTTTGAGGATTTTTTTTCCTTTGGGTTTTCTCCTTTCCTCATTTATTTATACAGAGTACCTAATATGGCTACACATTGTCACAACTCTTAACTACATAGCCCTACCTAAACTTCACTTATAGGGGGTGTTGGTGAATTTATTTGCTTTATTGAATTTACTTATATTTATTATTTTGGTGCACTAATTACTTGTTGTAATTAGTTTATTATGTTTATTAATAATTTACATCAGATAGGGTAAGCTTGCTTAGCTAGTAGTTAACTTAGACACTTATCTTGTTACATTGGAGTTCCACTCCACTATTCAGGGTAAGATGGGATAACATTTTTTAACTAATAGTCAACTTGTGTTAATCATTTACACAATTTGGATACCTATCTTGTTAGTGTGGAGTTACACTCCAATATTCATGTAGACAGATATCAGTTGAACTACACGTGTTGTGTGAGTTCCTTGATTTTTATCATGCAAACCTTTCTATATATAATCAATGGCTATTTATGTATTCCATATCAGATTAATATTGAATTATTAGATAAATTCATCATATTTAAATTATTTATTCATTTTTATTGTTATCTCAGATATACAGTTATTATTTATTATTATTGTTGTTGTTTTATCTCTTATTTATGCTTTCTATTAGATTCATTAGATCTTGTAGATAATTATAACAAAAGGAGAGGTGAAAAAGCACAATCAAAACACTAAGAAAACATAATAAAACACCAAGAGAACTCAAATAAACACACACAAACAAAAACCAAGTTAGTGCAGTTTAAACACAAATGTTCATGCATGTACGATAGAGGCGTTACTATCCACCACATCATAACAAAGAACGATGACACAATAATTGTTCCTTATTTAAAGAGGAATAATGACAAAAGAAATGGGGGAAGAGAATAAAAGGAAGGGGTTGGCCGAGCTGACTCCAGATGTATAAAATAAGTGGATGTTACCTACATAGTTCTATGGATGCATGTTCCAACATGAACTTTAGGGAAAATGTAGTTCTCCCAGGAAATGGGATAGAAGAAAAATGATGATTAGACCAGCATGATTAATGTTATATAATAAATTGAAGATATGACAAACAAATGAGAATGGTTTGGCAAATAAGAAGCTGATGAGATGAGAAAGAATGATCTTGAAAAATAGCAAGTGCATGGGACAAGATGAAATGAACTGGTGTTTTTGTGCTTGCAAAATGGCAAGAGTATAGCATGGTAGAATGGGAATGTACAAATGTATAGAAGCATGAGATAATGTTTTTGTTCTTTTTTGGATTATGTTCTGATGTTTTTGGTATTTTCAAAGTATTTCTAATGTTTTTGGTGTTTTTGGGATAAAATATGCACTAGGTGGGACCATCTAGTCGAGGAGATACATGTCTTGAGAGTAGAGGTTCCAATAAGATAGCTAAGCTGGTTGTAATGACCCATGCTCACAAATTAATGAGAGTGAGGATCTTGATAAAATAATAAAGATCGGTAAATGTGATATAGAATAATGTGCAACTTGAAGTAAAAAATAAGTATCTACATTCACCTATCTGTAATAGTGTAACAATGGTCTGAGATTAAGAAGATGTTTCTATTCACTTGTTTGAAATTGCACAATACTATCATGGCTAAACTGCTTTGTAGAACTACTTCTAAGGATGTTCATAATTTTCATGAGACATAATCAAGATCATAATTGGTCAAGGGATAAAAAGTGTTCAAGCTTATAGCATGCCTTAAACATAACAAAGAATATGCTTCTCAAAGAGAGCAATCCAGAATGGGATGAAGAATGTGTTCAGAGTGCCAAAGATTCAAAACCTTTACTTTCTAGAAGCATGAAAAGTGGACTAGGGTAGTATAAAATATGTTCAAGGTAAGATAAAATGGTGGGATAAAATTACGTCAGCATAATTTTCACCCAAGTTAGGGGTCTTGTAGACAATGGTTCAAAATTGTTCATGTGTAGAACTTCTTAAGGTGTATGATGTATATGGGCTATGAAAGTTATTCATCATTAGGTTAAGCCAGTTGATATGCTCCTAATCCATAGTTTTTTGTGATAATATATGGTCCTAACCAATTAGGCTAAAACTTGTCTTTCTTTTTAGGTTCAACATTTATGTTCTTTTGGTTATATTTCAAAACTAAGTCACCAATCTCAAACTCTTGAGGGATTATGCATTTGTTGTAGCTCCTCCATAATTTGTTCTGATAGGCCTGCAAGTTTTCTAGGGCAGCCAAATACTTATGATCAAGAAGTTCTAGTTCTTGTAGTCATGAGGCTCTATAGTCTTCATCATCTTCAATGTACTCCAGTGATATTCTTAATGATGGGATGTCAATCTTGACCAAGATGATACTTTAATACCAAAAATAGAGTATGTATTAGCTTCAGTTGGGGTGCGATGATTGGTTCTATAAGCCCAAAGGGCAAGGAAGAGTTGTAAGTGCTAATTACGACCAACATCATTGACAATCTTCTTTAAAATGGATAGAATGGTTTTATTTGATGCCTCAACTTATACATTTCCTAACAAGTTATATGGAGTTGATTTTTTGCGCTTGATCTTGAATTTTTCACAAAGATATTTCATGTCTTCCTCCATAAAGGATCTGCCATTATCAAATATAATACAGGTTGGGATGCCATATCGATAGATGATATGGTACTGAATGAATTTGGATATTTGTTTATTAGTAACATAAGCAAGAGGAATGGCCTCAATCCACTTGGTTAAGTACTTGGTTGTAGTCAAAATGTGCTTATGGCCATCTAAAGATGTCAAGTTAATTTTTCGTAATGAGATCAAGACCCCATGTTGAGAATGGCCATGGTGTTTTGATCAACTGCAATGGTAAGGAAGGTGCATGTATCAAGTTTCCATGCTACTGATAAGGAACACACTTTTTTACATAATTACAAGCATTTATCTCCAATTTGGGCCAATAATATCCTGTTCTAAGGAGTTTATTTGGTAAGACTACACCATTGGTATGGGCCTCACACATCCCTTCATGAACCTCCTTTAGTGCCATTTTAGATTCTCCCAAAGATAAACAACGAAGAAGCATTCCATCATAGCCTTTACAATAAAGCATGTTTCCAAGGAGGATATAACATGTTAAGTGATGAAGGAATAATTTTTGTTGGTTGTTGAAAAGGTCAGTGGGAAATACATGACTATGGAAATAGTTATAAAAATATTGGTACCATGGTAGCTCATTTGAGGGATTAGGATCAGCAATGGTGCATATCCTCTATGAATCTAATAGAATATGTACCAGTTGAAGAAGATTTTCAATTAGGAACTGATACTCTTTAGCACTATTATGCATTTTAATCATGGAACCAATTGTTACCATGGCATTGGTAGATCTGTTGTTGACTCATAGAACTTTCTCAAATTGTAGAGATTTAAAATTTGTTTAAGGTTATCAATAATTTGCTTGTAAAGAACAAGATTATCATCCTTTGTTTGACACTAGTTAGTTATCTAATTTATGATTAGCTATGAATCTTCATATACCTTTAAGCTTTGAATATCCCACTGTATATCAAGACAAAGCCATACAACCAATACCTCATATTCAGCCATATTATTTGTATAATGAAATTGTATGTTGAATGCTTTGGGGATCAAATCCCCTTGTGGCATGATTAATAATATGCCAACTCTGGATGCTCAAGATGTGAAGGATCCATCAAAATAAAGCATCCACTATTTAGGTTCTTGTGATGCTTATTCTATTGTCATGATAGAATCATCTAAAAGGGCAAAATTCAGAAGTTGAGTGGCCTTAATAGGAGCTTATACAAGTTGGTCAGCAAGAACTTGTCCTTTGATTAGCTTTTAATTTTGGTACTCAATATCAAACTCACTAAGGAGCAAAATCCATTTATCCATGTGTCTTTGAAGAGTTGATTTAGATAAGAGGAACTTGAGAGGATCTACCTTAGTGATAACAATAGTTTTTTTATTTAACATATAATGTCACAATTTTTGAGTGGTGAACACCATAGCTAAACATGCCTTCTCAATAGGCATATAATTATGTTCATAGGCTACCAATGTGAGGCTTAAATAATAAATAGTGTATTCCTTACCATGATCATCATGTTGAGCCAAAAGTACCCCTGGTGCATGTTTCATGGCTAATATATAAAGTAGTGGCTTTCCTTTTGTTAGAGGTCGTAAGACTAGAGGATTGGCCAAGTATGTTTTAAGATTTGCAAATCCTATCTAAAAATCTTCATCTCACTAAAATGTTACCCCTTTCTTTAAGATATGGGTAAATGGGTGGCACTTATCTACCAATTGAGAAATAAACCTACGTATAGACTAGATCTTTCCTTGTAGACTTTGTATCTATTTAAGATTGTTTAGTGAAGGCATTTATATAATAACATTGACCCTTGTAGGGTCTACTTCGATCCCTCATTGTGATACAATGAACCCTAGTAATTTTCCTGATGTGACTCCAAAGACACATTTTCTAGGATTCAAGTGGACTTTATATTCATGAATCCTCTCAAATATTCTTCATAAAATGTCAAGATGTCCAACTCTTGTTTTTGATTTTGCTAGTATATCATCAACATAGTCCTTGATAATGTCATGCATCATGTCATCGAAAATGATAGTCGTTACACGGTGATATGTGGCTCCAACATTCTTCAAACCAAATGGCATGACTTGATAGCAGAATGTCCCCCATGAAGTGATGAACATGGTCTTATGATGATCTTTGGGGCTATCTTGATCTAATTGTAACTGAAAAATCCATCCATTAAGGATAACATCTCATACCCAATAGTTGATTTAATGATCATGTCAATGTTAGGCAGAGGAAAATCATCTTTGAGGCATGCTTTGTTGATATCATAGAAATTAGTATAAATATGTATGCCTAGGGTCTTTTTACTCATTAGTACTATGTTGGAAACCCATTCATAGTAGTTTAGTGGTCTAATAAAATTGGCTCATAACAACTTTTCCAACTTAGCCTTAACCAAAAGGGTGACGAGTGGATGCATCTTTATTAATTTTTGTTTGACTATTTTAGCACTAGGGTAAACAACAAGATGATGCACAACTAAATTTGGGTCCAAGCCTGGCATGTCAGAGTATGCACATGCAAATATGTCTATATAATCATTAAGAATGGATATAATATGTCCATGTTCTACTTCAGTAAGGGAAACTCCAAGATAAACAATTTTGAGATCCTCATGGGTTCCCAAATTCACTTCTATTGTGTTTTCCACAAGGAGTGTGGATCCATCCTCTAGAATTGTAGGCAATGTATGGTCATGATAATTTTCCTCTGCTATATCTTCTTCTTGTTCCTCCCAAAGTTCTGGATAATATGAAAAATTAGAATCTGCCTTCTCAAGTAAAGGCCAATTTGTAAAAACCTCTAGAAACTCAAGAGCAAGATGCTCAAATATTTGATGTTATTCTGAAGAGATGCTTGTACTAGATATAGAAGTTGGGCTAGATGCTTTTTTGACATCCTGAGGGGATGAGTAAACATTCTTGACTGGGAGTGCCTAAAACATATTTTCACTCAAAGGCTTGTCTTTTTATTTACTTTTTCCCTAATTGACAAGTGCCTCAAAGAAGTTTTCACCTAAAGATCTTGATGTTTTTTCTTTAGTATGACCAAGAAATTTTGCCTAATCTCCAAAGTAGTTAGAAGGATCCAATGAAAAATCAAAACCCTACTTATGATCACCAATGGGAAATGCATCTCATAGGCCCATGTATTCTACAATCAATTCTTCATTTTGAAACTCATAGAGGCATATGACCAAATTTTATTGGTCCCAATCTATGAGTTCAAGATGGTAAAGGCATAGATTATAGTGAGGGTTTACTTTAAGATGGGAAGTGCTAATGGTAAAAATATAATGTCCTACTTCAGGAAGGGAATCACCTCTAGGATAAGTTTTTACTTCAGGATGGGATGATCCAATAGGCATTATGGTCAATATGGCATTTGAATCAAACAAATTTGAGTCAGTAAGCTCATTGAAAAGGCTATAATGAGATGTTGTGTCAGTGTTAGAAGTCTCATTACTAGTCACTTTAGAAGAGTCACTATCAAATGTCATGAGGTCATCCTTTAGTGGTTTAAATTTGAGACCATCATTCCAATTGAAAACTTCAGTTGATAAGGGTTCTAAAATTCCTTACACCTATGGGCCAAGGCCTTTCCCTGTATAGTAAAGATGATCCATTATCTTGTTAGTGATAGGATACTTTGGATTCTAAAAACAATCAACAAGGCATTCAAAACATAACCAATCTCCCTTGATAAAATCCTCTCAATCTTTCTTTGGTGCAATTGTAGGTATAAAAACCACATGAGGTTTTGGTTGTTTCTTTTTTGGTTGCCAAATCTAATCGAGTCTGCTAGGATTCTAGGAAGTTTTAGGCTTACCAAATGATTTAGGGGATTTTGGTAATTTTATAATATGGAGGATGTCCTTTAGATGGTACATAGAAATGCCTACGTCTTTAATAATAACCTACTTGGCTAGAGCTGTAGGAAATGGATTGGCCAAAGTGGAGGCTAGATCACCAGGGTCTATATAATTAGATGAAGGTGGATGAAAATGATGGATTTTTTCTTCTTTGTAATGAATTTAGAACCTAGGAAATAGATGTAATTATGAAACTCCACTTTAAAATGTTTGCAGTATTGATATGGTTGTTGATCAGTAGGAATAGTAACCTTGATCCCATCATAGGGAAACTTAAGGCATTGGTGAAGAGTAGATGGAACTGCCTGTACTTTATAGATCCAAGGATGACCAAGAAGTATGTTATAAAGAAGCTCAATATCTATAATATGGAATAATGTGTGATGATAAAAAGACCCAACCATGACTGATAACCAAATTATACTAGATGACTCCCTCTCAGTGTTGTCATAAGCCTTGATTATAATAGTTTCTAGCTGAATGTATTTATCCATGTAGCCCAATCATCATACCAATTTAAGAGATATGATGTTCAGACTTGAACCATTATCTATAATAACCCACTTGATCTTATGATCTACAATGATTATCTCAATGTATAGTGGCTTATTATGGTTTGGGCTGAGGGTAGACATGTCTTTTTTATCAAATCTGATTTGCCAAAATGAAGACAAGTGTCCAACTAGGTTTTGGAACTGATCAAGGTTTATATTATTAAGCATAATAGCCTCTTGCAAAATTTTGTTGAAGATGGTTTTATGGACATCAGATGTCTACAAGAGTTCTAATATGGAAATTTGTGTAGGGGATTTATTTATTTGATCCATTAGACTGTAAGGCTTTTGAATTATGGATTGAACTAGTTTAGTCTTTGTTTGGATAGTATTCAGCTTTGAAACTATTAGCACAATGTTCTCATTGGGTTTTATGGAAGAAGTGGGCAAAGGGCCCTGGATGGTAACTCACGGGCATTTAGTTGTGACTACACAACTTAGAGGTGGAAAGGAGTTATTATAATTAGAAGAGGAAGGTAAAGGGCCTTGAATGGTGATTCAAAGGTGACTAATTGTATTGTTATAACTTTGGGTCAGTGAAAATCCTTTATAATTAGAAGAAAGGTGTTATTGTTCAAAATTATTAACCTGTGTAAATAGAGTCACAACATGATTATGTGAACCCAACATGGTATTACTAGGGGGAGAGGCTTTTGACCCTATAATGATAGGTCCCATGTTGTGAGGAACATGAGATTGGCCACGTGGTTTCATAGTAACAGTGACAATGTGGGCTATAGAAATGCATCCCATAGTATTATTATAGTCATAAGGTACATTTTTATAATCCACATTATTAGTATGGGCATTATTATCTTGATTATTCTCATTATGATGTTGACCTTGTTGTTGGTTCTAATTCTACCTCTGTCCTTGATTGTGACTATTTTGATTATTTCTTGGTGGTGGTGGATCATGTTGAGGAAAGGGGTCTTTATAGATTCCCATATCTTGATTTATGTATGGATTAGGGGCCAACTTAATTTCTAGTTCACCACTTTTAATAAATTCCTCAATAATATGTCATAATTGAATGCAATTATATGCACCATGACCAACAACATGATGAAAGTTACACCATTCATTCTCTTTGTACCAATTTGGTTTTGGTTGATCTTGAGGAAATAGCCTTGATATTGGCCATATAATTAAATTAGCTACAATGAGCTTTTGTAACACTGTTTCAACCGATTCTCCTAACTTGTTAAAGACTTCAAAATTGTTATGAAATGTCCTTCGTGTAGGTTATCTTTGTAAATTAGGTAGTGGATTTGGGGGAGTTAATTGTACAATTGGAAGAGGCATAGCCTGTACTATTTGTACATGTCTTGTTTTAGTCACCCCATGTCTAACCATGTTCTTATTTTTGCTAAAGCCTTTAGGCTTATCTTGCATAACTATTTGAACTGGTGATTTAGTCTGATTAGATGCTTGACCTTGTACAAAAATCTTAACAAGGCCTTAGTAATAAGAGCCTTCTCAATTTGTACTCCTTTGTCAATAACTTCTTTAAATGAGTTAGCACAAGATAACCATAGATTATTCACAACTTCAAGATGTAAATTTCATGCAAAGATATCATCCAACAGTTTATCTATCAAGTTATGTTGAAATCAACATGCCAATGCTCTCCACCTTTGCAGATATGTAGCAAAACTTTCACCATCATGTTATTTGGCTTTGTATAAGTCAATAATAGTTAATTTATGTTTTATGTTATATGATAAATGGTTAAAGAAATTTTTTGATAAGTCATTCAAATATGTAACTGATCCCTTGGGTATTTTAAGTAGCCAATCAAGAGCTTGTCCCATTAAAATTTATGGAAATAGTCATAGCAAGTACTCGCTACTATAAGCAACCTCTTAACATAAGATAAAGAATGTCTATATGTGCTCACATGGATCTCCTTTTACTTTTTACTTGTTAAATTTGGGTGCCTCAAAATGAGGTGGAAAGGGGTTTTAGAGAATAGATAAATCAAATGGGTATGGGCATATCTCATCGAATTTGTACTTTTTGACTCTATTATTCATCTCCAATCTTTAAAAAAATTCCTTCATAGAATTCCATTCTTACATGTTTGGTGGATTTGTGGATTGAATAAGATGTTGTTGGGGTGGAATGTACCCCTGGTTTCATTGTTGTTGGGGTGGAATGTGCCCCTAGTTTTGTTGTTGTTGGGGTGGAATGTGTACCTAGTTTTGTGTGGATCGATATGGAGTATATACCTTTCAATCCATGACTTGGTTTTGATTTGCTCTTTGAGTTGAGAATATAGGCCATTGATTCTTAGATTGTAAAACATTCCTTAAATTTGGTTGTTTTATACTTTGTTGATTTTAGAAATTTCTATGTTTATTTACCAATTTTGTGTTGGTTGAAAAGAACTAGCCAAATTGTCTTGAAGGATTTCCTTGATTCAAACTGAATGTTTGGGTTTTTTAGTTTGTAAAGTAACAAGTTATTGATGATTAAAGAATGTATGTTTTGTGTCAAATGAAACACTTTTTAGGGTCTCTTATGAATTTAAATGTTCATTTAGATTACCTTAATCCACTATGGTAATGTCCTCATCCAATATTTACTATGTACTTTCAACCACATTTCCTTGTTCTTTCAAATCATCATTGTGAATTGAAGTGGTAACTAGTGAGTCAGTTAAGTTTACCACAAGTTGATCTGCATATCATTGACTTATTATCTTGATCTTATCTAAAAGATCTAGATTTGTGGGTTTTGACTCTATTTATATTTCTTTTCTTTTTTTAGAGGAAGAAGGTATGTCTATTCATGTAAAATCTTGCTCTTGCCATCATTGTTATCCTTCTCTAACTAAGGTATGTAATTGTTCCATAGGAAAGTTAGAAGGTAGTCTAGCACCTGATTCTATCAATCTAAGAAGGGCTTCATCTTTAACTTCTTAGGGTTGATATTCATTGTAATCATCTTCAGATCCTACTATTGTGGGGATGTCATAAAAAACAAAAGGGTTATCTTCACCATCATAAAATTTCTCATCTTTATAACTAAGGCCATAAGAGGCCCCACTATGAGTGAACCTTTGAGTCATGTCTATAAGAGTTGTTTTGTGTGTTGACTAACTTTGCACCAATGCTTGGCAACTAATAAAGTATGTTTTGGCTCTCTTTTAACAAATAACCAAGGTACCAATGAGACTATAAGGGAGGGTGGTTTGAAACCATGCATAATTTAGAAGATTTGATTCATGAGTTTACTCAACCTATGTTAAATTTTAAATCATATAGATCAGAAGAGGGTAAGGCAACTCAAAGACCCAAGGTGAAAACTAGTACACCAAAGCCTAGATCTTTGTGATACGCCTGTACTGTAAAAGCTAGTTTCAACTTCAACAAGTTGATCCTTAGAATTTTAGAGGAAATATCTTTAGATTACGAAGAAGATAAAATATACTAAATAACTTAATATGTAAAAACATACATGAATCACTAAGTATAAAGCTAGGACCAAATAGGCAGCACAACATCGCCACATGGTTCCAGTAGGATAAAATATATTTTAGGACTCAAAGTGTAAGCGATACATAAGATGACATGAGTTCACCAAGATGATAATGTGATTTTGAGTCTTAATAAATGACCTTCAATCCAAATATAAAATTGAACCCAAGTTAGAATAAGCTTAATGCGTAAATGACGAACCCACTTTGAGACACCAACCCTTAGAACTCAAAAAGGTTCAATTTTAAATATGGATTATAAATGAAGGATTTAAACAAATTGGGTAAAATATCTAGACTCAATTAGGTGGCATGACTACACCAAAGTGGATAACATGACACAAAGCTTTTGATAACAATTTGAACAAGGAAAAGATGAATTTTCTAATTGGGCAGTGTAACGCCTCCCTTGCTCAATAAAATTTAGAACAATGTGCTTTGGTTAAGTTAAATGAGTTAACAAGTAGTTTTAGACACAAATCAAGACCAAGTAAGCTAATGACAAAAAACAAATGTCTTAAGTCTAAACTGATAAGGTATGGCAAAGTGGGGTCTACTAAACTAGCAAGGTTTCGATCATTCTAGGGGAATCAAGTTCATAATGACTTTCATGTCAGATAATGCAAAAGACAAGCATGGAAATTGGGTGACCATAGCATTAGCTAGTTGTAAAAAGGTCTAGTTTTTTTTACAACCACTACATCCTATTGTTTACTTAGTGTGGTGCAATGTCTAAATGTAGATATGTCCCATGTGCAACTCTAATTAGGATCCAAATGAATTCAATGTCGAGAGGTGAAACCCCAGGTCAAAGCTTCCCTAAAGAACTCACAGGAGGTAATAACATCCCCCTCATAAGCCAAGTTTGCATAAAAATAAAGATAGCATAAAATAGAAATACTTTAGGGTCGTTTTCAATATCACCCAAACTTTAACAAGTTTTTAGGGAGCGCTTTAGACGATATTCTTTCTAAGCCTTGGACTAAGCTTTTCGTAATAAGAATGGCCCTTTTGATTCCAAGGGTTCCCTAAAGGGGAAAAATGTAAGAGCATATGCATGGCTCCCCTCTTTTTTCCAAATAAAATCTAACTTAAACAACTAAGTAAATACAAAAAACTTGGAAAGGTGAGTTCATTCTTAAGCCCAAATAGAAAATGAGGTGGTGTTCATTTGACCCCTTGGTCTTAGTTGTAACTTTAAAAACTAATGTTAAAAACACTTATTTAAGAACCTTAAATTTTACTTTAAGCACTAAAATAATGTTCCTAATTCATTTTAATATCATACCAAAGATGTCTTAATATCATGTTTTAACAATTTTCAAGTCCACTGGTTACCTGTCTACCCTTAAGAAATCACCCCAAAAGCAAATATGTTAGAGTAGAAACATTTTAAATAGATTTTAAAATTTTTGTGAAAATATATGAAACTTAAAGCTAAACTAATGTCAAATTATGAAAATTAATGATAAAACACATGGTTTGAAAAAAACAATCATCCAAAATAGAGTCTGTATGACCCCAAACCAAGCATTTAAAATGGCCTATTTAGCTCTCAAGTTTATATTTTTAAGAAAAACACAGTGACCAACATCAATTATATAATCAATGTCAGTTATGCTTACTAATCGACAATGGTTATCTAACCAACATCAGTTATACTAATAGTGATCGACGATGGCTATACTAACTGATGATGGTTTTACTAATCGATGTCGGTTACTATGTAAACCTGTGACAAAGAAAAATAGTTAAACAAAATTATAAAATCAAATTACAAGAGTTTTAATGATCAAAATGAAGATTTTAAAGTTATAAAATGATCTTCTTCATGTGTAGGATGTGTTTTGTCCCACCGAACATGCCAATATGTAGAGAGGATTACAAAGCAAGTTAGTCAAACATTAGTCCATAAATCATGAAAAATGCATAAAAAAACTAACTAAGCCTATATATTCCTAAGGGAATTAAAAAGGAAAGAAACAAATGAAAGAAAGCAACATCATATTACCTTCTCAAATTGATTCACCATACCCATGTGGCTCAAAATCATGTTTTCCCTTTATCAAGCATATTTGTCTTTATCAACAAAGGTGGAAAACTCCTTCAATGTCTCAAGAACACTCCATAAAACCTAGGATCATGAATCAAAATCACTAAACTAGCCTATCAATGAAGCTTGTAATTAATTTTAATGGTTTATTTCAAAGGATTGTGGAGACAATTCTACATAATAACTTTACATAAATCAAACTTAAAATTCATGTCCATGGCCTCTCTATTTATAGATTTTTGAGATTGATCAAGATCAACCATGATCATCCATCTCAAGATTGAGATGTGTGGCCATGGATAATCCTAATATTTGTAATTAAACTCATAAATATTTTCAAGATAAATAAGCATTAAAGAGGCGTGGGAGGCATTAGTTAGGCATGGGTAACCCATAATCTTGATATTCTATGCACTTATGGATTGTGTTAGGTTGTGGAGCTAAAAGCTTCACCAGGATGCAAATAGGAGGAGTTACGGAGGTTGCGGAGGTTGCAGAGAGTTGCAAAATGAGTTGCAAGGCAATTGACATTGGTCTGATCAACCGACATCGGTCAGATAGCAGTGCAAAAACAACTGACGTCGGTTACAAGTCGGCCGACATCGGTCAAGAGGAGCCGACGTCGGCAACCTGTGTGTGAACATGTAGTTTGCATGCAAATTTTGGAGAGGCTATTTTTGTACTGTTAGTTTGCATGTTAAAGGCTAATTATAGTCTTGAGTTGCATGTCTAATTATTGTAATTAAGATAGTCTAATTATTGTAAGCATGAGATCTATATAATAGACACATGGGCTATATTGTAAACTAGTGCTAGAGAGTAAGAGAGCAAAATAAGCTCCTTCAGAGAGAGGAGAGCAATGGTGTGTTCCTCCTAGTGCCACAGTACCAAGTGTGGGTGCTGGTTTGGAGAATCAGAAGGGTTCTTCGTGTATGTATGATCTTAGTCAGCAGGTGTGCATGGCTTCTTTTGGAGATCTACAATGGTGAGTAAGGTCTGGTGATTTGCAAGTAGCAGTAAAGAGCAGGAGATCTACTTGGAGTACGGTTGTGTGCTTGTTGTACTGGCAGCATTGTTACTAACTGGTGGAGGTGAACAACAATTCTGTATTGGAGTTGTGTGTTGGGATCGAGAGACAGAGGGAATAAGTCCTTGAGGTGTGGCAAGCCTTTGAGGTGGAAGAAGAAGTGGCATCTTCTTTATTGTATTTTCTTCTGAGTGATTATTAATACAATTGTGTATTGTCTCTCATATCTTGTGTTGTTTCATATTTCTAGTTACTTATCATTCTGGTTAAATTCCATGTTTAAGTTGTTTATACAAAGGTAATCATGTGTGCTCTTAAATTTGACAAGTTGTGTCAGAGCTTTGGGGAACTTAGGTTCTATCAGATTGATGGATGCCACCCCATAGATGATGTCACTAAGTGATGTAGATATTCAAAATCAATTTCCAATAATGAGATATTCAAAAATATCTATGGAATTCTTACTTAAGCTCTTAAATTGGATTAATTATCTTAAGTAAGTTTAATCAAGTTTAGTGCAATTCTTTAGAAATTGGTGCAAAATTAATCAAAATGGTCAAAAAGTCATATTATTGGGTCATAATTTGACTAGAGAGGAACTGAAAGGTAATGTTAGATGTGTTGGAGTTTTATTTTCATTTATGATGTTGCCAACACCAAATAATAAAGGTACGTGATGTGTACCAATGAATTAGAAGAAAAGAGTGATCCAGAACACTAAATGGTGAATTTGTCATTTTCACTTGAAATAATATGATCAAAGTTAGCTGGCCCATAAAATGCATTACCCTATTTAGGAATAATTTGACCTAAATTGGTACTTGTAAGTGACAAGTTCGAACCATTTAGGGTGTTTTATGTATTTTGACCTAAAATGTGCATTTGAGTGCAATTTTAGTAAGATTGACAATTTTAACACAAATGGTGTTAGGAATTGGATGTTTATAGTATGTATGTATATATGTATGTATGTGTGTATGTATAATCATATATGTACAGTAATGATTGCTTACATAGGTATCCCTACCCTAAATGAATCTTCTCAAAAAATCTTGTGTATCCCTTCCTCTAGTCATTTTTCAAATTTTCTCTAACTTGATAACCATCTTAGCATCTTGTGCATATTGGAAGTAGAACCATTGTTAGCAACCATCCTTGGAACTCATCATCAAAACATGCTAAGGTTGTATTCTATTCAAATTCATAAAAACTCAAAATTTATATGTAGCATCAATCTATATTCACATAGTATATTTTTTATAATTAAATCTTAGTTATTACCATTATTCATTCTATAAATTACTTATGAAAACTAGTTCACTTGAGACTTATAAAAGACATATGTACTTTCTTAAACCAACACAACACATAAGAGAAACTTGTGAACTATCATTCTTATATTATGATTCATCAAATTAAATGGGCTATGTATACATCATATAGAAAAATTCTAGGTTGATCCTTCTTAGCCTATGAATAATAACCATAAGTAGAATAATAACCTTTACATGGTGCATCTATAAAATACTTATAGATTATAAATGACTCTTCAACTTTTTGTCTCTTAATTTATTTATTTTTTTAATCCTAGGGGTGTTTAACAATCCATTTTTATTATTTACTTACATGAAAAATTAAAAGATATACACTTATTGCATCTATAGCTATACATAATAATTGTAAAATATTATTTGTAATCCTTGACTAACAGTGGCCATGAGATCTAGGTGATCAAATCAAATAATTTATTTTTTATCTTTAGAATTAATGTTTCAAATTTATTGACTAATATATTATTAATATTAACATTGATGTTAAGGGATTGGACCCTCACCATTGTGGCCATGGTGGAGAGGCTTAACTGATGCATATTGATAGAAATTTTGGGCATGATCAAGCAGGTTTGATTCATGGCAGGGATGCATGCTCCTCTTTTTGATCCATTGAGTCAAGTATACACAAATTAGTTTTCACCAACTTATTTTTCATGCCCCTCTTTTTTATCCTCTAGTACTTTGTATGGCACATATCTCATATGTCCAAAAATCACCAACATCACACACGTCTTATTTCAACACTCTAAATGCTAGCAAATCTAATGTTGACTCATACAACCACTAATGATTGATCCAAGGCCACTATGTAATATCTTCCCCCTATCAAGTGAGAGGTGAGAAGCTATGTAGCATAAAAATAAATTAAAAATACTATGTCTACTCCTCATTAATCATATTAATGCACTGAAATAAAATCAAAACTAAAAGCAAAGTACACAAACCAAAAATTGCTATCCCTACAGTGAACCCATACTTTAAGTAAATAGCAAACTGGAGAAGGGAAATTATCCTCCAACCTCCAATTAGATCTATTTATCCTATTAGATCCTCAAGGACCTATAAATGCTGAATTGTAACACCATCATCACTGAAAACATAAGCGGTGGGACATGTCGTTACAATCTTAGTTTGGTGTATACAATACATTTGAAGAAATTTTGCAAATATAAGGTGTTGTATTCCACTGCTAATGCACCCATATAACATTATGTTCAATATATTTTTCATAAAAAGGCTCCAAAATAGAAATTTGACCATTCTAATGTGTCTAAAATGTCAAAAAACCTATAAATCGCCTAGTCCCATGACCACCTTTTGACAACAAGAGTCACAAAAAATGTTGTAATTACACCCTTATATCACCAAAGTCATTTTACAAAGGCTTTTAAAAAGTAATATTCTCTTTAAAAAAGCATCTTTGACTTAGATGAATTTTGACCAAAACTTTACTTAGGAGGGTTTTGAACTTGAAACCTCTCCAAATTATAAGGGTTGTACAAAATTGGTTTCACCAATTACTCTATAAGAAATTATGAAACATTAACATAATTTATGCTAATTTAACTTGCATGTCTCACTTTTGACAAATAAAAAATTTACATGTATGAAAAATTAATCCACTTGTCAAATTTCTTGCATGTAAAAAAAGTTCACTCTATTTAATCACTGGCAGAGTTTTGTGCTTTGAAGGACCCACACTGATTTAGGTTTCACCAGAGTTTGAATAAGCTTGTAAAATTTTGCACCTAAAATTGGTGTAGATTTCAGTGCCACACCTAAAATTTACTTTCTTTGATAGTAATACCACCATGCATATAAACAAATATTTCACTTTGATTCCATCTTATCAAATGATTTAATTCTGTAGTCATACAACAAATAGATTTATAGTGAAAGGATCAGATTTTGGAAGATAATTTTCTTTGGGAATGTTGCCATATATGTCTCTTCTCTATGGAGGTCACTATATAGTTTAGTCCCTCATAACACACTATCAAGAATTTTTAAGCACTTAAATATATATTTTTTGTTGCAAATCCTATCATGTGAATAATAATGACTAAAATCAAGAATCATGAGTGGTTTTTAAAGAATTTACCTACAAACTTGTTGGATATTGGAATGAACAATGAATATGATTATGCAGACCAATCTACACAAATCACTAATTAGATTATGAGAATTATTATTGAAGCAAAAATTCATGCTCAAGGGTTTAGACTAGGGAAATACTATCGAGATGATCTTGATTTTGATGAGATGGATCTAGATAATGGCATAGACCTAGATATTGATAGAAGATAGATCCTTTTTCCCCCCTCCATTGGTTAATAGTTCTTTAGTCTATGTTACCTTGATTAATTTTGCCTTGTCCTCTGCCTAGGACTCCTTGACATATCTCCCATTTAACTCAATAGATACTACTTTCCATAACCTTGATACAGACTAGTGTAGAATCAAATGATGCACATGATATCTAGTTGAGGCTATATAATTTTACTAGTGATTAACACAAATTAGAGAGTATTAAAAAAAATTAAATTCTTCAAAGCTTCATACTGTAAAAAAAATTGTCAACTTCTGCCAAAAGCTTCAAAAAATTCTTCAATTCTCCTCGTTAGATATCCAAGCTTTGATACCACTTGTTAGAGTCATGATTGCCATTAAACCAAAAAAACAACCTATTAACACCTGATACAAACACTAGATAAGTACCCATGGGAGGCTTTTAATCCATGTCATAAATCCCTAAAGGAGATGTTAGACACCTATTTGATAATTGTTGGAATCATGATTATCATTGTGCCAAAAGATCAACTTATTAACCCCTAATACAAATGCTAGATAAGTACCCATGGGAGGATATTAAGACATGTCATGAATCCCTAAGGGAGATGTTGGACACCTATCCAACAATCTCCCCCTTAGTGCTACCCAAGGGTATTCAAACCCGTGACCATGGATCTGATACCACTGTTGGCCCAGGGAGTGGTAGACAATAACTTAGGATTTATATTACGAATGTAGTTTTCAACACAAAATATATTAATGTATTCATTTGAGATTCTAACATTTATTTTTGTACAATACATGCCTTCTAAAAAGGCATTTGGGTAAGTTATCGAAAGTAACTACCCAATGGGTTGAACCACCCAAACACTAACTAACAAGAAAATAAACTAACACTAAATAATGACTAACAAAGTTAACACATAACAAAACCTTGGATCAAATATCCAAAAAAAATTAGAAATGTGAGTATTGGATTAGGGGCCAAGATTTTGGAAGATAATTTATGGGAGGAGTTGACATAAAAATCATAGGTGGGGGATGACATAAGTCATGTTAGATGTGGGGGATATGGAATATTTCAATTTTTTGTTGAGAAATTAAAGGATGAAGACGTGTTTGTGAAATAAATTGAGAAATGAGGGGATTAGGAGATGATTAATAAATGATGTTAGGAATATAGACTACAGAGAAATATTAATGAAATAAAAGTGGAAATAAAATGAAAAAAACAAAATACAAGAGAGACAGATTTAATGTGGTTCACCTAATATGAGCTATGTCCACATAAATATAGCCAGTTCTTCTCTTATTTAGTCTAACAAATAAAGGGATAAACCTATAATACATCTATTGCAATCTCCTCTTCACTCACACATAGTGTGCCATCATGATTACAATGCCATTATATCAAATGAGAGTTACATATTAAGTCAAAAATGCACCAACATAATTTCTACTATCATATATGTGACCTAATAGTGAATCATCTAGATTTACTACAAAATTAAAATATTTTATAATGCATTTTTCACAAAATTTTTGCTTTTAGAGCGTTCCCCTAAACCCCTACTAGAGGGGACCCCCATGGAGATCATAGTGGGGGGTAATCCCCCCCACAACCCCCCATTGGTAACTACGCATTCTAATAAGATCAGGCTCCACCATCCAATAATATTTGACTTAGAGATTGATTGATGCAACTCCACTGCTATAACTCTTACTTGGACTTTTCTTTAAACTTTAACCCTGGCATATTTTTCATCTTCCTTGTTATCCCTAAAGACCTATTGAAGATGAACAAATCTCCAACTTATCCTTCGTCACTACCTTTATTATCATATCTATAGGATTATAACTTGTTGATATTTTCCAACTTCAGTTTACCATCCTCTAAAATTAAATGAATGAAGTGATACTTGAGTTGTATATATTTGATTCTTGATTGAAATGTTGAGTTCTTTTCTAAATGAATCATATTCTGGCTATCACTATACAACCTACAATCTTTTTGATTCTACCTTAGCTCTTTCATGAACTTTTTCATCTATATAATCTCCATGCTTACTTTTGTAGCTGCAACATACTCTACTTCCATAGTTGAGAAAGTAACTATCTTCTACAATTTTGAAACCCAACTAATTTTTGTATCACCAATAATGAATACATAGCTTATGGTGCTCCTCTTGCCATCTAAATCTCCATCCATGTCTATATCAACATATCCTTCTAAGGTAGCATTTGACCCTTCATAGCACAACTATCTATCATTGGTCCCTCTCAAGTACCTGAGAATCCACTTGACTATATCATAGTACTCCTTTCTTAGATTATTCATAAACCTACTAAAAACTCCCACTACATGAGCAATGCCTAATCTTGTGCACACCATAGCATACATTAAACTTCTAAATGCTAAAGCATAGGGCACTTTGGACATGTAATTTATTTATTCCTACATTTTAGGACATTGTTCCTTGCTTAATTTGAAGTGCCCTACCAAAGGTGTACTCACTAGTTTTTCATCTTGCATATTGAACCTCACAACAACTTTTTGATGTACTCTTCTTGAGACAATGTCAATTTTCTATTTTTCCTCTCTTGTTATTATCATACCAAAAAATTTATTTTTAGCACCCAAATCCTTCATTACAAATGAATTTGATAGTTTTATTTTGAGCTCATTTATATCTTTCATGTTAGACCCTGCAATAAGCATGCCATCTGCATACAATAGCAAAATAATATAGTTGCCATTATCTAATCTCTTAAAACAAACACATTGGTCAAAATTACATCTAATATAACCTTGTTCTATCATAAACATGTCTAATTTCAAATACCACTACCTTGGAGCTTGCTTTAGGCCATACAAAATCTTCTTCAACCTACACACCATTTTTTCATTATCTTTGACTTTGAATCCATGCGACTTCTCCATATATATTTCCTCCTCTGAATCACCATGAGGAAATTAGTCTTCACATTTAACTATTCAAGGTGCAAATCTTCTACTACTACCAAACTTAAAATAATTCTTATGGAAGTCATTTTAACAACTGGATAAAATATTTCATCAAAATTTATACCTTTCTTTTGTGAAAACCCCTTTACAATAAGTTTGGCCTTGTACCTTTTTTGCCTCCATATTATTCCTTCATCCTATAAACACATTTATTTTTCAATGCTCTTTTACTTGCAAGAAAATGAACCAAATCCCAAGTTTGTTTATATACCAAGGATTCAATCTCCTCTTTCATGCCTTGCTCCCACTTCTTTTTAGTTTCTACCTGCATTGCTTCTTCATAGCTTTCTATCTTACAACCATCAGTTTATAATAAATAATAAAGTGAAGGAGAGTATCATTTATGGAGTTTACTTACTCATATATATTCTAACTACATTTTCATGAGTTTAAGGTACTTTTTTTTTTTTTTGTTACACATTCTAATTTTTTGGCACTTTTAGAATTTCATTTCCAATGATTTCATCAAGTAATGCATATTCTATATGTGGATTTTCTTGTTTATTTCCCTACAACTGATCTTTGTACATGATCTTCTCATTAAAGATCACACCTCTATTTTTAATGATTTTGTGATTTTTAAAATCCCATGAATGGTAATCAAAATCATTAACTCCATATCCAATAAAAGTACATTTCTTGTATTTTACTCCAAGCTTTGCTCTATTTTATTTATCAATATGGACAAATACTTCACAACCAAAAGTCTTTAAAAAAGACTAAAGTCTACCTTTTTATGTATCCATGATTCCTCTATATGCCACCATCTAAAGGATTTGAAGGCCCTCTATTTATTAAGTAAACAACAGTATCCATAACATCTACCCAAAATTATAAGAGCAACCTTACATGTAATCTCATACTCCTTACATCCTCCATGATTGTCTTGTTCATCCTTTCTAACACACCATTTTGTTGTGATATTTCTCTCTATGAATCCCATGGGATGAATAGTAATTATCAAACTCCTTATTGTAGTATTCACCTCTATTATCTTATCTAACACACTTCAACATATTTCCTATCTCATTCTCAACCAAAGATTTTCATTTCTTAAAAGTATCAAAAACATCAAATTTTTTCATATGCAATAAACCCAAGTTTTTATAGTTGCATAATCAATAAAAGTAACATAATAATAAGAACCACTAAGGGATGATACTTGAGTCAGACCCCAAAAATCTATATGCACAATCTCAAACTTTTCATCCTTATTTATCTTCCCAACTCTGAGAAAGATGACTCTCTTTTATTTTTCATACACAATGCTCACAAAAATCGAAATCCACCTTCTTTTCAACAATTTTTTTGAGTGGAAAATTTGCATCCCCTTCTACTCATGTGCCCAAGTCTATGGTGCCATAATTTTATATGCATGTTTATAAAAGCTAAAGCAATAGAATATTCAACATTAATAGTAGATAAATATAATATACCTACCTTCTCTCCTTTTGTTATTACCAGTGATCCTTTATTGACCTTCCATATATTTTTTGCAACTATAATTGTGCATCCCTCACTCCCCAACTACCCTACTAAAATTAGATTTCTCCTCAACTCAGAAACATGCCTCACCTCGTTCAGTAACCATTTGTTTCCATTATGTAATTTTATTTGTATCTTACCCTTTCTAACAATTTTACAAGATTCACCATCACCCAAATAAACCTATCCAAAAGTACCTTGAACATAGTCTTAAAAATATTTCATATGGGGTGTAGCATGAAATGAAGCCCCTGAATATAACACCTAAAAATCATTAATATTATCTAATGAAAGGATTAAATCATCTTGAAACACATCACCTTCTAAATTTTCTCCCTAATTATTGTCTTGTTTTCCATCCCCTTCTTTTCCTTTTTGAAACCAAAAAACTTTCTTCAAGTGTCCTTTCTTCCCACAAATCCAACACACCAACATTCCTATGGATTTGGATCTGCCCTTCTTAGACTTCTCATGATTCTTAGGGCCCTTTAATCTATCTTTTTGTCTTCCCTTGCTCTCCATAGCCAAATAATTACCAAATGTCTCACCTTTGATTTTCTATAACATTTCCTTGCTAAGAATAACACCAATAACATCATCAAACTTTAAAGTGTTTGAACTAGAGATAAAATTACTCATAACCATGACTAAGCCATTCCAAATTTTTGGTAATGAGCACAGAATCAAAAGAGCCCTAACCTCATCATCAAAGTTTAATCCTACAAAGCTTTACTAATTTGTGACCATGTTAAATTTATTTAAATGGTCAGTAACAGCCACCTTTTGACATCTCCATATTAAATAAATGCTTCATAATAAACACTTTGTTGAAGGTTGAGGGTTTTTCATAAAATCTATCCAATGCCTTTATCACATCCTATATTGTCTTTTATTTTGAAACATTGAAGGCCACTGATGATGCTAGACATAATTATATTGTTCCTAATGCCCTTCTATCAAGAACCTCCCATTCTTCATCCTTCATTGTCATCAAATTTTTTGTTATTCCACCTAATGGTAGGAAAAGATCCTTTTGATATAGATAGTCCTCTATTTACATCTTCCATAGCTAGTAGTTTTGGTCATTGAAATTTTTGACCTTAAACTTTCCTTTTTCCACCATTGTTCCCACTTGAACCAAGAACCCTCTTTTCCTATGAGTTTATCTACTAAATAAACATTCAACTCTAATACCAGTTGTTAGGAATATTGAACACATAGCAATATTAATGAAATAAAGATGTAAATAAAATGCAAAAAACACAATACAAGAGAGAAATAGATTTAATGTGGTTCACCCAATATGAGCTATATCTGTAAAATAAATAGCCAGTTCTATTATTATTTAGTCCAACAAATGAAGGGATAAACTTGAAATACATCCACTACAATTTCCTCTTCACTCACACATAATGCACTGCCATGATTACAATGCCCTCATATCAAAAGAGGGTTACATATTAGAGAAAAATGCACCAACATTATTTATACCATTAGATCTATGACCTAATAGTGAACGGTCTAGATTTACTAAAAAAATATAATATTTTACAATGTATATTTTTGCTTCAGGTGTGCTTTGACCATAGTGGGGGGAGGGGGTGTGCAAAAATGCACCAACATTATTTATACCATTAGATCTATGACCTAATAGTGAACGGTCTAAATTTACTAAAAAAATATAATATTTTACAATGTATATTTTTGCTTCAGGGGTGCTTTGACCATAGTGGAAGGGGGGGGGGGGAATGGGATGGCAGGGTGTGCGGAAATCCCCCCCCCCACCACCCTACCCCATTAGGAACTAGGCATATAATAAGATCAAGCTCCACCATCCAATAGAGTGTGCATCATGCCGACCATTTTTTGATTTTGAAAGGGTGAGTAGGTGGGGAATAAGGAGAGGTATTGGTGGTAATATATGAGAAATATGAGTATTGGATTAGGGATCAAGAATTTTTAAGATAATTTATGGGAGGATTTGACATATAAATCATAGGTGGGGGATGAAATAAGTCATGGTAGATGTGGGGGATATGGAATCTTCTAATTTTTTGTTTAGAAATTAAAGGATGAAGAGGTGATTGTGAAATAAATTGAGAAATAAGGGGATTAGGAGATTATTAATAAATGAGAGTGTTAGGATATGATTGGTAAATAATATGTCATAAGATAAACCTTCAAATGTAACTTATTCTAGGATATTCATCATATTTACAATCTCTTGAGGGTTTTTTATGAGGAACTTCTTAAATTGGAAACCAGGGGTTTCTATTGCCTCACTAGTAGATTGAGAAGAATTTTGACTAATATCAACATTGCCATTGGATTGAGTATTCAATTTATATCATGATCAAATTAGTTTTTTACATTTTCATTGGAAAATACAATTGGAAGTACATTATCATTTATAGATTTATTATTGTCATTCACATTCAAAAAAGCTATGGTATTTTTCACATGCATACCTACTTTCAAATAATGGATACTATCTTTTTACAAATATTTTTTCATAGATTATATTTTATATTCCTTTTCAAACCTAAATTATATTTAACAAAAGGAATTTCAACAAAATTTATTGATTTTTTACTCAACCTAACACTTCTTCTAGTTGGAATCATGTACGATTCTAATTTTGGTGGCATAAAATGAATTTAAAAATGTAGACACTATTTCTAAATTATATAACACCTCAATCTTATACATATGTCAAATATAGACCTTGATTGTTCCTGTCAGTTATAGACCTTTACCATTGCCAAAAGTCTTGCATACACTATCTCTTTACACCTATCACTTATCTCTTATTTTGACCAATGATTATGATGACTCATACCTTCTATCATACTCATAATGCTATAAACATGATTATATTCTATCTTTACAAGTTCTAGACCTGTGCCTATTTCTCAACTACCTAGACACTTGTGTCCTAGTTAGACACCTATGACTACATAAGTTACTATCCTGACACAAGTGTCTAGTACCCTAAAATCATCTAATTTACAAATGAAATTTATCCCTATGGTCAGCCTAAGTGATTTAATACAATATATTCTCCAAAAATATTGGTATATATGCATGATTAATCCTCATTAATTATACACCTAGCATAGACCTAGCAGAGACCAAAAACTCACAAGGATACTTATCAAAATCATTCAATCAAGAATTCAAGTGAGTAAATCTTCCCTTATTTCCATATCAGTCATAGGGATAACACATGTACAAATATAAAGTACTAAAGCAGCAAACCATGAGCTATGTTTTCTAAGTTACAAATTAGGTCAATATTTTACTTATCACATATTGCATCTTTATGCACATATAATCCCACACATATGGGAGAAATGCATTAGTATGAGGCCATCTTTAGATTAGTGTCTATGTATCTAGCACCCACTGACATAGGGGTCTTTGAGGTTTACTCGACACTGTGATCCCACTAACACGTTTTCCCTAGAGTCACTATAAACATGAAGAACTAAAGTTCTATTATTTAAAAAGGAGTGATAATCTATTATCTATATTTGACCACACTAAATTGAAGGTGACATAGAATCCAAAATATTCCAGGTGGTTACATCCAGATCTAGTAGGTATTCTATACTAGACAACTTCATCCAGATTAGATAGAAGTATTGATTCAACTGTCTAAGGTTGATGCAATTGTCTAAGCTCACATAAGTGCTTCATAAATAATTTGATGGCAATCCCAAAATTTGACTCTAGTTTGATTCCTTTTTGTTATATATACAGATGTGTGTTAGCATCAGAACCAACTAAATATCTTGTTTTCATTATCATTGCAATAGCTAGCATACTTATACTTTTTATTTTTAACATATATGAGTATATAAATTTAAAACATTGGTTATCTAAGTTTGTTAATTAATTATCCTACTATAGAGATAGTTTATCACCCTTCTGCCCTAGTCTATCTCTATCCCATTTAACCCTAGATCCTTTAGTCAATATTTTAGGGTTAAACATTTGGTGAACCCAGTCTATATGAATGTATTTTTTCCTAAATTTTAGGGTTTTCATTCAGTTAGGGTTTCATATTATTTTATTTTTTTAATTTCCTTATTATATCATTCTACATATAACCTAGGCATAGCCCTATATTTAGAGGTGTGCCTATTGAACATATTGAGCTTCCTCTCTTACCACCTAGTGCAAGAACAAGGAAGGTCAGGCCAACTAATATCTATGCCTAATTCATGTGTTTTATGGGTTGAACCAACACATTGACACAAAAAATTTGTCAAACACTTTGAAAACAACCAATAGAGATTCAATTCCATTCATTAAACATAGTGGGTTACCATTTGATTGCATACCACAATTAGGCTTAATTTTAGATTAAAAAATATGGAGGAAACAAAAATAAATAAACCTCTAGTCTTATACATAATTATGTCTACAAATTAATATCATAACACTACTAATACCAAGAAAATAATACAAAACAAGACAATTTTGGTCTTATTCTCTATTTTTCCAATCGAGAGCCTCCAAATTGAATGGAATTCCCCTTATATGGATTAAATATATTCTCTTCTCCTCTCCCCAATGTCCATTCCCATTATCCAATCATTTCAACAACTTTCATAGGAATTACAACTCACAAGAGAATGCAAAGAGTCATCAAATAAGACAAAATCATGTGTAAGCATCTATAATGATTCTAGTCCGATTTTGATAGAGAAATTACAAAGTGAATGAACCTTTTAATCCATTCTCATATCTTGTCAAGTTTTTCATAAGCATTTTATACTATGTTAGTCCTAGTCATACTTTCCTTAGTACCAAAGACAACATTTATACTAGCTAGACCTAGTCAGGTATTTTATTTTAGATAATATTGTCAAGAGGTTTGTTTTATGCTAAGATTGTTTTAGGATTTTGTTACCTACTTTTCACTACATGAAATCATACCTAGTATCATGACCAACTTGGAATTAGTTTACGATAAACAATTGATAAGAAATTATTCAAAGGCCTCAAGACCCTATCAAGTGTTAATTCCCCATTTACCTTTGCTTTCAAAGATCCAGATAGTCATAGAAGGAATTAAACTTTGGATCCTAAGAAACACTAGGTGAAAATCTTACTTGACTATCAACCAAACCAAGAATCCATTTACCACTTAAAATGTGGATGAAAAAGACTAAGGAATGACCTAGAAGAGAAATCAAGAAAAGTAAAGTCCCATGTGGGATTTATTCTCCCATATAGCACTATAATACACAAAGGAAATGCTAAGATGTACATAGATTTTTATTCTTGAACACTAATGTAAGAGTAACACACCAAAAATATCAACTAATTCATCAACAAGTCTCTGATTAAATTTATGTTGATTCTTGACATCCCATTCAGGGAAAATATTCAAATTAAGATTTTCAACTACCATGAATAACAAAGGAAGGTAATTAAATTGATGTTTCAATACAAATTAGTCATTTGAATCCTAGTTTGCAAAGCAATCAAAACATGAATTGTTTAAAAACCAAATTGTGATGAGTTAGCTGATTGGAAAGGTAAGATCCTTATTTTAATGAAAGACCAACATAACCAGGCCAAGAATAATATAGATTGGCACATAAACCAAGACAACCTTCTTCCAAACTAAACACCCCAAACAAATTCAAAAGTAAAGAAAACAATGAAAAGAAGAATGCACTCTATTTTTGGTGATGCCAGATTACTAAGGACCTCAAATGATCCTACATCAAACACCCAAGGTTCAAAAATGTGAGATTTATCTCACATGGATGAGATAAGAAGCAAAATTACTCTTCTATTCAAGAGGCATGATGACCATGACATCACCTTCCCACATACCAATAAAATCAATTGAAAGTCTTTGTTTTTCCTATGTCATTATTAGTTCCTACATGTTGGTTTCAATCATATTCTCTACTCATTTATTCTCTCTCTCTCTCTCTCCCTTTGTGGGATCACACCAAATATAAATCCTCCCCTTTTTGGGATTTAACCTACCATAGACTATCCTCATCTACCAAATTCATAACCATATCTCAATTAAATCACTTGTGGGATAGAACCCACTCTTAACTATCCACCACCACTTAAATTCCACTTGGTTTTGTTCACACCTTGTCCAACCATCTGTTGATCACCTAAAACATCATAGAACACCATTTGCATATACTCTCTCATGTTTGAAATCTCATCTATCACTCTCAATCTCAACATGATTGAATTAACATACACTAAGGCATCTAAATGATAACCCATATCATCTAAAATCACTATAAGTACATTATGTACCTTCACATCATTTGAGGTCCACATTTATATAGTAAGCAAACTCTTTTTTTTAGCTACAAATTTATCTTCTTCTCCTCATGTTAATGTTTCCATGCACATTAGCAACTCCTTATTCCACTTGGTGAGCTCAAGAAACTCACTCTCCATACCTACAACATCAAGTTCCTCAACATATACCATGGCTGATTCCAAACTTATTTGCACTTTCTCATCTATATCCATGATATAATCTTGTTCTATGTTAATCTTGGGATTCTCAAGTCCTTCTCCATCATCATTTATTTATTCTAGGGATAACTCTCCTTCCACACATGGTTGTAAATGAGCCTCCACCTTCATATCTCCTCAAGAACCAACTTGTTCCCATGATCTATCACCCTCCATCATCTCCACATTAGCTATAATACACTCCTATATGGTTGGAACAACATCACCATATAGATTTCCACTTACTAATACCATATCATTCACTTGGATAGCTTTGTCACTCTACTTCTCATACAAATGAGCATGCTAGATTTTTTTACCACATTCAGTCCTCTTCTTAGCCACTCTTTCCATAGATGTACCTACACAATGCACAAAAACATTAGGGGAAATAAAATATACCTTAAAAAACTTAATAACCACTCCATCATGCCCCAAGGACATGTTTTCCAACTCCTCTTCAATGTTATAATTATTCTCATGATTTTATCTCTCACTATGGGATGCCAATGGCACATTCTCCACATCTCTCATGGTTGTTTTTTGCTCATCTATACCTCTAATTTCAGCTATTTCACATATTTGATCCTCTACCATCATCTCCTTGTGTGAATTTGCTTGCATAACCTCCACATCCAATGATTCTTTCAAATAAACATGAAACTCTTATTGGCTGTAATTTTCACTCATTTGAAACTCTACATGGCTGCAATATTCACTCACATCTATTTTTTCACTCATGGAAACATTTAGAAAACCTTGGTTATCCTCAACCCTACTACCATCCAAATTAAAATTGACAATATCAATGTCATTATGAACCAAGGATAAATCATCACTTTCCCAATCATGGGACTTCTCAACCACTTGTCCATCATCACACAATGGGTCTCCATCTTCTGGTGGACAATATACCATCTGCACATCATCCTTGATGAAGAGGTATTCACCCATAGGATGCTCATAATTATCAAACACATTTTTGTTATAAAAATTATCATTATGATCTACATATATAAGCCTCTCTTTTTGCCTTCAAAGACAACCTTTCTTATGTGCACCTATGCACATCCATGCTACTTCTCAAAGTAGTCTTTGGCTATTCACATGACATGTGCCCATTTGTATTACCTCTCTAATAAATATTCTTCTCACAAAAACTCTCAAGACTCTTCACATTAATTCATAGTCACTTTAGAAAAGTCTAAAAATAAACATGTATTATCTCTATGGTTGATAATGATCTCAATAAATGCTTCACTTTGTTCATAAACCTCTTGTTATACCAATAGTATTTGATCTTCTCTAGGTTTGGTAACTTTATCTTAGTGTCAATATTTAAAAATAATCTTTTAATTCATTATTTATTATCATTATACTATTAATTCACCTCTCTCATCATCTTTTAACTCCATCTCACTCATTCTCTTCATTAACTTCCTTTCACCCATTCCCTATCTTCTCACTAGGCAATCTTCTTAGGTTTCAAGTACCAAATCTTGTTGTTGGTTATAATGACTAAATATACTTTCATTTATGGTATTTTATTATAATATCACACTTAACCAATTTCAAGTATTCAATCACATTTCAACACTCATTTCCACATACAAAGCTCATAATGACACCACTAGGCATATAGCCTTATTTTCACATTTCCTCTTGGTTTTGAAAACCTATGAAATATTATAAATATATAAAACCATTTTATACCATCCTATATCTCCTTTAATGTCTCCACCAAGTTTTATCACTCAACTCCTTATCTAGTAGGTACTTCCTTTGTTAGCATTCTCCCAAATAGGCCTCTTAAGCCCTATCACATACCCATAGTATTGGTTCCATACTATACAAACCTATTAACACCTTAAAACCTTTAAAATGTTTTAATGGGAATTAAATAAAATTTTAATATGAAATTTCATGTAATTTTACTAGTTTAATCAAGAGTTATGGGTGTTTATAACTTGAAACCCTAGCTAGCGTAAAATTATAAGCTTGTATTGGCCAAGAGAGATCAAAATTGTATAAATTTAGTTTTAAAGTGTTTCAAGATAATAATATACCTAATATAGTTCTATATTAACCCCATACACCTATTCAAATATCTTATGGTTCTTCATTAACCTTGTTATGACTTGTAATGCTTGAAATATAAAGTTCTATGTTCTAATGGATGATTGTGTTAACAGGATTTGGATACACCTAAGTTAGAAGACTATTTAAAGGATATTATAAATATTTATCACATTATAATCACCTATTTACACCATAATAACTTTAAAATCATAATTATTTCCATTTCTTGAGAGTAAAATACTTCATCTCTCCTTTCAAGTTGACTATCTTTCTCAAGACAAGGTATAGAAATAGTTCTCAGGGTTTGTTTGATTATTACAACTCAATGGTAATTATCTTCACAATAATTAATAATTTATAAAATCCTCCTTAATATATATATATATATATATATATATATATATATATATATATCACTTTCTCAAGCATACATACTCATTCCTTGGCATTTGACTATGCAAATAAGGGTTTCTTGGTTGTATCAATAGGGTTAATTCATTTTGATGAACTATGTATTGAGTTAAACCTTATAACTTATCATTACAATAGAGATAAACTTGATGCAAACCCTCACCAATAACACCAAGGTCATTTTGACAAAAATATTTTAAGAAACAAGAAGACACACTTGCTTATTTGACTACCACATACATAAAATAGGGTTCATGGTCAGAGATGACCTTTTCACTAGTTCTTTCCACATTTAAATGTTTTTCTCAATAATATGAAGGTATATATGGATTAAATATATTAAATAACTAATATCATAATGATCCTTGTCTTACTAACCTAGTTAAATCACTCAAATCTCCCTTCCTTGGCTGCAATCTATAGTCCAATCAAACCTACAGTTACACACATATTCAAGGTCTATATATAGCCTCTAAGGCTCATATAAAACAATTTATAATAAATAATAATCAATATATATTGAAGGGAAACAAAAAAAATAACAAACTTAATTCATTCACTTGAATCAACACATATTACATTACAAGCCACAAATGGACTATGTGGACTTTGCCACCTTTTTTTTAGAGGTTACACTATCTTTGTTTACATTGATCCCTATTTCTCATTATTTGAACTCTATATATACCCTTATTATTCTCTCCTCTCTTATATTCCATAAACCTCACTTACAACTTGCTTTCATCCAACTTCAACATTGGTTGTTTGGTAGTTACATCAAAATTTCCTTACAATAACTAACTCAACATATGAGGGGTGATTACATTAGTCAAATTGAATTTTTGATTATTACCACCCTAATGACTTAAAAACATGATTATCATGACTCCTTGGACCCCTTGAACCAAATTTACTCACCTAGCCACTTCAAACCATGATTTTGGTCCTCCTAGGCTTAGTTCACATATTTGAATTTTCAAATTTTAGTTTTGCAGGGGAAAATCATAACACCTATAAAACACACCTTCATCACTCTAAATCACTTATAAGACAACATAGGGACCCTAGAGGATCCTTAAAACTCACTTATACCCCAAACATGATCACTTATGACTCTTTAACTAGCATATGAGTCTTTAAGACTAAAATTGGCTTTGATGGTTAGATGATCCTACATCATACTCCCTAGGAGGGAGAAAAATTTAGTGTCATATTATTTATTAACTTCAAATTATTATTTTAGAGTCTTCCATAATCACTTGACTGTTGTTCCCCCTTTATTGCTCCTTTCTCCTCACTAGGTTCTTGTATTTCTTCATCTTCGCTTTGTCTAGTCTTCTTGTCAATGCATCCTCTACCTCTATGAGGTGTACCAACTATTGTATCTTATTATTTGATGTATGTTCTACCTTTTCCAATTATATTTTTCCTTCATCATCCTTAGCTACAACCAAAATTTTATTACTCTTCTTGCTTATGCTTGTTCTATGGCCTTCTCCTTCATTATTTATTTTTTTGATGAAATATATCAATATATTAACTTAACAAAAATATATAAATAATCCATAAAAAATAAGGAAATATGAGTGCATGCCATGACACACTAAGCAGAGCCTAGGAACAAAATCAAAAGTATCATAATCTAGGCAAAGCCTAGAAATAAGTTACAAAGTCATATAAATAGATAAATTTTATACAACAAGAGCAAGTCCAAATGGTGGCAAATCCATATTATCTGAACCCCAACCCAATCTTGGAAAATCATTGCCATCTAGAATAGGCTCCAAACTAGTAACTTGGGTAGTGTTTGTATCATCATCTATTTATGTATGAGTGGGTGAGATAGCCAAAGAGAGCTTGGGTAACTTATCCAACACATCCACACAACCTCTAGGTAACACTTCCCAAGCATATGAGCATGGAGGAGGAGGAAGAGAACCCTATCCATCCTACCCAATAGGGGAAGGAGGTAATGACTACCGCCCTCACTTCTACCTAGGAAGGGAGATGTGTTAGTACAAGGTGCCACTATGAGAGAGACACCTTGAATGGTTGTGATGATGTCCACCATGAGGCAACCAAGTCACTCTATCATCAAATTTGGGATCCTTGGGTAGAGAAGGTGGAAATTGATCCATAACATAAGGATAATATCCCTAATGGGAGATGAGATACTGAAGATGCCCAAGCTCCATAGTCAATTTATTGGCTTGAACTCAAATCTACAAAAAAACATTGGAGATGATAGAAGATTTGTGCAAAATAGAAATATTACAATCAGTAGAAGCATGATTAAACACAATTATTTATTTATTTCTAAATCTAGAAGAGAATATCCACTCTAAAAGTATGTCAGACTTGTGTGTATTTGAAGGGCATCACAGGTTTGTCTCTAAGGAGGATGTGCTACCAAAGGAAGAATACAGGCTAGAAAGGCCTAAAAAAATCATGGATCCAAGTCTAGACACTTTGAAATTTTGAATAGTACCAAAAGAGATGAGGAAGCATCTCTAGGTGGCCACAAAAGGGGCAAGTAGGTAGGTGAATCTAATTTGAATGAGTCTTCTACCAATAGGTAAGCCTTGGTGCAGTATACACCAAGAAAAATAAGCAAGCTTGGGCTCTACACAAGCCCCCCAAATAGTGTTAAAGCAAAAGCTTCATGTTTTAAAATATGAGCGCAGCCCCCTATGAGTTTTAATCTTGTCAACCATGGGAAAATGGGGCACAAGACATATATAGCCAAGTTGAGGAGTGTAATTATGAAAAAGTGTCTCAACATACCATTTCCAATCCTTCCTCCATGACCAAGTGGAATAGACTAAAAATTTTTGGAGTATGGAAGTTGGGATGGTATTAAGGATCTCTTGGTAGGATTCTTGGTCCACATTAGCTAACCAAAATTTAGCTTTTACCTCCTCCTAAGATATCCAAGAGAAAGAATGCCTATAGAAGATATCATCGATGGTATGAATTCCATTGAATTAAAGCTTGAGGGCATTGATATAAGGGACTTCTACTAGGGTCATTTCATTGTGATAAAAATGGGAGACCACTAAAGAGAGTGGGATTTAGTAAAGAGCCCGTTATATAAATCATATCCATTCTAGAGCAGCCATGGCTTAATCTTTTCCCAAGTCTTCCAGATGCTTTTAGCCACAAAAGACCCAATAATCTAGATGGGAGACTAGATGAAGAGTAAATTGGGGAGGCTAAGCCCTTTTCAAGCTTTCCTACCCTTAGGTAAGCATGAGGACATATAGTGTCTGAATAACACCTTCTAAGCTTTTAGGACCTCAATGGCCTAAAAAATCCATTTGACACATAAGGCAGTTCCTTGTTGAGCCATGTCAATGAGTTCCATCCGTCCTGCCTCATGCGTGAGGTATAAATATTCCTAGGCCACCCTATGGAATCCTTTACCTTATGTAGATAGGCCCAAAGGAAATATCTAATCATTTTATCCAACTTTTGGTAAGATGTTTTGTAAGTTACCCATCATGATGAGTAGTACACATGAGTAGATGCAAGAATTTGTGAGCAAATTTGAAAATTTCCTTCTAATGAAAGAGACATGATCACCCAGTAATCTAGCTTCTTAAAAATTTTATCAACAACATATTATCATATCAAAGGTGGAAAAGCATCGAAAGTAAAGGGGATGCAAAAAAATTTAAATATTTCATCATGTTGGATCCACTTCTAATCAAATTTAGTAACCCACATTGGCAGATTGAGGTATTATTATCTATAATAACAATTTTTTTACCATTGGATATAGGAGCTAGAGGCTAGGTAGAAGGTGTCAAAACACTATAAAACATTATCCACATTGGCTTCATCTTCAAAAAATTTAAGGAAGGAGTCATCTATAAAGTGGCCATTAAGCAATTACATATCTTCATGAAAATTAGCTGCATCAAGAGGGAGATAAATTCCCTTAACAAGGCCACTATCTTGGGCATTGCTATGAATATATCGAAAACCCTCAACTACAAGAAGATACAAGGTGGGGGTCAGAGGGTACCCTTGGTGAATGGAATATAATAAGCCAAATTGCTTAGAGATGACTCCATTAATAGAGAAGATAGTTGAGGCATCTAAGAAAAGCATATGAATAGTTTAAGTGAAGATGGGCTCGAAGCCTAAAACTTAAAGCATGGCTAACATAAAAGGCCATTCGATGTAATAATAAGATTTTTTTAAAGTCAATTTTGATGAACATATCTTGTTGCTTAAACCATCTGGCCCAATCCATACCTTCCTAGATGACAATGATGTTATCCAAGATATAATGGCTTTTGATGAAGCACATTTGTTCTAGATGCACAATGAGAGGTAGCATATTGTGTAGCTAAATTGCTAGAGCCTTGGCAATAATATTATAAGAAAAATTCAAGATGGTGATGGGTTGTTAGTTGTAGATCAACTTAGTATCTCCCTACTTAGGTATGAATTTGATATTTCCTTTATTTATATTTTTACCCAATGAATGTGCATGAAATGCTTCTTGATAAACCTTATGCAAATCACTGTCCATAAGATCCCAAAGAGTTTTATAGAATTTTCAAGGGAAGCCATCAATTCTATGGGCTTTTTCATTATCCATGTGAGACACTAATTTATGCAAATCATCAATAGTGAAGGGCCTATCACAAATCACCCATTGGGCAAGAGTGAGTTTGCATGGCACCACTAAAAGGCATTGTTAAAGAGTAATTTCATGCTCAACCATATTAAAGTCACCACATAATACCTAATGGGCATCAGGGAGATCATATCCTATCCACCACCATAAATGGGTACATTCCAAGGTGTCATTTGAGGCATAAATATTAATAAAGTCAAAAGAGTGGCCTTTAATGCTAAAAATATCCCATACTAATTAGTTGGTGGGGTCTACACCAGATTGTACTAAGTGTGGTCACCACCTTGGAGAAATGAATGTGATCACCCCTCCACATATTTTGGCATGGTTTATATGAATAATGACATTGTCATGATAGATGGAATTATTAACAACATTCAATAAAAAATCTACCACCTTGACTTTTTGCAGATAGAGAATGTCCATCTTGGGAAACTTCCTTTTGAAATCATGCAAAACAAACTTGTGTTTTAGGTCTATGAGACCTCAAACATTCCATGAAAATAAATTCATAGATAATAGGTGTCAAGGGACATGTCCTTTGATTCCATCCCTTCTAGAACATCATACTAATTCTATAAAAAGTGCCCATTATTGGTATTCAAGAACTCGTATTATTTCCTCAAGTTAAGGTCAACTAGAAACTCTCCTTCCTCTACCTCGTCAATCCTATGAGGAGGGATGCAAGAGCATTTGGGCATATCCCACCGAATAGGAAGTGAAAGAGTGGCTAGTTATGAGTCTAAAGAGTTGGACACAGAGGCCTTAAAACATTGGGATAAAATGTTAGCAACTAGAGGAGTGTTGAATACGCTAGGCTTTTCTACCAATTTTGGGGCTACAACTAGAGAGGGGTCTTTAACAATAGGATCCTTCTCATGTGGGCCATTTCTCAAAGATGGCTTACCTCTTTTGGGATTAGTAGCTGAGTTTACTGCTTTGGTGTGAGTGTTCTTCTTCCCAACCATGGTCCAATTGTCTTCAACTTGCATCTTGCTAGCTTTATGAGAGGGTTTGGGGGAGAGGTTGAGTAGTTGGATGCATTATTATGATCCAATTTAAGGGGAAAATCTTTTATTTTATTTTTTGTGGCTTGGCATCAAAATTAAGTGTTAGGCAAGTTGATATATAGGACTCACTGAGAGTGCCTCACATCCTTGACTTGGATTTCCACAAACTCATTAAGGTCTTAGGAAAGGTATACTTCTACATAGAACCTTTTTTGTGGTCTAGAAGAATAGAAATATTTTTGTTCATGACAAACCACATGGCCTATGGAGGATGTTATCTAGTGAATAAAGGCCAGCATGGGAGTAGGAGGCCTAGAAATTCAACCCAAACTAGGAATTTAAGAGCAATGTGCTCTGAGACCATAAAGTCTCATGTCTAGGGAGAGAGAACCATAAGCGAGTTCTTGACATACCAAGTGGTAGACTTATGGAGGACTCCTCTAGTATGGGATGGGTTAGAAAAGTGGAAGAGAAAGAAACCCTTAGTCATGTATAGGATTTTCTCCATCTTAATGTTGTGAGATTCCTAGTGAGTTTGAACCCAAGATCATAGCATACTTTTAGAGGGGATTCTTCTAACAAAATATCCTATTAAACAAAATTGATCTAACCTTTGGCATGTAGAATTAAATTCAAGAATAGGAAATATAACATCAGGATCTAAAGCATTACCTCATGGTAAACCTTTGGGACAAACTTCCTTTAGTGCTTGTAGGGGGCCATTGCTCGATGCTCCTCCATTCTTATTTGAAGCTAAAATAGTCCAGATATAATGAGGAGAAGACATTATAAAGTTTGGCCTCACCCAAAGGTGAGAAACCTTAAATGGATATAAATGTTAAGTCCCACAGGTGACTAAGGCCATGATATGACACAAGACTGGTCAAGCAAAAAAACAAGGGTCTACTTAATGGTATGCATGGAGAAAACCCTAGTAGAGTGAAAAACCCCAAAGTTATCCTTCATGCTTTTCACTTGGTTTATGCTTCTCTAGGTATTTTTATCCTTAGCATTGTTGACTCCTTCTTGATTGTACTCCAATGATCTCATAGTAATTACAACTTCTATCAGTTGGTTAATTAGTCTCTCTTTTGCTTCCTTTTATTCAAATTTATTCATTTATTGGCATGGCTTCACATAATCTTGTTCACTTTGAAAGGACATTCTATCAACCAAGTCATCTTCAGCATGGTACAATGTTGTTTGGCACCTTCTAGTCTTTCCATCATCATGAAATTCAACTACTAACTCTACTACAACTTCACCCATGGTATAGATTAGCTTGTCAACTTACTTATGCTCTCATTGCTTGTTAATTAGCTTAATTTCTTGTGGTTTTATTTTCACAACTAATTATACTTCCCTATGTTTCTACATTCTTGATATTTGTTTGAGCTCATCCATAAATTTCTCTTGGTGTACTTCACTTACTTGTAGCCCATTTAATGGACTGAAAATCTCCTCTAACATCTCCATTTCTTCTTTCAACTTGAGATCATCTACCTCTTCATCAATTTCATCAAATTTTGGAGCATATTGTTCTTCACCTCCTTGGGCACCTTGATACTTGACTTGTATTTGGACTCCCTCATTCATGAGAGTCAAATAATTCTCATTCTGATGTATACCATGTTTGTTAATCACTCTTTGAGGTGCTTCATCCTCTCATTAAATTTCCACAAACTTTTCCATCAATGTTATGGTTTCCATATACAAAATTTCTTCGTTATTTAAATCAACTTCATATACATAATCATAAATAACATTTGAAAGAAAATATTGAGAAAACTTAACCTTTTCCCACTTATCCTCTTGTCTACATAGTTTCACCTTCATCTCTTGGTTTTGGTTTGTTTGCATCATCTCTCTTATTTTCTCAATAGACTTGCAATCTTCCTCTATCTCTGTGATTTCTTGGGATACACCTGAAATATTATTCTCCTGTACCCTTTGTTGACGACTGGAGATTGCACCCGGAGGCAGGAAAATAGGTTCCTGCCTTCTCCCCGCAACATGGAAACTCCTCTCTCTCTTGTGGGACGGTGAAGCAAGAGAGGAGAGTCTCTAGGTATGGGCTAGTTCCCTCTGATGTATCTTGTTTGTTTTAGGTAGTGAAAAATACAGATATATAGATATACTGGGGGGGATGAAAAGGGAGAAGAAAGTACAGGAAAATAAATAGCCTACTTTAAAGAGGTGAATAACCAAAATAAAGGTTGACCTTCCACATCCACTCTCAAAATCAAGAAAAATGCAAATATACTCTACACATCTGGCAGAAGAACCAGGCCGCTAAGACTAATAGGGATGCTATAATGGAAAATACATAACAGAGGTTTACCAAGGTGCTGTGGAATGCACACTTGCAAGCAACTTCCTCTATTCTGTCCTTCTCAAATATTGCTCTTCTCCTTTCAGCTACAGAACCGGCACCTTGTAGATGGCTGGTTTGTTGGCATTACTTCTGAAAGCATAGAAGATAATGACTAAACACAAATAATACTCATGGCATACATAGCAAATCTATCCGAAATGGAGGCAAAAAATTGTATTTTATTGATTCAAGTGGAGAATTTGTAGAGTTGTGCTCTTTACAAAATTGGAGAAGATCCCTTTAAAATGGCCAAGTCTATCAATTTATATGGAAAAGCCAAGAGGAGTCTCATTGGGAAGAGTGAAAAAACACTGTAGCTGACATCATAAATCTGTTGGGACCATGCTTGCTACCTCATTTTGCATGCAGCATGTTCCTCTGCCTACTGGCGGGTCTTTTTTTGTGTTCTGCAGGGCTTTTTTGCCCCCTGATGTTGTGAGCGGTAAATTTGCCACCCAATGTCGTGGACTGCATCCAGGACTTTACCAACATCAGCTGATTTACTACCGTGCGTGGCAGTGTTGCCGATGTCGGCCGTGTACGCATGGCTATTCTGTCGATATCGATCGAGTTGGCTACCTTTCTTTTCTCTGTTTGTGTTGTGAGCGGCAATTTTGCCACTGACTACATCTATTTGCGGTCTCTTTTTACCCGCCAGTGTTGTGGGTGGCAATTTTTCCACCAACTACATTGTTCTTGTAAACGTCTGCCCTCCTTTTGCCTTAGTGTTAAGTGCCCTGGCTTTTTCCTCTCCCCTTTTGTGAACGTTTGAAGACTCTACCTTATGCTACCGTGAACGCCAACGAATGAGGCCGATGAGCCAATGCTTTGAAATGGAGCTATTGAACCCTAAAGGTGGACCTTGCAACCCAAAATTAACTGGCCATGCAAAGCGAGTGCAGAAGGTGACTGAGATTTCACCTGTGGGCAAAATTGGTCAACAAATTAGCGACTCCCAAGGGAAACATGCCTTCTATGTTTAGGACCCAGTTACCTTTGAATATCCATTGGGTGCAGAGTTAGATGTAGCTTGAAATAATTAATAACAGCCCAAAAGATCCCAGGATCAAAAATACAAAATTTACCCCCATACGCAAAGGGAAACACACAAGACTAAAAACAACTAATTGTGTAAACTGCACTTAGGGAAACCAGGAAAGAAAACAAGGGAAACTATGTACAACCAAACCAAAAATTAGTGGCAATGCTTCAGATGTATCCCATTGACTGGGATACGCAATTCTTCACCATCTAACTTGGAGAGCTGAAACGCGTTATACTGCTTGCACTGAGTAATCATATAAGGACCGCTCTAGAGGGCATCAAATTTTGCATGTTTTTTGGGTTTAGCTCTATCTTCGTCCCATTTTAAGACAATGTCTCCTTCAGAGAAATCCTTTGACGAAGATTTCTTGTCAAAGTGTCTTTTTATTTGCTACTGGCAACTAGACATGGCAGCCATGGCACGGTCCCTTACCTCTTGGAGCTCCATTAGTTCGCACAATCTGACCTCCATGCTACTTCCTTCTTCTAACTGCAGTTGATGAGCGAGGTCCAGTGCTGGAAATTCGAGTGAGATGGGAAGCCTTACTTCCCTTCCATACATGAGTGTATATGGAGAATTTCTAATTGCTCTCTTCGGAGTGATTCGATCGGCCCATAGAGCTGTCTTCAACTTGGCATGCCAAGTTCTCTGATTTTCCTCCATGGTCCTCTTTATAATTTTGATCAAATTTTTGTTAATGGACTCAGCCAGCCCATTCCCTTGTGGGTAGTAATTTGATGAAGTGCTGAGGTATATACCATACCTCAGCACCCATTCACTAGTTTTGGTTCCCAGAAAAGTCAAGGCATTATCTAAAATTATAGTGGTCGGGACCCCAAAAGTGTCACTAGGTCTTCATAAAAATCCAAGACTGCGCTTTCATTTGCTTCCTTCAAAGTAATGGCTTCCACCCACCTGGTGAAATAATTCGTAGCAGTTAGGACCCATTTGTGTCTGGCACTAGAGGGAGGATTGATCATACCTATGAAATCCAGGCCCCACTGCATGAATGGCTGCTCCACTTGGATTGGTTGTAGAGGCATGGTATCCAATCATTGTTTTCCATCAAAAAGTGCACACTTCTGGCACTTCTTTACCTAGGCATAGGTATCTTTGAAAAGAGTGGGCTAGAAATAGCCAGCTCTCATTATTTTTGCCGCTGTGGTCTTAGGGGCGAAATGGCCACCTGCCGGCCCATCGTGAAACTCAGCCAATACCTTGTTAGCCTGACTGGGGTCAATGCATCTCAGGAGAACCCCAGAGAGATCCTTCCTAAATAATACTCCATCAATCAAAACATAAGGAAGGGACTGAAGTTTAAAATACCTTCTTCCAGCCCTACTGAGACCTTGTGGGCATTCGCCCATAAGAAGGAAGTGCCTCATGTCCAGCATCCAGTTTCTTGTGATAGCTGGTTCTTCTGCGGTAGTTGCATCATGGATCAACAAGTTGTCTTCACCTTTTTGCTTCAAATCTACTGCTAGCTGTTCACACAAGCCTCTTTCTCTCACCAACTTGGTGATTTTGATGTCTATGTCATACTCCATCACCTTGGTGATCCATCTTGCTCTTTTCTCGTTTAAGTCTCAATTGGTCAAGAAATCCTTGACGCTAGGATGTGGAACCATGAGATGGATCTTGCTGTTTGAAACATATATCTAAATTTCTTCAGGTTGTGCACTACTGCCAGGACTTGCTTCTCTACATAGGTGTACCTGATTTCGAAGTCCTCTAACCCTTGGCTAAAGAAGGTGAGTGGTTGCTCAAGGTCATCACTGTTTGCTTGAGTAAGCATAGTAGATATCACTTCTCCATTGCTGAAGGTATAGAGATTGAGGTCTTTATTGAAGTCGAGGCTGATTAGAGCGAGAGCCTGGGTCAAACCCTACTTGATGGCTTCAAAGCTATCTTTTCTTGGCATTGTCCATTTGAACTCTTCACCTTTCCTCAGCATAGAGGCTAGTGGTTTAACTATTTCAGCAAAATTTAGAATGAACCTCTGAATGAAATTTATTCAGCCAAAGAAACTCTGCAGGCCTTTCTTGTGTTTTGGCAGGGACATCTCCAGAATGGAGCGGACTCTCTCGGGGTCAATAGAGAAACCTTCCTTGGACACAATGTGGCCAAGAAGTTTCCCCTCATGAACAGCAAATACACATTTCTTTGGATTTAGGGAGATGCCAAATTCCTTGCACCTTTCAAAAATCTGCCTGAGGTGCTCCATGTGTTGTCCCGCCTCCTTGGAGAAAACCGTTATATCATCGAGGTACACCAGCACGTTCTTATTTATCAAACCACTGAAAGCCATGTCCATGGCTCGCTGGAAGGTAGCACCAGCATTGGATAGCCCAAAAGGCATCTTCTGGTAGGCGAACGTTCCCCATTTAGTGGTGAAGGATGTTTTGTATTGGTTGCAGCCTCACACCAAAATCTGATTATATCCCGAATAACCATCTAGGAGGGAGAAATGTTCGGAACCAGTTACCTTTTGGAGAATCTACTCCATGTTTGGGAAGGGATAATGATCTTTTAAAGAGACTTTATTAAGGTCTCTAAAGTTGATGCATAGCCTGATCTCCCCATTTTTCTTTCTAACTAGAACCAAATCGGCCAACCATGAGGAATGTTTGATCAGAAATATAATGCCAAACTCAATCAACTTGACCAATTCTTTTTGCATAAGGAGTTCGATCATCGGATTAACAGGCCTCTGCTTTTGTGTGACTGGTTTTGCACATTCCTCCAATTCGATGGTGTGTTGGGCGAGTCTTGGATCAAAGCCTTTCAAGTCACTATAATTCTAGGCGAAGACGTTAGTGAACTCCTGACACAACAGAATGAAAGCTTGCCTTTCTTGAAACGTGCAGACCTTACCAAGCACTAGCAGCTTGTCCTTGAAGATTTCAACTTTTTCATAATTCTCCTCTCTGGTAGTGATGCATGCTTTGTCATTTCTTAGTTGGTCATCTCTGTTGAAAATACTTTCAAGTATGAC
The DNA here is from genome assembly GCA_037957365.1 of Torreya grandis. Lineage (NCBI taxonomy): Eukaryota > Viridiplantae > Streptophyta > Pinopsida > Cupressales > Taxaceae > Torreya > Torreya grandis. The sequence goes on from JARHVA010002224.1 coordinate 81,928, forward strand.
CAAACCCTTAGGGAGTTTATTGTTCTTCAATTGAACAATCTGATTTTTGTATTACTGCTGCAATTTTGCTTGATTATGGACTGTGAACTCAGCTTCTTCCTGCAGGAAGAGAGCTATCTGCTGGTCACTTTCGAAGACTTGCCAATTCATAACATTGTCTGGAATTGAAGGCCAAACCACCACTTTTAAATGGCGTGAACCACAATCCCTGCTTATCTCTTTTGAAACATCAAATTGGGCACCAACAGTTGCCAGCCTATCAACTTGCTTATTCTGCTCCCTGGGAATCGAGGTAATCTTAAGAGCAAGGAAATCCTCCGTCAAGTCCCAGACTCTATGCTTGTACGACTTCAGCAAGGATTTCTTGGTCAAGTTTAGGCCTCTAATTTGGTTTACAATTAGTTCACTGTCCCCCAAGATTTACAACTTCTTGATCCCTCTCTTTCTTGCCCACTCAAGTCCATGAATCAAAAACTCATATTCTGCAACATTACATGTGCAAGAGAACTAGAAACAGAAAGTTGAAAAGTACCTTTCTTTAAAAGGGGAAACTAACATTGCCCCACCACCAGCACCCAGTTTACTTCTGGAATCGTCGAAGTATAGCTACCACAGGCTGAGGTCTTCTTTGTTCTCCTTCATTATATTGGGCATGACGGCACCTTCTTCATGCAAGCAATAGACACCAAGGTGTGCCTCTTCAATAAACTTATAAGGATCGTGCTCGAAGTTATAACTTCCCCACTCATCCAAGAGTAGACCTGCGACTCCTTCAAGAGTAGAAGATAAAGATCGGTCCATCTGAGACTCTTCTGGATCGATGATAGTGTAACTAACGTTCGTTGCCTTGGGTGAATAGGGCTCTAGGTGGTCCTTGTAGAGTGGCTCGGATTCAATTTTCACTTTGGTCCCATACTTGGTTCTGAAAACTAGATATGACCAGTTTGTTGCTAGATAGCCACCTATCTTAGACGTAAGTCCTTAGACAAATAGATTGCAAAATATGGAGGAACATCCGCTACCACTATATCATGGGGGATTGAGAATGTCGGGAAGGCATGCAACGTTAAACTTAATCCCTTCAAGATTTTGACTGTCTTTGCAGGCGTCCAATCTAGTTGCAAGACTCCTTTGTTCATTACTTCATACTTTAATCCCATCTTATCAGCAATGCACTTGGGCATTACTGAAGTGTTGGCCCTGTTGTCGATTATGCAATTGTGTACTAAGAGATCCCCTATGATCAAAGATACATAAAAGGGGGGAGTCCTTTCTTCTTTCTTTACCTGATCTGAAGTAGAAGACTGCCCATTCGTCATTAGGACGTTATTAGTGTCTATTGGGACGGCCTGTCGATCTAGCTCATGCAATTCTTTCTTCAATACGTCCTTCTGTCCTGGAAGAGACAATGAATCCCATAGAGAAATGCTCACATGCAATTTCTTCATTTGATCAACAATGTTAGCTTGGGGGCTGATTCCCTTCGTGTTTTCCTTTGGGCTGATCCTAGCTGGAGTTGTAGACTGAGGAGCTGGAGGTGCGAACGGTTGACCAGAAATTAGGGCCCTTTGAAAAGGGTGTGGTGGAGGATTAGTTGCTGCCTGAGGGGAAGCCTGCACTTCTCCAACTTCTCTTCTTTTAAATCTCGTGTTGGCTATAATGCAATCAACCTGATTGCCTGCAGTACTCCCATGATTAACTACATAGAGCTCGCCCTCTTCGTGATTTATTAGGGTAGAATCCGGCTGAGTTTGATTGTTACTCGTGCTGCACTGAGTTGGAAACTCAAAAAACTAGGAATGATTAGCAACCTGGTTTTCTGAATTCTATAAAAAAATCATCATATCATTCGTATGGATAGCTTGCTCTTGACCGTGTCCTATGGTCAAACAGCTAGGCTATTCATGTACAAGGTTATTCTGAGTAGGCACCATGGCTTTAGATGACGAAGAGGGGCCTGAGTTATAATTTTGATAAGGCCTGGTCTGAGTGAGCTGACCTTGTCCTTGATTATAGCCTTGAAAAGGGTTCCTAGGTGCTTGACCATAATGTTGATATCCCAGATTCAGCTTATTATTTTGAGCTTGTTGTCTCTTAAGGGCTATAAGTTCGTTTGACATGTTTTGCAATAGGCTTTTAACCTCATGTAGTTCATTTGACAGAACAGCAGTTGGCTTCTCAATGGTGGGCAGGGGAGCAATGGTGGGAACAACGGTTTGTATAGGGGGCAGCATCTCTGGGAAAAGTGGCATGTTGGGCCTAAGAGCAATCTTTTCGGCTTGTACCAAGCAATTCTTGGCTGCTATGGCAATGTCATAAGCAGCAGGCAATATATGCCCTCTCATAGATTGGATCATTACTGCAATATTGTTGTTTAATGCTTTTAAATAGTACAAGAAAGCATAGCTAGGAGTCGGCCTTCCCAGGACGGGAATTCTATCCCAAGTCTTTTGAAACTGCATGTTGAAGTCTTGCATATACTCGTGTGGAACTCTCTTTATAGTCGTCAGCTGCTCTGCAAGAGAGAGGCCATCACTTTTTTCCCCAAAACGACTAGTTAAATGGGTGCCCAATTCATTCCAAGAATGTATGGAATTCACAGGCAAGGTTTCGTACCAATCAAGAGCCTTCCCTTTCAGAGACAAAGCTAGCAGTCTGATGGCAATATTTTCTTCTATTATATTGTGAATATTGCAAAGGTTGGCAATATTCTTGATATGCTCAACAACTGTAATAGGTCCCACTCCATCAAAAGAAGGCACATTATTTAGAGCTATTCATGGAATCAAATCATTGCGTGGGAGGTTTAAGGGGCTCTCACCGTGAAAAGCTGCAAAAGGCAATGCCATGGCTGGAACGGGCTGTAACTGTGGCTGAGCTGGGTTGTTGTTCCTAGCAACAAGTTTAGGAGGATTTACTAATGGATAAGGGTGACTTCTTTCAAACCTAAGCCTTTTAGCAGAGTTTAGAGGCAGCTCAATGAAAACAAAAGGGACCCCCCTTGAAGCTGACCTTGTGGTGACTTTTGGCATAGAAGTTTAAGTGACTAGTCTTACAAACAAAGAACTAATCTCTTACCAGTGGAGTCACCAGATGCTGGAGATCTTTGAAATGGTTGTAGAAGGACCAGCATCAATCCTGAAATACTACTGCATTTGAAATTGATAAAAACATGGTCCCACTGGGCATGCCAAAACTGTTGACGACTGGAGATTGCACTCGGAGGCAGGAAAATAGGTTCCTACCTTCTCCTCGCAACATGTAAACTCCTCTCTCGCCTGTGGGATGGTGAAGCAGGAGAGGAGAGTCTCTAGGTATGGGCTAGTTCCCTCTGATGTATCTTGTTTGTTTCAGGCAGTGCAAAATATAGATATATAAATATACTGGGGGGGATGAAAAGGGAGAAGAAAGTACAAGAAAACAAACATCCTACTTTAAAGAGGTGATACACCAAAATAAAGGTTGACCTTCCACATCCACTCTCAAAATCAAAAAAAATGCAAATATACTCTACACATCTGGCAGAAGAACCAGGCTGCTAAGACTAGCAGGGAGGCTATAATGGAAAATACATAACAGAGGTTTACCAAGGTGATGTGGAATGCACACTTGTAAGCAACTTCCTCTATTTTGTCCTTCTCAAATATTGCTCTTCTCCTTTCAGCTGCAGAACCGGCACCTTGTAGATGGCTGGTCTATTGGCATTACCTGTGAAAGCATCGAAGATAATGACTAAACACAAATAATACTCATGGCATACACAGCAAATCTATCTGAAATGGAAACAAAAAACTATATTTTATTGATTCAAGTGGAGAATTTGTAGAGCTATGCTCTTTAAAAAATTGGAGAAGATCCCTTTAAAATGGCCAAGTCTGCCAATTTATATGGAAAAGCCAAGAGGAGTCTCATTGGGAAGAGTGAAAAAACACTGTAGCTGACATCATAAATATGTTGGGACCATGCTTACTGCCTCATTTTACGTGTGGCCTACTCTTATGCCTACTGGGTGGGTCTTTTTCTATGTTCTGTAGGGCTTTTTTGCTGCCTGATGTTGTGAGCGATAAATTTTCCACCCAATATCGTGGATTGCACGTGGGACTTTGCTGACTTCAATCGATTTACTGCCATGCATGGCAGTTTTGCCAACGTCAGTCGTGTAGGCATGGCTATTCTACTAACATCAGCTGAGTTGGCTGCCTTGCTTTTCTCTGTTTATCTTGTGAGCGGCAATTTTACCGCTGACTGCATCTGTTTGATGTCTCTTTTTACCTGTCGGTGTTGTGGGCGGCAATTTTGCCACCAACTGCATTGTTCTTGTAAACGTCTGCCCTCCTTTTGCCTTAGTGTTAAGTGCCCCGACTTTTTCCTCTCCCCTTTTGTGAACGTTTGAAGACTCTGTCATATGCTACTGTGAATGCCAATGAATGAGGCCGATGAGCCAATGCTTTGAAACAGAGCTGTTGAACCCTGAAGGTGGACCTTGCAACCCAAAATTAACTGGCCATGCAAAGCGAGTGTAGAAGGTGATTGAGATTTTCCCTGTGGGCAAAATTGGTCAACACCCTTTTCATGCTTTTCTTTATCCATATCTTATCTTACATTTTTTTGGACTAAGTTAGGTTTTTTGCCTTACCTTCTTCTTTCTTCTTGGATAGATATCCCATTATAATAGCTTGATACAACCTACCCTTTTCTTATTTTCTATATACTTATTATTGTCTTTCACCCATGTTCTTGCCTTGATTGACCTATTTCTCAAGGTTCACCTTCTTCATTCCATCACATATTGTCTTGATCCACTTAGACATCACATACCCATTCCCTTGTTCTCTCCTTGAGGGTTGTACCTTGTCCTTCTTTCTTCAAATTTGCATATTAATTACCTTTTATTCATATGTGCAATCAAAATCAATGCTCAAACACTTATTTACCTTCATAAATGATTATTTATAGGTCATTTATTCATTCTTGTCTTCATGGTTTTCTATATCTTCTTGTATGCTTCTTCTCTTATTTTAAATGTAATTCTTGGCAAGGCATCATTAAATTCCTCTTCTATCTCTTCTTCAACATGTCAAATACCCTCAATCTCCATCATTTTGTATACTACAATAGGTTCTCTTTCTCCATCTTCTTTCTTATTGAAGGGTGATGTACTAGGCCCATCCTTCACTAGTTTTAAGGCCTTATATTTAGCCTTCATAAAACTTGTCTTCATACCTATATACACAAACTCAAAGGCAATGTTATAATATAAAATGAGAGATCACATAATCTCCTTGAATGTCTCTTGCATAGACATTCTATACATTTTCTTATTTTCTTCTCTCAAGTGTTTCTCCTTACACTTCTCTCTCCTTCATGTTCTCCTCAATGAGAACTCTCTTCTCCACCTCTCTATCTTGTTGATCTCTTGTAAAATTCTCAACCCTCATGCCTCTATGGGTTGTACCCTCTTTCTTCTTCTCATTCTTCAAGACACCCATCTTGTACCTTTTCTCTCTCTTAAGGATCTCTAGCGTCCACTTCACCCTTTTTATCACACTATAACCAAGCCATCGACTTCCTTGTCCTTTCATGAGCTTCACCATGAGCTCTATCTTCTTAATACTCTACCACAACTCTCTTCTCATATCTTCCACTTCTTTCTCTATATCCATCTTCTCTCTTTTTATTTACTTTCTAAGCCTACTTAGACCTTCCTCTTAGCAAGCTTACCAATATTACCTCTTAGACCTCTATTGGATCTTTTATTTTTCTCTAGTCCTCTATCTAGTACTCCTCTTATCCTTCTTGACTCTTTATTGGAGTCATTCCTCTTCTCTTTCTCACTTGAGCTTCAATGTTCTTTCTTCATACTATCTTCTATAGTCCTCTCTTTACTATTTTCAATTCCTCATCATTAGACTTTGGGGATTTATACTTTTCTCTTTATCACTTTTCAATTTACCTGTATAAAACTCAATAGGTCAAACATATACCATTCTCTGATCCCAAAATACACTGCAAGGTTACTTATACATTCCTCATAACATGATTTTGTCTACCTCAAATAAACAAGCTTGAATAACTAAAAACAAATTCAAACCAAGAACTTACCTTGATCTGACAACAAATGATTCATAGGTACTTCGGAAAAATCTCAAAATCAACATGTCCTGGCTTTGTGCTTGACAATGATCTCAATAAATTCTTCACTCTTTTCATAAACCTCTTGGTATACTAATAGTCTTTGATTTTCTCTAGGTTTGGTAACTTTATCTTGGTATAATAATTGTCATTATACTAGGCATTCACCTCTCTTATCATCTTTTAACTCCATCTCACTCATTCTCTTCATTAACTTCATTTCACTTATTCACCATCTTCTCACTGGGCAATCTTCTTAGGTTTCAAGTACCAAATATTGTTATTGGATTCAAGGACTCAATATACTTTCATGGATGGTATTTTATGATAATATCACACTTACCTTAACCTCTTTCAAGAGCTCAATCACATTTCAACACTCATTTCCACATACAAATCTCATAATGACACCACTAGGCTTATATCTTTATTTTCACATTTCCTTTTGGTTTGAACAACATATGGACTCTCATAATTATCTAAAACCATTTTATACCACCCTATATCTCCTTACAGGTCTCCACCAAGTTTCATCACTGAACTCCTTGTCTAGTGGGTACTTCCATTTATAAAATTCTCCCAATTAGGCCTCTTAAGCCATATCACATACCCATAATATTGGTTCCATACTATACAGACATGGTAATAACTTAAAACCTTCAAATTATTTTATGGGGAATTAAATAACATAAAAATATGAAGTTTCATGGAATTTTACTAGTTCAATCAAGAGTTATGGGTCTTTGTAACTCGAAACCCTAACTAGTGTAAAATTGTGGGCCTGTACTGGCCAAGAGAGATCAAAATTGAATATATTTAGTTTTAAAATATTTAAATATAATATGATAATTAATATAGTTTTTTATTAACCCCATCCACCTATTCAAATATCTTAAGGTTCTTTATTAACCTTGTTATGACTTATAATGCATTGAATATAGAGTTTTGTGTTCTAATGGATGATTGTGTTAATAGGATTTGGATACACCTAAGTTAGAAGAATGTTTCAAGGATATTATAAATATTTATCACCTTATACTCACTATTTTATACCACATTAACCTTAAAAAGATAATTATTTCCATTTCTTGAGAGCAAAATACTTCATCTCTCCTTTCAAGTTGACTGTCTTTCTCAAGACAAGGTACATAAATAGTTCTCAAGGTTTGTTTGATAATTAAAAATCAATGGTAATTATTTTCACCAATGTTAATACATGATAAAATTCTAATTTAACTCTATATAAAATAAATTATCTATCTCTTTCTCAACAATACATAAACGTTCCTTGGCATTTGACTATGCAAATAAGGGTTTCTTGGCTATATCAATAGGGTTCATTCATTTTGATGAACTATGTATTGAATTTAACCTTGTAACTTATCATTAAAATAGATATAAACTTGATACAAACCATCACCAATAACACTAATGTCCTTTTGACACAAAGAGTTAAAAAACAAGAAGACACACTTGCTTATTTGACTGCCACATACATAAAATAGGGTTCATGGTCAAAGATGACCTTTTCACTGGGTTTTTCCACATTTAAATGTTTTTTCAATAATATTAAGGTAATTATGTATTATATATATTCAATAAATAATATCATGATGATCCTTTTCTTAACAACTTGGTGAAATCACTCAAATATCCCTTCCTTGACTGTAATCTAGAGTCCAATCAAACCTACAATTACACACATACTCAGGGTGTATATATATCCTAAGGCTCATATAAAAATATATATAATAAATAATAATTAATATATATTTAATGGTAAACAACACAACAACATACTTGTATTCATTCACTTGAATCAACACTTATTACATTGCAGTCCATGAATGGACTCTACCACCTTTTTTGAGAGGTTACACTATCTTTGTTTACATTACTCCCTATTTCTCCTTCTTAGAGATCTATCTATAATACATTTATTATTCTCTCTCCTCTCCTATAGACCATACCACCATTAAAACTTTCATTCATCTGAATTCAACATTAATTGTTTGGTAGTTACATCAAAACTTCCTTACATTAACTCACTCAATGTATGAGAGGTGATTACATTGTCAACTTGACTCTTTGATTATTACCACCCTAATGACTTAAAAACATGATTAACATGTCTATTGTGACCCCTTGAACCAACTTTACTCACCTAGCCACTTCAAACCATGCTTTTGGTCCTCTTAGGCTTAGTTCACATATTTGAATTTTTAAATTTTAGTTTTAGATGGAAAACTCCTAGCACCTATAAAACAAACCTTGATGAATATAAATGACTTATAAGACAACATATGGACCATATAGTATACTTAAAACTCACTTATACCCCAAACTTGATCATCTATGACTCTTTAACTAGCATATGAGTCTTTAAGACTAAAATTAGCTTTGATGGTTAGATGCTCCTACATCATACTCCCCAAGAGGGAGAAAAATTTAGTTTCATCTTCTTTATTGCCTTCAAATTTAGTATTTGAGGGTCTTCCATGATCACTTGACTGTTGTTCCTCATTTATTGCTCTTTTTTCTTCACTAGGTTCTTATATTTCGTATTCACTTTGTCTAGTCTTCTTATTATTGCATCCTATACCTATATGAGGTGTACTAACTATTTTATAGTCTTGTTTACTAAATTTTATACCTTTTACAAGTCCATTTTTCCTAAATAATCCTTATATTCAGCCAAATGGTTCTTAATATTCTTGTTTATGCTTTTTTTATGGCCTTCTCCTTCTTTGTTTTCATTTGGTTTATGCCTCTCTAGGTGTTTTTTCTCCTTAGAATTGATGAATCCTTCTTGATTATACTCTAATGATCTCATAGTCATTTAAAATTCTATCACTTGGTTAATTAGTCTCTCTTTTGCTTCTTTTTCTTCACATTTCTTGACATGGATTCACATAACCTTGTTCACCTTGAAAGGACATTCTCTCAACCAAGTCATCTTCAGCATGGTATAACATTGTTTAGCACCTTCTAGTGTTGCCATCATCATGAAATTAAAATACTAACTCCACTAAAACTTCACCCATGGTATATATTATCTTGTCAACTTATTTATGCTCCCATTGCTTGCTAACTAGCTTTCTTGCTTGTGGCTTTATTTACACATTGCCTTGTGCTTCAATATGTTGCTTCATTATTGATCCTTGTTTGAGATCATCCATTATATTACCTTGATGTATTTCACTTAAATTCAACCCTTTTTATGGACTTAAAATCTCCTCTAGCATCTCCATTTCTTCTTTCAACTTGAGAGCATCCACCTTTTCATCAATTTCATCAAATTTTGGAGCATATTATTCTTCACCTTCGTAGACACTTTGATCCTTGAATTGTCCTTGTACTCATTCATTAATGAGATTAAAATAATTATCATTTTGTTTTTTATCACTCTTCGAGGTGCTTCATCCTCTCCTTGACTTTCCACAAACTTGTCCATCAATGTTATTATTTCCTTACACAAATCTTCTTCATAATTTGAATCAACTTCATATACATCATCATAAACAACATTTGAAATAAAATCTTGAGAAAACTTAACCTTTTAACACTTGTCCTCTTTTTTACACATCTACACCTTCAACTCTTGGGCTTGGTTTATTTTCACCATCTCTCTTGTTTGCTTAGTAGACTTGCAATCTTCATCTATCTCCATGCTTTCTTGAGATACACCTTGAATATTATACTCGTGTACCCTTATCATGATTTTATTGATCCATATCTTGTCTTTCATTTATTTGGACTGATTTAGGTTACTTGACTTACCTTCTTCTTGCTTTTTGGATTGATATATCATCATACTAGCTTCATGCAATCTGTCCTTTGCTTCTTTTCTCTGTACTTATTCTTGTCTTTCACCCATGTTCTTATTTTGATTGACCTATTGCTTGAGGTTCACCTTGGTAATTCCATCACCTATTTTCTTTATCCACTTATGCATCACATAACCATGACCTTATTCTCTCATTGAGGGTTGTACCTTATCCTTCTTTCTTCAAATCTGCATATTAGTTACCTCTTCTTCATATATGCAATAAAAATCAATGCTCAAAAACTCATTTACATCCATACGTGATTGTTTCAAGGACATTTATTCATCTCATTTTCATGGTTTATTATATCTTCTTCCCTGTATGTGTGTTCTCTTGTTTCAAATGCAATGTTTGGCAAGGCATCATGAAACTCCTCTTCTATCTCTTCTTTAACATGTTAAATACCCTCAATCTCCATCATTTTATCTTCTAAAATAGGTTCTCTTTATCCATATTCTTATTTATTCTTGATGGGTGATGTACTAGGCCCATCCTTCACTATATTTAAGGCCTTATACTTGGCCTTCATAAAAAAAAAATCATACCTATACACACAAACTCAAAGGCAATGTTATAATATAAAATGAGAGACCACATAGTCTCCTTGAATGTCTCTTGCATAAACATTATCCACCTTTTCTTATTGTCTTCTCTCTCAAGTTATTCTCTTGGCACTTATATCTCCTTCATGTTCTCCTTAATGAGAACTCTCTTATCCACCTCTCTATCTTGTTGCTTTCTTGGAAAATTCTCAACCCTCATGCCTCTATGGGTTGTACCCTCTTTCTTCTTCTCATTCTTAAAGACACCCATCTTATGCCTTTGTTCTCTCTTAAGTAGCTCTAGTGGCCACTTCACCCTTTTTCTCATAATATAACCAAGACATTGGATTCCTTATCCTTTCATGAGCTTCACCATGATTTCAATCTTCTTAATACTCTGCCCCAACTCTCTTTTCATATCTTCCACTTCTTTCTCTACATCCATCTTCTCTTTTTCTTTGATTTCTAGGCCTACTTAGACCTTCCTCATAGAAATCTTACCAATATTACCTCTTAGACCTCTATTTGATCTTTTCTCTTTATCTAGGACTTTTCTTATCCTTCTTAACTTGTTCTTTGAGTCTTTCCTCTTATCTTTCTCACTTGAGCTTTAATGCTCTTTCTTCACACTATCTTCTCTAGTCCTCTCTTGACTATATTCAAGTCCTCCTCATTAGAATTTAAGGATTTATACTCTTATCTTTATCACTTTTCAATTTATCTATACATACCCCAATAGGTCAAACTTGTACCATTCTCTTATCCCAAAAATCCTTGCAAGGTTACTTCATACATTCCTCATAACATGCTTTTGTCTACCTCAAACTAAAAAGCTTGAACAACTAAAAACAAATTCAAACCAAGAGATTACCTTGATATGATACCAAATGGTGCATAGGTACTTGAGAAAATTCTCAAAATCAACATGTCCTAGCTCTATGCTTGATAATGATCTCAATAAATGCTTCACTTTATTCATAAACCTCTTGTTATACCAATAGTATTTGTTCTTCTCTAGGTTTGGTAACTTTCTCTTATTTTCCATGTTTAAAAAGAATTTATAAATTCATTATCTATTGTCATTAGACCAGGCATTCACCTCTCTTATCTTTCAATTCCATCTCACTCATTCTCTTCATTAACTTCCTTTCACTCATTCAATATCTTTTCACTAGGCAATTTTCTTAGGTTTCAAGTACCAAATCTTGTTATTGGTTCCAAGGACTTAATATACTTTTATGCATAGTCTTGTATGATAATATCACACTTATCTTAACCTGTTTCAATTTCTCAATCACATTTCAACACTCATTTCCACATACAAAGCTCATAATAACACCACTAGGCTTATAGCCTTATTTTCACATTTCCTCTTAGTTTGAACAAAATATGAACTCTCATAAATATATAAAACCATTTTAGACCACCCTCTATCTCCGTAAATGTCTCCACCAAGTTTAATCACTCAACTCCTTGTCTAGTAGGGACTTCCTTTGTTAGCATTCTCCTAATTAGGCCTCTTAAGCCCTATCACATACCCATAGTATTGGTTTCATATTGTATAGTCCTAGTAACAACTTAAAACCTTCAAAATATTTTATGGGGAATTAAATAATATTATAATATGAAGTTTCATGTAATTTTACTTTTTCAATCAAGAGTCATGGGCCTTTGTAACTCAAAACCCTAGCTAGTGTAAAATTGTAGGCCTGTACTAGCTGAGAGAGATAAAAATTACATAAATTCAGTTTTAAAGTGTTTAAATACAATATGATACATAATATAGGTCTTTCTTGACCCCATACACCTATTCAAATATCTTAAGGTTGTTCATTAACCTTGCTATGACTTGTAATTCATAAAATATAAAGTTCTACATGTTAATGGATGACTATGTTTGGATACACCTAGGTTAGAAGACTCTTTCAAGGATATTATAAATATTTCTCACCTTAGACTCACCTGTGTAGACCACACTAACCTTAAAATCATAATTATTTCCATTTCTTGAGAGTAAAAGACTTTATCTCTCCTTTCAAGTTGACTATCTTTCTCAAGACGGGGTGCAAAAATAGTTCTTAGGGTTTGTTTGATTATTACAAATCAATGGTAATTATCTTCACCAACATTGATACCTGATCAAATCCTACTTAAAATTTATATAAAATAAATTATCTATCACTTTCTCAAGCATAAATACTCGTTCCTTGGCATTTGACTATGCAAATAAGGGTTTCTTGGCTGTATCAATAGGGTTCATTCTTTTTGATGAACTGTGTATTAAGTTTAACATTGTAACTTATCATTATAATATAGATAAACTTACTACAGACCCTCACCAATAACACCAAGGTCCATTTGACACAAATATTTTAATAAACAAGAAGACACACTTGCTTATTTGACTGTCATATACATAAAACAGGGTTCATGGTGAGAGATGACCTTTTCACTAGGTTTTTCCACATTGAAATGTTTTTCTCAATCATATGAAGGTTTTTATGGATTCAATATATTCAATAACTAATAGCATGATGATCCTTAACTTACTAACCTGGCAAAATCACTCAAATATCCCTTCCTTGACTATAATCTATAGTCTAATCAAACCTATAGTTACACACATATTCAGGGTCTATATATAACCTATAAGGCTAATCTAATAAATAATAATAAATATATCTTAAATGGGAAACAACACAATAATATACTTGTCTACATTCATTTGAATCAACACTTATTACATTAGAGTCCATGAATGGACTCTGTGGACTCTACCACCATTTTTTTGAGAGGTTCAACTATCATTATTTACATTGTTCCTTATTTCTCCTTCTTGGATATCTCTCTAATACCTTTATTATTCTCTCTCCTCTCATATACACCATAAATCTTACTGACAACTTGATTTCATCCAACGTAAACTTTGGTTATTTGGTAGTTACATCAAAACTTCCTTACAATAACTAACTCAACATATGAGGGGTGATTACATTAGTCAACTTGACTCTTTGATTATTACCACCCTAATGAATTAAACATTTAATGACTTTAAAACATGATTAACATGACTCCTTGGACCCATTGAACCAACTTTAGTTACCTAGGCACTTCAAACCATGTTTTTGGTCCTCTGAGGCTGAGTTCACATATTTGAATTTTCAAATTTTAGTTTTGGAGGGAAAACTCTTGGCACCTATAAAACACACCTTGATGACTCTAAATTAATTATAAGACAACACAAGGACCCTAGAAGATCCTTCAAACTCTCTTATACCCCAAACTTGATCACTTATGACTCTTTAACTATCATATGAGTCTTAAGACTAAAATTGGCTTTAATGGTTAGATGCCCTTGCATCGTACTCCCTAGGAGGGAGAAAAATTTAGTTCCATATTATTTCTTACCTTAAAATTTATAATTTGGAGTCTTCCATGATCAATTAACTGTTGTTCCTCTTTTCTTATTCCTTTCTCTTTACTAGATTCTTCTATTTCTTCTTCTTCATTTTATCTAGTATTCTTGTCAATGCATCCTCGACCTCTATGAGGTGTACCAACTATTATATATTATTTTTTACTACATGTTATAACTTTTTCAATTCCATTTGTCCTTCATCATTCTTAACTTTAACCAAATAGTTCTTACTCTTCTTGCTTATGCTTGTTCTATGGCCTTCTCCTTAATTGTTTCCATTTGGTTTATGCCTCTCTAGGTTTTTTTTATCCTTATCATTGTTGGATCCTTATTTATTGTACTAAAATAATATCATATGCATTGTAACTTCTATCACTTGGTTAATTAGTCTCTCTTTTGCTTCATCTTCTTCGCATTTCTTCATTTCTTGACATGGCTTCTGACAACCTTGTTCACCTTGAAAGGACATTCTCTCAACCAAGTCATCTTCAGCATGGTACAATGTTGTTTGGAAACTTCTATTCTTTCCATCATCAATAAATTAAACTACTAACTCTACTACAACTTCACCCATGGTATATATTAGCTTTTCAACTTGATCATGCTCTCATTACTTGCTAACTAGATTGATTGTTTATGGCTTTGTTTGCACAACTCTTTGTGCTTCTCTATTCTTGATCCTTGTTTGAGCTCATCCATGAGATTATCTTGTATTAATTCACTTTATTACAGCCTATTTGATGGACTAAAAATCTCCTCTAAGATCTCCATTTCTTCTTTCAACCTGAGAGCATCCACCTCTTCATCAATTTCATCAAATTTTGGAGAATATTATTCTTCACTTCCTTGGGTGCCTTGATCCTTGACTTTTCCTTGGACTCCCTCATTCATGAGAGTATAATAATTATCATTATATTTCATACCATGTTTGTTAATCACTCTTTGAGGTGTTTCATCCTCTCCTTAACTTTCCACAAACCTATCCATCAATGCTATAGTTTCCTTATACAAATATTCTTCATTATTTAAATCAACTTCATATACATCATCATAAATAAGATTTAAAATCAAATATTGAGAAAACCTAACCTTTTCCCACTTGTCCTCTTGTTTACATAGCTTCACCTTTATTTCTTGGTCTTGGTTTGTTTTCACAATCTCTCTTATTTTCTTAGTATACTTGCAATCTTCTTCTATCTCCATACTTTCTCTGGATACACCTACAATATTATTTTCTTATACCCTTTTCATTCTTTTCTTGATCCATATCTTGTCTTGTATTTTTTTGGAATGATTTAGGTTTCTTACTTTACCTTCTTCTTACTTCTTGGATTGATATCCCATCATACTAGCTTGATACAATTTGCCCTTTACTTCTTTTCTCTGTATTTATTCTTATCTTTCACCCATGTTCATTCTTTGATTTACCTCTTGCTTGAGGTTCACCTTATTCATTCCATAACCTATTATTTTGATCCACTTAGGCATTACATACCCATGCCCTTGTTCTCTCCTTAAGGATTGTACCTTTTCCTTTTTTTTCCAATCTACACATTAGTTACCTCTTCTTCATATGTGTAATCAAAATCAATGCTCAAACACTCATTTACCTCCATATATGACTATTGCAAGGTCATTTATTCATTCTCATCTTCATGGTTTACTATCTCTTCTTCCTTGTATGCCTATTCTCTTATTTCAAATGCAATGCTTGGAAAGGCATCATGAAATTCCTCTTTTATCTCTTCTTCAACATGTTTAATTCCCTCAATCTCCATCATTTTGTCTTCTATAAGAAGTTCTATTTTTCCATCTTCTTTTTTTCTTGATGGGTGATATACTACGCCCATCCTTCATTAGCTTTAAAGCCTTATGCTTGGAATTTATAAAAATTATCTTCATACCTGTATACACAAACTCAAAGGCAATGTTATAATATAAAATGAGAGACCACATAGACTCCTTGAATGTCTATTGCATAGATATTATCCACCTTTTCTTTTTGTCTTCTCTCTTAAGTTCTTCTCTTGGCACTTCTCTCTCCTTCATGTTCTCCTCAATAAGAACTCTCTTATCCACCTTTGTATCTTATTATTCTCTTGTAAAATTCTCAACCCTCATGCCTCTATCAGTCGTACCCTCTTTCTTATTCTTATTATTAAAGACACCCATCTTGTGCCTTTACTCACTGTTAAGTAGCTCTAGTGGCCACTTCACCCCTTTTCTCACACTATAATGAATCCATTGGATTCTTTGTCCTTTCATGAGCTTCACCATGAGCTCTATCTTCTCAATACTCTACCCTAACTCTCTTCTTATATCTTCCACTTCTTTCTCTACATTCATCTTCTCTCTTTTTCTTTGCTTTTTAGGCCTACTTATACATTCTTATTAGCAAGATTACCAATATTACCTCTTATACCTATATTGGATCTTTTCTCTTTCTCTAGTCCTATATTTAGGACTCCTCTTATCTTCCTGACTCTTTCTTAGATTCTTTCCTCTTCTTTTTCTCACTTGAGCTTCAATGTTCTTTCTTGACACTATCTTTTATAGTCCTCTATTGACTAGATTTAAGTCCTCCTCATTGGTATTTTGGGATTTATACTCTTCTCTTTATCACTTTTCAATTTATCTATACTAACCTCAATAGTTTATACCTATACCATTATCTTATCCCAAAATACTCTGCAAGGTTACTTCATACATTCCTCATAACATGCTTTTATCTACCTCAAATCAACAAGCTTGAACAACTCAAAACAAATTCAAACCAAAAGCTTACCTTGATCTAATACCAAATTATGCATAGGTACTTGGTAAAATTCTTGAAATCAACATGTCCTAGATTTGTGTTTGACAATGATCTCAATAAACGCGTCACTTTGTTCATAAACCTCTTTATATAACAATAGTCTTTGATCTTCTCTAGGTTTGGTAACTTTATCTTAGTGTCCTTATAGAAAAATAATATCTAAAGTCATTATCCACTATCATTATACCAAGAATTCACCTCTCTTATCATCTTTCAACTCCATCTCACTCATTCTCTTCATTAACTTCCTTTCACTCATTCACCATCTTCTCACTAGGCAATCTTCTTAAGTTTCAAGTACCAAATCTTGTTATTGGTTCCAAGGACTCAATATACTTTCATGTATGGTATTTTATTATAATATCACACTTACCTTAACCTATTTTAATTGTTTAATCACATTTCAACACTTATTTCCACATACAAATCTTGTAATGACACCACTAGGCTTATAGCCTTATTTTCACATTTCTTCTTGGTTTTAACAACCTATGCTTTCTCATCAAGATATAAAAAAATTTAGACAACCCTCTATCTCTTTATATGTCTCTACCAAGTTTCATCACTCAATTCCTTGTCTAGCAGGTACTTCCTTTGTTAGCATTCTCTCAATTATGCCTCATAAGCCCTATCACATACCCACAATATTAATTCCATATTGTACGAACCTAGTTAAAACATAAAACCTTAAATATATTGTATGGGGAATTAAATAACATCATAATATGAAGTTTCATGTAATTTAACTAGTTCAATCAAGAGTTATGGGTCTTTGTAACTCGAAACCCTAGCTAGTGTAAAATTGCAAGCCTGTACTGGTAAAGAGAGATCAAAATTGCATAAAATTAGTTTTAAAGTGTTTCAAGATAATATGAGACCTAATATAGGTATTTATTAACCCCATACACTTATTCAAATATCTTAGGGTTCTTTATTAACCTTGTTATTACTAGTAATGCACAAAATATAGAGTTATGTGTTATAATGGATGATTGTGTTTACAGGATTTGGATATACCTAAGTTAGAAGAATATTTAAAGGATATTATAAATATTTATCACCTTATAATTACCTATTTATACCACACTAACCTTACAATCATAATTATTTCCATTTATTGAGATCAAAAGACTTCATCTCTCCTTTCAAGTTGACTATCTTTCTCAAGATAGGGTACAAAAATAGTTCTTAGGGTTTTTTTTATTATTAAAACTCAATGTTAATTATCTTAACCAAAATTAATACCTGATAAAATCCTCCTTAAACTATATATCAACTCAATTATCTATCACTTTCTCAATCATACATACTCATTCCTTGGTATTTGACTATGCAAACAAGGGTTTCTTGGCTATATCAATAGTGTTCATCCATTTTGATGAAATGTGTATTGAGTTTAACATTGTAAATTATCATTCCAATAGATATAAACATGATACATACCCTCACTAATAACACCAAGTTACTTTTGACACAAAGAGCTTAATAAATAAGATGACACACTTGCTTATTTGACTGCCACATACATAAAATAGAGTTCATGGTCAGAGATGACCTTTTCACTGGATTTTTCCACATTGAAATGTTTTGATCAATCATATTAATGTATATATGAATTCAATATATTCAATAACTAATATCATGATTATCCTTGTCTTACTAACTTGGTGAAATCACTCAAATCTCTCTTTTTGACTATAATCTATAGTTCAATCAGACTTATAGTTACACACATACTCAGGGTTTGTATATAGCTTATAAGGCTCATATAAAACAATTTATAATAAATAATAATAAATATATTTTTAAGGGGAAAAAACACAACAAAATTCTTCTATTTATTAACTTTAATCAACACTTATTACATTGCAGTCCATGATGGACTTTGTGGACTCTGCCACCTTTATTTTGAGAGGTTACACTATCTTTAGTTACATTGCTCCCTATTTATCCTTCTTAGTTATCTCTATCATACCTCTCCTATTATCTCTCCTCTCATATATATTCCATACACATCACTTACAACTTTATTTCATCCAACTTCCATGTTGGTTGTTTGGTAGTTACATCAAAACTACTTTACAACAGCTAACTCAATGTATGAGGGGTGATTACATTTCTCAACTTGACTCTTTGATTATTACCACCCTAATTACTTAAACATTTAATAACTTAAAAACATGATTAACATGACTCTTTATATCCCTTGAACCAAATTTACTCACCTAACCCTTTCAGACCATGTTTTTGGTCCTCCTAGGCTTAGTTCACATATTTGAATTTTTAAATTTTAGTTTTTGAGGGAAAACTCCTAGCACCTATAAAACACACCTTGATGACTCTAAATGAATTCTAAGACAACATAGGGACCCTATAGGATACTTAAAACTCACTTATACCCCAAAATTGATCATTTATGACTCTTTAACTAGCATATGAGTCTTTAAGGCTAAAATTAGATTTGATGGCTACATGTTCTTGCATAACACATGAAGCTTTCTCAACCATCTTGACTATAATTTTGTGTGCACAAATCGACCCAACATTTGTAAAACCATATGTTACAAATCATAAAATTTATTCTTACCTTTCCCTTATTTCCTCACTTAGATATCCTTCAAATACACTATTGTAACTCCACAAAACCACTTGTACGTAGCCTTCACTCTCATAGGATCAAAAATATTAGCATTAATAAAACACATATCTAACACAACTATCCAAGTCACGAGTTATTCTAAACTTTCATTTCCATAAAATAGAAAAATATCATTCAAGGATTTACCTTTTTCTCCACCACAACCTTGGTTGGTCTCTTTCATTTGTTGGCTTATTTTCTTCCACTTTTTGGGACTCTATCCAAATCATCTATTTGTACTTAAAATGACAAAAAACCCACCATCAACTCTTCCTCATCAAGATCACACACAATTTCACCTTCATCACCTTATGTGGTATTTCCCATCATGTCTAACCTTGCTTGGAACACTTTCAGCATCTCTGTCAACTCACACATCTCAAATGCCCTTCTCTTGTGTGCCATCTCTCACCACAAATTAACAATATCCTCTTTCATAACCTAAAATAAAGTCCAAATTGAGCTTTTCACAAAATCCCTCATACTCTTGTGGGACTTTAAACACCTGCAACCACCTATGCAAGCTTCTCAACAACTTACAACTCTATGTAGACTTTTCTCTCATAGACTACAACACACATTGAGGAGTTTTCACAATCATAACTACAAGGAAAGTACCTTTATTTGATACCACTTGGTGTAAGCACATGTATGGGGAGACTAACTAATATCTACCTCTAATTCACATTTTTTAGGGGTCAAATCAACACATTGACACACATGCATGTTTTGTCAAACACTTTGACAACAACCAATAAATATTTAATTTTGTTCATTAAACATAACATATTATCATTTGATCACATGCCATAATTGGGTTAATAAACACAAAAACATGGATGAAAAAATAATAAATAAACCTATGGTCTTATATATAAGTTTATCCACAAATTGATACAATATCATTACTAAGACCAATAAATTAATACAAAACAAGACAATTTTGGTCCTATTCTCTATTTTTCTAGCTGAGAAACTTCAAATTGAATGTCATTCCCCTTATATGGATAGAATAGACTATATTCTCATCTCCCCAATATACATTTCCCTTATCAAATCATTTCAACAAATTCCTCAAGCATTACAACTCCTAGGAGAATGCAAAGAGTCATCAAACAAGACAAAATCTTGTGTAACTTTCTATAGGGATTCTAGTCAGCTTTTGACAAAGGAATTATAAATAAAATTAACATTTTAGTCCATTCTCAAAACCTTTTAAGTTTTTGTTAAGTAAGTTATAATCTAATAGTTCTAGTTAGACTTTCCTTAGTGCCAAATCTAGTGTTTAAACTAGCTAGACCCAGTTGCATCTTTTATTTGGATAGCATTGTTGAGAGGTTTGTTCTGTGCTAAGACTATTTTAATATTTTGTTACCTGCTTTTCACTGCATGAAAGCTTACTTAGTATCATGACCAACTCAGCATTAGTTTCCCATAAATAATTACTAAAAAATAATTCAAAGGCATCAAGATCCTACCAGGTGTTAATTCCCCATTTACCGTTGCTTGCAAAGATCTAGATAGTCATAGAATGAATTAGGCTTTGGATCCTGAGAAACACTAGGTGAAAATCTTGCTTGATTGTTGACCAAATTGAGAATCCATTTATTACTTAATAAGTGGATGCAAAAGACTAAATTGGAACTTATAATACCATCCGATTAAATTAAATACCCATGGAGGATTTATTCTCCCATGTATAACTGTAATACACAAAGGAAATGCTAAGACGTATGTAGGTTTTTATTCCCAAACACCAATGTAGGAGTAACACACCAAAACTATTGCCCAATTTGTCAACAAATATTTGATTAAAATTATGTCAATCCTTGAAGTCCTATTCAGGGAAAACATTCTAATTAATACCTCTAAGCACAATTAAGAACAAAATAAGGTAAACAAAATGATGTTGTAATATAAATTGATCATTTGAAACCCAATTTGTAAAGTAAATAAGACATGAATTGTTTGAAGACCAAACTGTAATGAGATATCTAATTGGAAAAGGCATGATCCTTATTTTAATGAAATACCCAAAAAACTAGGCCAAGAACAATATGGATTGTTACATAAACCAAGACAACCTTCATCTAAACCAAACACACCAAACAAAGATGAAAGTAAAATAATTAATGAAAAGAAGAATGCACTTTGTTTTTGGTGATGCAAGATAACTAGGGACCTTAGATTCTCATGAATCACCACCTAAGATGTCTCAAACTAATAAAGGGCCTAATCTTATGGTCCATTAGGATATAAATGTTAAACATGAAAAAAAATATTGATGAGTTTATCATAGAATAAGATTCCAAAAATAAAAACCACAAGTCTAGTGATATCAATGAACATGAGCAAATAGATCACAAGCAAGTGTAAGAAATTACATTGTTTCATGAGCATATTCATAGAAACCCTAAATATATTGATGAAATATTAATAAACATATTAAAAAATCAAAAATCAAAAAGCATAGATGCACAAGCAGGTCCATCCACTAATCATGTTATTATAGTTATAAGATCGTCCCCATATATTAATAACCCTCACCTTGATCACATCACAACTTCATGCATCTAATAGAGGCATGGATTATATTTTCTAATATTTTTTCCATAAAACTAATATTTCCAAATATTACATGGAGAACCTTAGTACTTCAACCCAATTTTTGGTTTCAATGCCTATATCTACCCAACTTATAGGTATACCTCCTTTGGTAAGTTCTCAAATATCCAACATTAAAGACCAAGAGGTGCAAGATATTTTTAAAACTATAGAAATTTTTAAAACTAAGGTTATAAATATTGAACAAAATTATATGAAATAACCTTATGCAATTGATTCACAAGAGGTGAAGCATAATCCTCTTGCACCAAAATATATTTGCACCCCTTACCAATTGGTTTTCTTCCACCTAAGTTTACATTTTATGATGTAAAGGGTGAAATTGAACAACATATTTGACCTTTCTAAGTTGCATGCATTTATTATGCCTCCAATGATAAACTTTTAACCAAATTATTTACAAAGAGGTTAAAATACTCTGCTTTGAGGTGGTTCTATGATCTACCAATCCAATTAGTAAATGCATTCAAACCTCTTGTAGATTAGTTTTTGGCACACTTGTCTTTCATTATCAAATAAAGGGTTTATTATTCCAAAAATAAAAAAATGAAATAAGGAACCAATGAATTTATCAATGAATGTGGCTTAAGGTGCAAGACAATGTTAGATAAATGACCAATCCAATGGTGGATGAAGAGTTGCAAGACATATTCAAGTAAAGTTTGATTGCCCTATTACATGAGCCCATTATTTTCAAAAAATTAAAATATTTCAATGACTTATGCCACATTATTCATAATCATGAAATAAAACTTATCTCATTGAATGATGCTGATAAAATACCAAACATTGACACTAATCCTGGTTTCTTAATCCCACTTCCTTACATAGTGGTTCTTAGGTTCATTTCTCAAGTTTTGGTTTACACATTCTTAATTTTTATATTATTCTCTTAATTATTTTTATATTGTTTAATATGGACTAATTAATCTTGTATTCATTTCTATCATCTCTGATAACACTCCACAATCTCACTTTCTTCCTTTCTAAAAATCTGACCACACTAGACACATTCCATGTACTATGAGGTTCCACTTCCTGTTAAGATGATATTTATAGTTTTAAAATATACCTAATAATTTTTATGTGGTTCTCAATAGGCCTCTTTATCCACTCACTAACTCTGTCCCAATTTCTAAACCTCTAACCTTTCTTTTGCACAACTCTGCCAACTTTTCCTCAGTCCTTCTAACCATATTTTTGGGGTTTTTATCTTGGTACAGATCTATAACTTCACCAAAATTTAAAATAATAATTTATTAAAGTACCATTTTCCACAAACCTCCTATTAAAAAACTTTTCAAACCTAAATCTTTGTTTTAATCACCTTTTAATGCCAATTTCTTCCTTTGTTTAGACCTATGAGGCCTGTTTTGGGCTAGTTCACCAACAGTCCACTATGGACGTATGATAACATATGAAATATATATTAAAACTCATAAATATATTTAATCACATAAAATTACATATTTTCCCCAAATTTTATGAAATTTGGGTGGTTATTTTTGCTTATACTCTCCAAACCCTAGTTTAGGGTTTTTATAAACACTATCTAACCCAAGAGGCTTTAAATATCAACTCTGAACATTATTGGATGTTTAAAAAATCCAAATTAGGTTTAAAATATCTGTAATGACATATTTCACGTTATTAAATCCTCATTTACAATGAATCAATCCACTGCTTAAACTTTCCATCAAAAAACATATATGACTAGGCAAGAAAACTACATAACTGCATACCTGTGTCAAAGTTTATTAACTCTTCTCACATTATTGAGAAATTAAAAGACTCAAACAAATTTAAATGGAATAAATAAAACTTAACAATAATTTTACACACCATAACTCATGCATGATCATGT
This sequence comes from Torreya grandis, assembly GCA_037957365.1. Lineage (NCBI taxonomy): Eukaryota > Viridiplantae > Streptophyta > Pinopsida > Cupressales > Taxaceae > Torreya > Torreya grandis. The sequence goes on from JARHVA010002224.1 coordinate 105,789, forward strand.
TTTCTCAAAACTCCAACTCACAGTCTACTATGCTCTTATGCATTTACAAGAAACAGGGTAATTATGCATCTACCTGAACATACCAAGATTTCTATGCTAATATTTGAAGCCTATAATCACACTTATTGATAAAAACATTAAATAATAGTCTGTAACCAAATATCAATTCCTTTTGTATGTTGATATCACAATATTCAATATATAGGTGATTCAAACAACTCAATTCATGGTCTGTTTGAAATCTTTACTTAGAATTCTTTTTCCCTATGACATAGAGTAGTTTATAACTATAAAAAATTATCTATCCTTTAAAAATAATTATCAAAAATTTACCAAAGTATTTATTTTCTAATAAAACACATATATTCACAAATAACTTTCCTATTTAACTCAACAGGAAACTGAGTGATTAGTCTGTAAAATAGGGTTGTATATCTTCAAGGTCTCTTCCTTCAAACAAAGAATCACTAGTCTCCATCACACTTAAATTAACCTACAAAACACACTCAAAAATAATATTTCATTCTCATTATTTTATTAATCACAACACTTACAGTCAACACCACTTCCAATGACCTTAACAAGGTCTGTCAACTTTCTTTCCAAACACCAGAGTTTTTACATAAGAAATTTTCTTCGTATCTTCATCTCAAAAAAAATTGTATTTTTTTTCTAAATATTAATATTAGAATGGGAATACAATATTTCATCTAAAACTGGCCCCCCTATATGCCCAAAAACATGCATAATTACTTTTTGCCACCTTTTTCTATGTAGAGGTTACTTTGATACATGATATTTATCTTTATTTTCATAATATGACCCCTCTAAGCCTATGACATTAGAAAAATGACATGTATGAACCTAATAAAATATCCAAAACCTTTTGATACATATTTCCATCTTCATGAGTGCATAAAATAGTCCTTATACAAGCTTATAAATTCAAATTTGCTCAAAGAAGGTTTTGGAAAGAAAATGAGTAATTCAAATTCTATGCACTATATGACTACCTAGACTCCAGAAATGGACCTATACTAACCTCTACCACCTATAATACATATATATACCAAGCTAAGAACAAAAATGGATCAAACTTGGGGTCATCATTGGATGCCCCTGCATCATACTACCAAGTTGAGGAATTTTTGCCAAATGTATGGAATGGTGCGCTTGGCATATATTGTTGCTTAAATTGTAATGAAACTTCTCATTGAAGGTATCTACTTCCACTTGCCTCTCATAGAGGTATACATACTCTTAGGCCCCACATCTAGGCCTTCTCTACTTCATCTTCATACCTACACATAAAACCAACTTGTTAAAAAAACATGTATGTTGCCTTCTTTTTGCTTGGCAGGTACCTTCTACTCTTCCTCTTTTGAAAACTATTTCTCCTTATTATCAACTCCATGATCAACCATCACTACAATTATGAATGCTTCCTCATTCATCAAAACTCTTTTCTTTGTCCTTTTCACCTCATTTTTGTATAGATTCTTAACTTATTATTGTACATCATCATCTTCATGGTTGAACTCCTGTACTTGCAAAGGCTGGATACTCAACCTCTCTATCCCATCTTCTCGATTTATCACTTCTACATAGTTATTATATTCAATACTATCCTTCAAGCATGAAATTTCATTTACCATTTCTTATATGATTGCCTCAACCACTTTAGGCTATATATGCATGCATATGTTATCTCCTACTTGCTCTTTACCTGCAACTTCATCACAAAACATCACATTAGAAAAGAAATATAGAGCCTTCTTGTTTCTTTCTTGATCTATCTCCTTGGAAAATTAAATTTCCATCTTCTTATCTTGCTTGGGGTTCATCCCAAACCATGTCAGTTGTAATCTCTTTCACTTTTTTGTTGTCCTCTTCCACATATGTTTGGCTGCCATACCTGCTTTGACTATCCTCTTTCTTAAACACTCTCATAGGTGCTCTATTCTCTTCCTTATTTTGGCAACTATTTTTTGCCACCTTTTAAATTTTTTATATCTCACTCATGTCCATGCTTTTAGACTCACACTATTACATACCACTCATCTCAACATAACTTGCCTTGTCTTCTTTAGGTGCTTTGACCAAACCCAAACAATCCATTGCTTGACTCCAATACTACCTTGTCATCATCATCATGATTCTTTAATATTTTCTATCTTCTTCTCCTTTCAATGGGATAAGTTTATATGACTTTCCATCCTACTTAATGGTATATGTGTTTGTTTGACCATCATGTATGGCATGCTTATCAAGTTGTCATGGTGTCCCATGCAAAAAATGACACACATCTATAGGAAAAATATCACATAACACCTGATCTCTATATTCTCATATCTTGAAATCAACCAATATTTGTTCACTTACCAATATTTGATGACCTTTATTCACCCATGCAACTCTATATGGTTTTGTATGTGGCATTCTCTTCAACCTCAACTTTTTCAACATCTCTAATGAAACTATATTATTAGTACTACCACCATCAATAACCAAACTTCATACCTTACCATGGGCCTTGCATCTAATTTTAAACAAGCTTCTCCTTTAGGTTGGTTCCTTTCCTTACTTCTGATGCAATAGTACTCTCCTCATGAGCAATGACTCATTCCTCTCTTGTCTTTAATCCTCATTCTCCTCTCTTTGTTGTTGCATATTATTGCTTACATTTCTTAGACATTGTGTTGCCATCTATCCATCTCTATATAAATTCCAACATTTACCCTAAAATATCTTAGTCCTTGTCTCATTAGACTATCATTCCTTCTCAATCTACCATCTGTCAATGGTCTAATCTCTCTTGCATGGTGATGGTCCATGCCCTCTTGAACTATTGCATGCACTTGTGGTCTTTCTTATACCACTTCTCTATATTATCTCCCATTAATCCTTGATTTAAAAGGTGTTTCCTCATCTTGATACCTATCTTCTCTTTGTTCTCTCCTTATGAGATTATCCTATATAGCCTCCATTCTCACAACCAATGGAACAATCAGTTGGGTCATTATTATAACCAAATCTTCCTCATCTTTACTGGCTCTCTCCATGGAGCATTGTCCTTGATCACATGTCCTACATTTCACTTTAAAACACATTGTTAATCCTTTTAAAAAATCCATAATAATCTTTTTAAATCTCTAATACCAAAATGATGTAGAGAAAATACCAAACATTCACACTAATCCTTGTTTTTTAATCCCACTTCCTTACATAGTGGTTTTTAGGTTCATTTCTCATGTTTTGGTTTACACATTCTTCAATTTTATATTATTATCTTAATCTTTTTCAATATGGTCTAATTAATCTTATATTTTCTTCTATCATCTCTGTTAACACTCCACAATCTCACTTTCTTCCTTTTTATAAATCTGACCACACTAGACATATTCCATGTACTATGAGGTTCCACTTCCTATTAAGATGATATTTATAATTTTAAAATATACCTAATAATTTTTATGTGTTTCTCAATATGCCTCTCTATCCACTCACTAACTCTGTCCCAATTTCCAAATCTCCAGCCTTTCTTTTGCACAACTCTACCAACTTTTCCTCAGTCTTTCTAACCCTATTTTTGGGGTTTTTTCTTGGTATGGATCTGTAACTTCACCAAATTATAAAATAATAATTTATTAAAGTAAAATTTTCCAAAAACATCCTATTCACAAACTTTTCAAACCTAAATTTTTGTTTTAATCACCTTTCAATGCCAATTTATTCCTTTGTTTAGGCTTGTTAGGCCTGTTTTGGGCTAGTTCACCAATAGTCCACTATGGATGTAAATTAACATAAAAAAATAGATATGAAAACTCATAAATATATTTAATCACATAAAATTACATATTTTCAAAAAAAATTATTAAATTTGGGTGGTTATTTTTGCTTATACTCTCCAAACCTAGTTTAGGGTTTCTATAACACTATCTAACTCGAGAGGCTTTAAATCTCAAATGTGAACATTATTGTATGTTTAAAAAACCCAAATTAGTTTTAAAATATATTTAATTACATATTTAATTTTATTAAATCCTCATTTACCATGAATCAATCCACTGCTTAAACTTTCCATCACAAAGTATACATGATTGGGCAAGAAAACTACATAACAGCAGACCTGTGTCAGTTTATTAACTCTTCTCACGTTCCTGAGAAATTAAAAGACTCAAAAAAATTTAAATGGAATAAATAAAACTTACCAATAAATTTCCACACCACAAATCAATGCATGATCATGTCTTCTCAAAACTCCAATGCACAGTCTATTGTGTTCTTATGCATTTACAAGAAATAGGGTAATTATGCATCTACCTGAGTATACCAAGATTTTTATGATAATATTTGAAACCTATAATCACATATATTGGAAAAAACATTAAAGAATATTTTGGAACAAAATCTCAATTTTTTTGGTATGTTTATCTCATAATATTCAATATATAAGTGATTCAAACAAATCAATTCAGGGACTATTTAAAATCTTTACTCAGAATTATTTTTTGCTTATGACATAGAGCAATTTATCACTATAAAAAATTATCTATCCTTTGACACTCATTATCAAAAATTTACCAATGTATTTATTTTCAAATAACATTCATACATTCATAAACAACTCCCCTATTTAACTCAATAAGAAACTGAAGGCTTAGTTTGTAAAATAGGGTTAATTTTCCTCAAGGTCTCTTCCTTCAAATAGATAATCACTAGTATCCATCACACTTAAATTCACCTAAAAAAACATTTAAAATCAATATTTTATTCTCCTTATTTTATCAATCACAACACTTATATTCAACACCACTTCTAATGACCTCAACAGGGTCTGTCAACTTTCTTTCCAAACACCAGAGTTCTTACATAAAAAACTTTCTTCATATTTTCATCTCAAAAAAACCTTGTATTTTTTTTCTTTATATCACTATTCAAATTTTAGTACCATATTTCATCTAAAAATGACCCCCCTATATGCCTTAAAACATGTATAACTACTTTTTTCCACCTTTTTCTACGTAGAGGTTACTTTGATACATGATATTTGTCTTGATTTTCATAACATAACCCCTCCAAGACTATGATATTATATAAATGACATGTATGAACCTAGTAAAATCTCCAAAACCTTTTGATACATCTTTCCATTTTCATGAGTGCATAAAATAGTCCTTATACAAGCTTATAAATTCAAATTTGCTCAAAGAAGGTTTTGGCAAGAAAATGAGTAATTCAAATTCAATGCACTATATGACTACCTAGACTCCACAAATGGTACTGACCTCTACCACCTATAAAAAAACTATATACCAAGCTAGGAACAAAAATGGATCAAACTTAGGGTCATCATGGGATGCCCTTGCATCATTGAATAAAACTTAAGTATGTATCAAACATACCAATTACATAAATATCTAATACCAAGTTTACTATCAAACCAAGTTACAAGGTAAAGCCTCCTAAACCTAAAAAGGAAACAACTACCATAGTTATTGTGGTGTCATAAAAACCTAATTAGTTGGTCTTATCTAATGCACCAAGGAGATAATTTACATGCTTACCTAAGTCTCCCACTTCATTACTAATGTGGCTTGTAGAGTGTTACCTCATATCTCTCCCTCATCCTATAAAGGTTGATATGAGTATACTTCTACCCAAAGGGTATGATGTGAATGCTTATTATAACCATCACCAAGGCCCTAGGCATTCTACAAATATATGTTTTACCTTGAAGCATAAGATCCAAGACCTTGTCAATGACAAAAATATTACATTTGATGATCCTCTAAAGGAATTAGGTTCACAACCTAGTCATCACCAAAAGTATAAAATATTTAACAATCCTTATAAGACCATTATATGAAGGAACCAAAAGTGTAAATGGAATATAATGCACAAAAGATACTCTAAATTAAACAAATCAAACAACATCCATGCCAAAAATATTCAATAATCACATTATTCATGGGTGTTATTATTTTTGGCATAACCATATTGATCCTACATTAAAAAAACTACTTATAATGTAAGACATTTTGAATAGTTTAGCTTTGATCTAAAAGACTTATAAAATAAAGGTGGGTGGAAAAACTCTTTAGGAAACATCATAATACCAATTATTCATGGTCCTAAAGTGGTTTAAACATGGCTTTGGTTTATTCCACATTATTATACCCCAAACCCATCTAAGTATAGGATCTATGCCAACATGGTAGACACTTGGGCATGAGTAAATCACTTGTTATGATTATTATTTTATCATCTTGTGCCACCAGATGGTAGGTGGCTAACCAAATCCCTTCTAATTCAATCATCATTAAGAATCAAGTGCATGGGAAAATCATAGCATGATGAAAGTAAGGTATTGAAGCTAGTAGAATAATTACATCTAGTGATAGTTCATCACCCAGTGTGTTCCTTTCACCTTGGCACTAAGATATCCTTAAGTGCTATAAAAACTGAGTTGAATCCTGTTAGCAAAAAAAGAGGCAATTTGGATTAATGAAGCTCTATAAGATTATTTCTATATTTTATATTTTCTCTTATCTTAGGTTTGAGAATGGACACCTTGGAGGCTCCTCATTGTAATGCCCAAGCTCACCTGTGAGCCTCTGGGCCTTAGTAGCTCTAAGACAAGTATTTGCTTAGTTTCAATAATATATGTATTATGTATTTGAACTTTTTTTAATGATGAATGGTTTTAAGTGATATTTATAATAGTTTAAAGGTTTATCTTTATCTTATGAATGTTAAGTTCCAGTGAGATTTTTACCTAACCCATTCATGGTGTTCCTATAGCTCATGATGACATTAGCACCTTATATAGGAAAGGCTTTAAGTATAGGAAATACTAAGTGCCTCACAATGATACATGTGCCAAAGTGCAATCCTAAGCCTAAGTCCCTCATCAAAGTACCCCATTAAACTCTCCAAGTTATTGAATGAAGCTAAGCTAAGGAAACCAAAGGCTTAAACCCATGAAGTTATAAAACCACTTCATATTAGTTTGTGCATGATAGACAGTTTGTTCCCCCCCTTAGAATGGCTTACACCCATGAACTTACCACTGCCATTTCACTAATAAAAGTCCCTAGAAGATAGAGTTATACCGTGATATAAATATCCTAGCATAGGCCTTGATCCTTTCTTCATTATGCTTTGAGTGAGTGCATAAGGTTTGTGCCTTATGTGAAGTGATTCTAGCATGGTCAAGTGATAAATGTTAAGTGCTACATGATTAGTCAAGACTTGCACCATGTTGTAATAAGTATATATTTGACTTAGATAGCTAGATAAGCATTGAATAAGGATGATGGATTAAGACCCCTACTTTTATATAACATTTTAGTTCTATTACCAGCACCTGTGTTAAATTTTATTACTACAATGGTGCACAAAAATGATGCTCTGACTCTCCCTTGAGAACATCAATCATTGGCTAAAACAAGTGGAAGATAACTTTGTGTTGAGGCATCCAATTTATAGAAGATAAAAACCAAAGAAGTGGGTCTAGACCCACTTGTATGATGCCCTATATGGGTTTTCTTTTGAAAAATATTAGAGCAGGTGTATCGATGGTTGGTTACTTATGTGACACTGTTTCTATTCAAATTTTGCTTTCAATTTCAAAGAAGAGAAAATGAGAAACTTAAGAAGGAATGGTCAAGGCTTGATGTACTTGGATAAAGTCTGCGCACCGTAATCCAGACGCTATGAGTACTCCTCTTTGGCTATGGAGGAATGACACTTGCAAAGAAAAGAAACTTGGATAAAAGAAGGCGTTAAATGGATAGATGGTGGGTTGCCAAGCGAAAGCTTGATCCCAGAAGTATGAAAACTTCCTTAAGGGATATAAACCCACTAATCAATAAAAATAAGTGTCTGATAAACAACAGAATGATAAAGAATTGAAATGATAAAAGATGGAATGAAAAAGGGGAGTAAAGGCTTACTTGAAAGAAGCTGTCGAACTGATCACAGTCGCCGGCGTCGGTGGTCCTACCGGTGTCGGTTGGTCAAGTTGTCAACGTCGGTTAATATGCCGACGTCGGTTGGGGTAGTGACCAGCATCGGTAGAGGCAAAGGACTTTGGACGAGGTCTGGTTAACTTTGTGGTCCGTGGACAGGGTTTGGTCAGGGTCTGGGTTTATTTGAGTGGTCTTGAGACAAATTTTTGGGCTTGGTTGAATGGTCTAGGGTTTGGGTCTGAGAGTCTGATTGAATGGACAGAGTGTATGGTCTGACAGAGGACAGAGGCAATAGGGAGATGGAGAAGTAAAGATTTCAGTCTGCCTTGGTTAACAGTCTGATTTGGGGAGAGGGAGTGCTGAATCTAATTCATAAACTTAGAAGCAAATGACTAGAAAACACAAAGAAAACATAGACAATATACTTACCTGTGACTTGTTGAAGGTGTGCTACTGATGATTCCCGTACCTGTCATTGATGTAGCCTGTGTAGAGAACCTGTTGTTGATGGAGAACCTTGAAGCTGTTGCTGCACCTGAGGGAGAGAGTGAGAGGCTTGACTGAGAGATTTTGAAGATTGGTGGATGGTCAAAGACTAAAGATTGAAGGATTCGTGATTCGCTTCTCGAGATTAGCCAATTTCTGATTGGGTCATCAAAGAGTCTAAAAAATTGGTTAAGTATAACCGACGTCAGCGATTCTAATAGCGTCGGCCAACATTTGACTGATGTCGGTGGGGTTAGAACGGGCAAAAAGAGCCACTAAGCCCATTTTTCTTCTGCCAAGTGCACTATCCGTTGGAGAATGTCGAGGGTTGGGCTAAATACGCATGAGAGTTTGTTAAGCAGTTAGAGAGAAGTAGGAATTGGTCTTGGGTGAGTCATAGGATGGGAATTAGTCCAAGGCGAGGTGTCCTAGGTGAGGTGTCATGGGTGATGTGTCCAAGGAGGGGGGTTAATTCAAAATAAGTTTATTATTTTAAATTAGTAATTCTTTAGGGATGGGTTAGGAATGGACCAAGGGGGAAGGTGACCAAGGGTTAAACACTATTTTGGTGTCTATATTTGCCCCTTTTTGTCTTGTTGGTTGCTCTAAATGAACTGCAAGACAAAAATAGGAGTTGGTTGCCCCAGGTATGGGATAAGATTGAGTTTGTCTTGTTGGTTATTCAATTGAACTGCAAGACAAAAATAGGCGAGGGTTGGTTGCCCCGATTATAGATGAGCTATCCCCCCTCAAAGCAGGAGTCGAGAGAAGGGAACCTGGAATCGAGTGCTGATTTGATAGAGAGTGGATGAAAAGGGTGAAGATAGAGTGAGAACGCTGCAAAAGTTGTGATTGCGCATACACCACTTCACAAGAATGGTCAGGTCAAATTATCACAGGTCAAGGGTCAAGGAGTGCCAAAACTGAAATAACCAGTCCCTAGCATTTAGTCATCTACTGATTGGGTTATTCAATCTAAGCTGAAGCTCCAATGGTCATCATGTTCCAGGTATCCCAGGCTTAGGAAGTGCTCCCAAAAACATGAAAAAGTCACAAGTAGTGCGGATCAACTGGCTTGCGATCCTATACTTGTGAAGGTCAAAAGTTTGCGCACAATTTTGCTAACCAATCATGAGGTATCATACATGTAAAAACAACCAAGGCAAAATCACGTTGGAAGTAGTCATGGTTAGAGGAGATGGTCACGATCTCCAAGGTCTGGTGGTCGATGGATGGAGGCAAAAGTGATCCAAGTGTGCCCCAGGGGGCCAAAATGACGTGGTCTAGAGGACTGACTGATTGGGGGCATGATTTTGGTCATGGCCAAGAATAAAAGGGGTTGGAAGGATGCCGATGATGGTAAGGGAAACCAACGTCGATATCCAAAAATGGCTGACGTCGACAAAGTCGGCCTACATCAGGGGAATAGGGCACGCCGATGTCGACATCGGCGGCCTGCCAAATCTGACAAAACCGGATTGGCGGCCCACCAAAAGTCATTTGCTAATTTGATTGAGAGAAAAAAAAAGGGTCTGGAGTTGATTGAGTGAAAGTGACCCAGAGCTGACCGAGGAGCGGTGCGAGGTGGCAGATAGGCATTGGTGAAGAGAAGGAGTCAATTGGACGCTACAGGGACGCGTGTGGGCCAGCAGGAGCATGTAGAGTCATTGGCAAGGAAGAGATGGCAGAGGGGAGTAGAGGACCCGTGGGAGGTCCACCATCGGTGGCACCCATTGTGCCACCACGTCGACGATGCTGTGATGAGGTAGGAGAGTCTCTGAACCTTATTTGGACGTTTTTGGTTTTGAATTTAGTTTTGAAATTTTTGTTGTTTTTAGGCAGAAATCAAGGGGGAGGGTAGCTAGGAAGGTGGGTAAAGGGTCTAGGATAGGTTAAGAGTGATTTTAGAGGGTTTTGGGGGGTGTAAGGGGGTTCAGAGGGGAAGCCCTAATTTTTAGGGCTCACCCCATTCGGCCCTAGGGCCGAACCAGTCACCGACGTCGGCAATTTTGCCGACGTCGATCGACAGGAGATCAGTGTTGGTCACTGACCTGCCGATGTCAGTCACTAAATGACTGACGTCAGTTAGGTGAGTGCCATCACCGACACGCTAACTGATGTCAGTGGCTGCCTGGTCATAAAGAATGGTAAAAAATGGTCAAGTCAAAAGGTCGAAGCTACGCCAAGGGCTTCCCAGGTGTCAGGTTAGGCATAGATGGTTAGAATGGTTGGTAAAATAAGAAGAATAAGAATAGTTTAACACGAGATTGACTGTGGATGGATGCAGGCGAGGTAGACTCTGATGCTGCAGGATCGCCTCCTGACCTTGCTGACTCAAATGCGCGGAGGTGTGACGGTCAAGGAGTGGGCGTAGATGAGCATAGTGGGGCTAGGCGGTCTGAGATGCTACTGCAGAGTGGTAAGGGACGTGAGCCACATGGTGGCATTGATCGAGTGGTGGGACCATGCCACCAACACCTTCCACCTGCCCACAAGCGAGATGACGATCACGGTTGAGGACGTGTATCAGATTTTGTGGTTGTCGGTACACAGAGTTGACATCTATGCATGCTCGAGAGAGGCGCATGACATACACATGGTGATGTTGTTTGGAGAGCACATCACGGAGACGAGCTACCATTCAGCCAGTTTTGCCTATGAGCCTTTATACGCAGTGAATGAGGGCGCACATCGGCTGGTGGTTCTGATGATAATTGGCATCACAGTCTATGCATTGCCAGATGCAGAGGGAGGTAGGTTCCCGGTTGCCATGACTGGGGTTTTGATGGACATGCTGGAGTAGCAGACAGTGTTCACCTGGGCACCCGTCCTTTTGGCCTAGGTATATAGAGAGCTATGGGGCATCAGTCGGTGGTGACGGTACAGTCTTTCTGTTGGCCACCTTCTGCATTGTTGGGCATACGAGCACATTGTGGTTACTCGACCTCTCGGCCTCCCAGTGGCGATCCAGGCCAGTTTTAGAGTTGAATTCAGGCGATGGCACGAAGTGATGGCACAAATGCGGGTGGATGGAGTGGTCAGGGATATTGATCACTACCGAGGCGTACTGGAGGCCTTGATTCCAGCAGATATCATCTGGAGACCATATTTGGTGTATCCAGCGTTCAAAGACCAGGGCGAGCAGATGGTTAGGATGTAAAGCATGCGATGGGTCAGAGGTAGGTGAGCCGGGGAGCTCGAGAGGATTCCAGCAGAGAGAGTGTGGCGCCAGTATGGGCTACTATAGGACATACCTCCTGCATTCCCATCGTATAGATGAGATGATATAGAGGCATCGCTCTCGCTGCCAGAGGAGACAGAGGAGCCAAATTTTGAGGAGTTGCTGGCAAGACCTGGGATAGCCGACCCAGGGTGTACAGAGGCCTACACGGCATGGTGGGCAGGGCAGTATATAGGCATACAAGTGAGTCCCCAGCTAGATTTATAGGCCATTATGAGGGAGCGGGATACAGCCCGTGAGGAGAGGGACACTGCGCGGCAAGAGAGAGATGCAGCTCAGGCCTAGGTCACAGTTTTGTAGGGGTAGCTGGCAGGGGTTACAGGGCAGCTGACTGAGATGACAGGTCGGGTGGCAGCATTGACAGGGCAGGTCACTCTGTTACAGGGACAGCTGGCTGCAGCCCAGGCACAAGTAGTGGCAGGTCAGAGCTTTGGAGGGCAGGGCCCATTGCAGCAGCCATCTCAGCAGCCAACATTTTCACAGGGGGCAAGACCGTCGACATCAGTGCACCTAGGTCAGCCACAGCCACAGGGGTCAGGACAGGGCACAATAGCTGGGTGGATGGGTCCACCGCAAACTGTATCTCTAGTTAGATGCAGTGATGCGCTGGACGAGATCACTTATTATGAGAGGGCCATCAAGGGGTTCCCTCAGATACAACGATACTCAGATATGCAGGCATAGCAGAGCCGACAGAGGTCTATGTCTTGAGCGACAGCTTCTGGGTCTTGCAGATGACACAGATCAGAGGGAGGAGAGGATACAACATCTTCCCAGCCATCGCCACCGCCACCACAGCCACAGCCTTGAGGGCAGACCTAGAGATGTATTCTTGATGTATATACCGGCCTGCAAGCCATTGACGTGAGATGTATGAGAGAGATAGAGGCACATATTTGTGCGATTGTATAAAAGATTTTGATATATATATGATGATGGTTTTGGATCATTAATGTGTTATGGATGTTTAATGTTTAATGTATTCAGCATTTTTGATTATGATGATGATGCATGTTTTGATATTATGTTTATGATTATAATGTTATGATGATTAAATGTGATGATGATAATGTTATGGTAAATGATTATAATGATGATGATGCGTTATGATAATGCTAATAATGAGAATGGTCATGACTTTTAGATTAGATGATGATGCGTAAGGGTTATGTGATAGTGATATTTATGTTATGACTTTATATGATGTGAATGCTTAATTGTGTGACGATGATAATGTGTTTGTGATTAATGATTATGATGTAAATGATGAAAAATGATTATGCTAAAGATTATGAAAATATGTGATTGGTTGTGATGTGATTGGCAGGTGACGAGAGAAGGAGATGGAAGAAAGTGATGAAGAGAATGGCCGAGCTAACCCCAGAAGACCCCATGTCAACTGAGTGCTGCCTACATAGCCCCTGTCGTTAGGGCCTCAGGCCAATGTAGTTCTCCCCTAAATGGGAGGAATAGTCAAAGGGATCGATGGTCTCAGTCAAAGTGGTCGATAGACTGGTCTTGGTCAAGGTCAAGGTCGAGGTCAAGGTCAAGGTCATGGTCGAAAAGGAGGAAAGAAGGTTTGTCCATTGGAGAGATGAACAAACGAGGGTGGTCAAGCTAACCCCAGATGATGTCGTATCATCTGAGTGCTGCCTACATAGCCCCAGTCTTAGGGCCTCAGACCAATGTAGTTCAGACAAAGGGTCCGAGTGGTAGACAGGTGGTCAAAGAGGTCAATAGATTGGTTTGGTCATGTGTTAAAATGATCAGGAGAAAGATGTTACAGCTTTTTCCAAATGGTGTATTTTGTAACATTGGTCGAGGGTCATTCATCCCTAGCAACTATCCATATTCGTGATGGATGTTTGCTAAGAATGAATTGAGGTCAATTTATGTTTTAGCAAGTAATGGTTTATGCTTGACATAAATTGTGTGGTTTGAAAAGAGTTGGATTGAATAGTTTTGACAAATGATGTGGTTGAATGTGACCAAAGTATAGGTAGAAATTAAAAGGCATAAGTGCCCTTTTATTGACAAGGACCAAAAAGACAACATAGACAGGGGTTGTTCGAATGAAGAGCCCCATTTATGCATTTGCATCATTGACCATAGTTAAGTTAAAGCGGTAATCAAATCACTTTTGACATTAAAGTGAGCTCGAAGTCCGTTGAGTAGGTGATATGATAGGAGGAAAAGGGTAACCCGTTTTAGAGTATGGAGAACTTTGCCCCCTTTTATAGGAGACCCTGAGACAATTATAAGTCAAGTCCATGACCCAGTTTTTTTTTTTTTTTTTTTGAGAGCGGACTGATCAATACGGGAAGTCCACATAAAGATGTCATTTGTTTGGTGGTCATTTGTGAAGCTGATCGATGTGGGAAGCTTCTAAGAAAGTGTTGTTTGTAGCAAGATTTTAGTCATAGCCATCCTTCGAGGGAGTGGTCTATACTTTGCTTTATAAATTTTGAATAGCTGTCCTTCGAGGGAGTAGTCTATAAGTTACAGCAATGATAGTGCAGCTGTCCTTCGAGGGAGCAGTCTGCTTTTTGATTTGATTTTGTGACCATGGATGTTTTGACATCTTGATTTAGTTGTGACAGAATATTGAGTCATGGACAAGACTTATAGAAGGTCAAGGGCTCCCTTTTATTAGGACGAAGCATCCGTACATCATAAAAGGGTTGTAGAGGATTTTGTTAAGGGAAAAAGGGTGAAATGGATTAAGGATTAAAAGGACAAGGATTGCTCAAGGGACGAGCTCAAGTTAAATGTCAAGTGGATGAGTACTCGACTAACAGTAGAATAGTCATAGATGCAAAGCATTAAGAGGCTTAGGTTCTGGTCGGCCTTCAAGAGAAGACAGATGATAAGTCCCTAATCCATACTTGTGCGTGATGATATAAGGTCCGAGCCAATTAGGAGCAAATTTACCTCATTTACTCCGTTCCATATTGGTCACATGTTGGTTCTCTTTGAGGACGAGGTCTCCGATATTGAAATCTCATTCTCTCAGAGTTTTATTATAGGCGCGTTTGATGCGATTTTGATAGACATGGAGATGATTGAGGGCAGCGAGATGACGCTCGTCGAGTAACTCAAGTTGAGCTAATCGATCTTGACAAAAGTCATCATTAGAAAGAATGTCATGGAGTGAAATGCGAAGAGACGGGATTTGTACTTTGAGAGGTAAGACAGCCTCTGATCCGTACACTAGAGAAAAAGGAGTAGCACCCGTAGAGGTTCGGATGCTAGTGCGGTAGGCCCACAAAGCGAAGTGAATATGAATGTGCCAATCCCTTCCAGTGTCATTGACCACCTTCATGAGAATTTTGGTTAGGATTTTGTTAGAAGCCTCGGCCTGCTCATTTGCTTGTGGGTAGTAAGGCGAAGAAAAGCTGAGTTTGATGCCGAATGAGTCACAGAGTTTTTGGACGGTCTTGTTTTTAAAGGACTTGCCATTGTCAGTGATGATTTTGTGAGGTACACCAAAATGACAGATGATGTGGGTGTTGATGAAGTTGACAATCTTGTCGGCTTTTGTGGAGATGAGAGGGATAGCTTCCACCCATTTAGTGAAATACTCGGTGGCAGTGATGATGGACTGATGACGAAGAGACGAATGAGGGTTAATTTCGTCGATGAGATTTAAGCCCCATTGTGAAAAAGGCTAGAAATCCTGAGCGACTTGTAAGGTGTGACTGGGGAGATGAAGCAAGTTAGCATGCTACTAACACTTGATGCAATGCCGAACATAATCGCTACAGTCTTGATGAAGAGTGGGCCAATAATAATCCAGGCGAAGGATGCGCTTGGCAACCGAGTTACCACTGAAGTGCCCACCACAAATCCCATCATGGGCTTGTTTAACAGCATGAGAAGCTTCAGTGGAGTTTAAACAACGAAGAAGAAGGCCGTCAAAACCTCTTTTATAGAGAAGGCCCCCTAACATGGTATAGCGAGCGGTGCGTTTGATGAAAGCCCACCGCGCATTGCTAGAGAGGTTGGGAGGAATGATAGAATGAGCCAAGTAGTCCTCAAGTTGTTTATACCATACATCTTGTGAACTAGAGTCTATGGTGTGGACGAGATTGATGTCAGTGGAAATGTATGAAGGCAATTTCAGACGATGTACCATGACATAAATTCTTGATGAGGATGATGAAGAAGAAGGAATATGCGAGGCGAGGGAAGCCATGGTGTCAACAAACTTATTCGTCGATTGAGGAACAATCTACAATAAATGATGGTCGAAAGATGCTAGAAGAGTATCAACATGATGCTTGTACCCTTGTAAAATTTTGGTTTTACAAAGATATGAACCATTGATTTGATTGACGACAAGTTGTGAGTCACCGAAGATGTTGATGGATTTGATGTTTAAAGAAAGGGCAGTTTGAAGTCCCAAAATTAAGGCTTCGTATTCGGCCATATTATTGGTACATTCAAAGTCGAGTTTAAAAGACAGAGGCATGGGTTCACCTTCATGTGGGATGAGGATGACCCCTGCACCCCCACCGAGTTGACATTTAGAGCCATCGAAAAACATCGTCATTTGGTACAATGTGTCATCAGTCGAGAGAGTGGCAATAGATTCATCGAGAAATTTGCACTGAGAAGGTTGATTGTCGGGAAGAGGGGCATCCGCTAGTTGGTCAGTGATTGTTTGCCCTTTTAAAGATTTTTGTTGGACAAATTCTAAGTCAAATTCAGCAAGAAGCATGAGCCAACGAGCCATACGCTGGTTTTGATATGGTTTGGAATGCATATATTTAAGAGGGTCAGTGTGAGTGATGACAAAAGTCTTGTGGTTGAGAAGATAGTGATGGAGCTTGGTAGTGGCAAAGACTAATGCCAAACAAAGTTTCTCGGTATGAGTATACTGAGTTTCATAGTCGACAAGTGTTCGGCTTATGTCGTAGACTGCTTGCTCACGGTGTTGCTCGTCTCGATGCGCGATCATGGCACCTAACAAATGATTGGTTGCTGAGATGTAGAGGTAGAAGGGTTGGTCATCTTTTGGTGGAATAAGGACTGGTGGAGAGACCAAATAGTGTTTGAGGGCGTTAAAAGCCTCTTGGCAATCTTTATCCCATTTAAAGGAGACATCCTTCTTGAGGAGGTGATGAAAGGGTTGACAACGGTCAGAAAGCTGCGAAATGAAATGACGGATGGATTGGAGCTTTCCTTGTAGACTGCGAAGTTGCTTGAGATTAGTTGGAGGTAGCATTTCGAGGATAGCGTGAATTTTGGTAGGATATATCTCGATGCCATGAAAAGAGACAATAAATCTCAGGAGCTTTCCTGAGAGGACCCCAAAGATGCATTTCTTGGGGTTAAGACGGACCTGATACTGAAGAAGGTGAGAGAAGATGATTTTGAGGATAGTCAAATGGTCACGACGAAGTTTAGACTTGCCAAGCAAGTCATCGACATAGTCCTCCATGATTTTGTGGAGGAGATCGTGAAAGATGTAAGTCATGGCACGCTGATATGTGGCACCTATGTTTTTCAGACCAAAAGGCATGACTCGATAGCAAAAATTTCCCCATGGTGTAATGAAGGTGGTTTTGTGCTGATCTTTCGATGCAATCAGGATTTGGTTATATCTTGAAAATCTGTCCATGAGTGATAACATCTCATGGCCAGCCGTAAGATCAATAAGTTGGTCAATGTTTGGAAGAGGAAAGTCGTCCTTGGGACAAGCTAGGTTAAGGTCATGATAGTCTGTGCAAATTCAGATCCCCCCAGTCGCTTTGGTGACAGGAACGATGTTAGAGACCCACTGCGGATAATCGATGGGTTGGATGAAGGAGACTGAAAAAAGGCGCTGAAGCTCTTCTTTGACAAGAAGTGCAACATGAGGATGCATTTTGCGAAGCTTTTGCCTAACAGGTTTAGCCTCTGGGTTTGTGACAATGTTATGAGTGGCAATGTTAGGGTCGATGCCAGGCATGTCAGTGTAGGTCCAGGCAAAGGCTTTACGATTGTCTGAGAGAAATGTGGTATAGTCGGCCTGCTCCTGAGTGTCTAAAGATTGACCAATCTTTAAGACTTGAGGAACCTCAGAAGATGAAAGGTTAATGTCAATGGTTGATTCATTTAACATAACTTGTGTTTCAGAAGGGAGGGAGCGCTGAATAAAAGAATCATCGGCTCCCATATAGGTAAAAATGGCGTCGTCGTCTATGCAATGGACTGTGTTGATGGTTGCCGATTCATCGTCTATCATGCTAGGATAAACGAGAGGGAGAGACTTGGGAACCCCGTTGAGCTGATAGGTTAGGGGTTCCAAGCGAATGGTGTTTATGCAAAAAAAAACTAAGATAGATGGAAACCACCGACTCTGTAGGTGAGGATGGAAGAATAGGCGAGTCTAGAAGAAATTGGTCGATGGTTGGTTCGGGGCAAAGGTTTGTGGAAGCCTCAGTGGGTTCTTGGAAACCCAGTGCATACCGTTTCTTTGCATTATCGTCATTGGGTGTTTCGATAGGCTGATGGGAGCCTTATTCGTAACGTCCAAAGCCAAAACCCTTCCATGCACACCTATAAAGGTAGGTATGTGCAAAGGTGGGGTTGTTAAGAAAGGAGAAATCGGATGTGAATATTTGAGGCGAGGAGGAAGGATTTGATTCAGTAGGAGCTTGATCCAACCCCCCATAGACGAGATTGGTTCGAAGGCTAGGAGGACCATAAGGAATGACCATTTCGATCCGACAGTCATAGCTTGGGTTTTGATGAAGCTGTCCATACTCTTGAGGAGTCTGGAACATGTCTAGAGTAAGGAGGCGATATTCCCCTAGTGAAAGTCTTTGGAAGATGTCGTCTATGGGGTCCTTGGTTGTTAATTGAGAAGATGATGTGGTGGCAACTGCTGTTTGCGTACTAGTTGACGCTTCTGCGGATGGAGACGATGCTTGGATTGATGTCTTGAGCGGGATAAGAACGTCGTTGGGGCGATAGGTTGTGTTACAAGTCTTAAAAGGGGATGGGTCGGCAGGAATGACATGGACTTGTTTGTCGTGTTCAAATTTGACACAACGGTGAAGTGTTGAAGGGACGCAAGCCATGGCACGAATCTAGGGTTGCCCTAATAGCATGTTATATTGGAATTCTCCCTCAATAATGTAGAAGAGCTCAAGGATTGTGCGTGGACCAACGCGGATATGGAGGACAACAGTGCCAATAGTGTTAGCGGTGGTGTCATTAAGGGATCTAAGGATTGCGTCAGTTTTGATACGCAATTCTTGGGAAGAGCCAATTGATCAAAGGCGTGGGTGGAAATGATATTAATGCTGGCACCCCCATTGATCATAACTCATTTAATACGGGTTCGATCAACGTAGGCTGTGATGAAAAGGGCGGCGTCTTGATCTTCCAAGGTTGAGGTCAGAATTTCAGAATTACTGAAAGTGATGGAGGTGACAGGGGATAAAGAATGGATTAAAGTAGCTAGTGGTTGAGGGTCTTCAAGTTGGACTTCTGCTGCCTGTAGGGCTTTGATTAGAGCCTGACGATGCTGGGGGGAGCTTTGGATAAGGTCATATAGGGTCATCTTCACAGGCGTTTGGTGAAGTTATTTTATCATAGATTCTGTGATTGCCTCTGAAGAAGGGGGTTGAGAAGCACCTAAGATAGAAATCTTGGGTTTCGACGGTTGAGGTGCCTGGACAAAAGGATAGGTCTAAGAAATAGTGGCTTTTTCTTTTGCCTTGTCCTTTTATGACCTAGTGGTTATATGGATAGCATTAATTTCAAAGATAGGAGGTGAAGAAGGGGTTATGGCATGTTGGTGAGGTGTTGATGTGGTTGAAGAGGTTGGATGGGAAGGTGTCGAGGGTTGGTCAAGAGTGTCCTCAAAGAGAAGAGTGTCTTTCTCCATATAGCGGCGAACGACTGCCTTGAGGGCACAGTAAGTCTCGGTATCGTGTCCTGGCGTGCGATGGTAAAAACAAATCTTTGTATCATCGAACCAAGAAGGTTTTGACCTGAGGGGTTGGAATGGCTTGATCGAAGGAAGGGTAATGCTAGAAGTCTGCAAAAGTTGGCGTAATATAAATGCATATGAACCTACTAAGGGGTCCGTGCTTGTTGATGCATGATGCGCTGGTGACTTCTACTTGGGGGATGCTGAAGAAGGTTTTCGTACCACCTTTTGGGTTGGTGGTGCGGTGACAGGTGAAGACGACACTTTCTTTGTGAGAGGTGCCGAATTTTTGAGAGGGGGTTGACTTGTGGTTGGCAAAGGCAGTAATGGAGGTAATTTGTTTTGGTTAAGGGTCGGAGTAGGAAGCACACCGATTAGGGTAGAAGGATGAGGACCTAAGATGGAGGGTAATGTTGACGGTGGAGGAGGGGTTCGCTTTTGTGGTCTGGCAGTATTCTTCGACTTGGTTGGAAGACTACTTTTGGTCGAGGTTTGGTCCAAGTCCACCTTCACTTGCAGGTGAGTGAGGGTAGAGAGAGGGCGAATGCCAAGTGACTTGATTGGTTTAGATTGGGTAGATGCAGATTTAGAAGCGGGGGTTTGGTCTTTGTTTGGAGTCTTGTGCGATTCTGCCTTGGGGGGTTTGGCAACATGAGACGAGAGGGAACGGAAATGTTGAAGAACTTTAAGATGTTCCCACAATCCCCGATGCTCCACTTTCCTTGAAGGGAGAAGTTCTAATTTCTCCACTAGTCGGGAAAATGGTTGAGAGGATGTTGGATGAGGTTTGGATTCTTGAGAAGATGTGTTAGGTGTGGCAGTAGTTTCAGACCCAAGGTGTGTGAGAGTTATAACTGGATTGTCATTGGTTGAGGAAGATGGAGAGTCAGGTTCTTCTCTTGGTGGAGAAGGAACTGGAGAGTGTGAATCCTCAAGCGGGTAAAGGGCAGGGATTATGGTGCCCTCCACTTGCGGTTGAGGAGTAGGTAAAGTTAGGTCCTACATAGGCAGAAGAAAGGAGGATGGTGAGACTGGTGGTGCCGATAAGGTTGAGGCTTCCTCCAAGATGAGAGAGGTTGGTGGAGAACTAACCGGGGAAAGAGGTTCGTCCACACGTGATGGACTGGTAGATGGGTTAACCTCTTGAGGTTGGTTGGGGATGAAGGGCGAGACCGTTTTGACCGTTCGAATGTCATGTTCGTGCGTGTTGTCAATCAAGGTCTGGACATTATTTTGGGTCGGTGGATGATTGGGGAATGGTTGCTTGAAGATATTGATGCCCTGGTTTGGAGGTGCATTGGGATTATCTAGAATGAGCTCACCCTTTTCAAGCATGTCCTGGATTATGTTTTTAAAGGTTTTATAGTTTCCCATATCATGACCTTTGACACGGTGGAAATTACAGAAGTCATTTTTCCTATACCACGCAGGGATGGCGCGTGAGGGATCAAATTGTGGCGGTGGTCAAATCTGGGGGAGGTTGAGAATCCCTTATTTAACAGCTTTTTCCAGTATAGACGCATATGATTCTCCAAGAGGAGTATATTGTCGTTGAACGTATCTCTGCTGGAATTGATGGGTGGCGCTCTGAGATGTGGATGGCTCAAGCTGATTGGATGAAGAGGACGAAGGTCTAACAACCACAGCGTTAGTTAAAGCTTTAGACTTAGGATTGGATGATGAAGGTTTAGAAGAAGAAGAGTCATTAGTCTTAGAGTTGGGGTTCTTGCTCTGCAACTTGACTTTATTCTCCTTGATGGCACGTAATTCAAGTTTACGGGCCATCGTGAAGGCTTTGTTGAAGGTACGGAAGGTCTAAACCCGTAAGGTAGAAGAAATATGTTTGGCGCAAGCTTGAAAAAATAGTTCAATAAGTTCAGTTTGAGGTAAGGAAAAGGAGAGTTGATTGATGAGGCCTCTCCAGTGAGCAACGAAGTTAGCTATTGATTTATCCTCGAATTGGCAGATAGTGTAAAGGTCTGTGATCGAGACCTTCTTGGTGATGTTAATGGAGAAGTGATCAAGAAAGAGTTGGGCCAGCTGTGTAAAGGTGAAGAGGGAATGGCTGGCAATAGAGCTGTACCAGTCAAGTGCAGCGCCAGAAAGGGACATAGGAAATGTGCGCAAGAGCAATGCATCATCATGGGCAATAAGGTAATAGGCATGTTTGAATGCCTGTAAGTGTTGTGGGTCTTCCTTACTTTGAAAGCGAGAAATTTTGGGAAGCTCCCACTGGTTGGGGTATGGTCTAATTGGAACAGAAGGATGAATAAGCTCATTGCAAATTTGCTCGTATGAGAGAGCATTGTGTGAGCCAAAAATGGAAGTCTCTAAGCTAGACATCTTATCCATCAGCATTTTGATGATATCTACTAATAGATTGGCGGGTGGAGCGCCCCCTAAATTATAAGGCGCTTGAAAGATATTGGGAGGGGCGTATGATGTGGTTGGTTGCGTGGATGCAACATATGGGTAGCTAGTTATTGGAGCAAAAGTTGGGGCCAAGGGCACTTGTGTTATGGGGTTGGTAGGCACAAGTTGGATAGGGGCCGTCAAGGATGGTTGAGGAGTGGCTATGCTTGTTGACGGGTAAACGGTTACTCTTGTGTTGATAGGTGCAAGAGTAGGGGGAATAGAGACTAGTAGGTTTTGGAAAGGTGTGGGGTTTGGTTGAGTGATTTGAGGTTGAGAGAGTATCGGAACCCCCATGGAGGTAGGTTTAGAAGGAGTGGCCACGTTTTGAAGGTAAGACATGGTTGGGTTATTGGTAGAGGTGTTGTCTAGTGGCTGAATTGTAGGTGCGGTTGATGTGATTCTTGTCTCGACTAAGGAAGTCGGCATCCCATAGATTGGGTTGCCTAGGGAGTCTCACGTTTGGCTATTCGCGAGATAGTGTTGTAAGGCTTTGACGTTAAGGTCCAAGAATCATGCGAAATCTTGGTCTCCTTCTGGGACAATAGGAGTTTGAGGCGGGGTTCGACGAGTAGGAGTTCTTTCAGTCTCTGAGTTGAACTCCATTATAGGACTGGTTATAGATGGTGAAGGTGGAAGCGGTTGTTGACTAGCGTGGTCAAGAAGGGCCTTGGTTTGACTGCGTGTCAAAACCATTCAAGGCAAGAAAGGGTCAGGTTTCAGAAAATTGTGTTCTGTTAGTCTCAAAAAAATAGAATGAATGTTTAGACAGCTAGAAAGTTAGATTTTAAGCTTGATGTTTTTGAAAAAAAATAGACAGAGACCGACGTCGGTATAAAAACCGATGTCGGTGAATAAGGCTGCCAATGTCGGTCAGATGACCGATGTCGGTACAAAAAAGTTACCGACGTCAGTTACAGAACTAATGTCGGTTACTATGTTTTCCAGAAACTCAAAAAAAAAGTTTTTGGAAATAAAGAAGACGTCCTTACCAGCTCAAAAAAGACAAATAAAAATAGAAAATATGGTGATGACAGATAGATCCTAGCGTTAAATCCCTAGAAACAATTTCATTAAGATCGTGTAGCTTATGCCTTAATGTGATGTTTGAGGAGGTTGGCTGTAAGAAGGGTCTTAGAATAGGTAATTTAAAGATGGTTTCAGGTATGTTTAGGCGCTCAAATCTGTATTAGGTTTCATACAGGCCTGGTGCTAAGGAGCAAGCTCCCCTCACTTCACGATTCCAGTGGTTAGCTGGTCTCGCTTAGCCAAAATATACTTTCCCTATAGTTTAGACTCTGCCAGAGAACAGAGTTGGCTTTCCCCTTGGTGGTGAAATCCAAGTAAGATTGCCGGGATGGGTAAGGTATCCGCTGGGTGATGAAATCCCAGTCGGGCCTTGTCTCAAGTGAGTTTTATGTTTAATTAAGTGCACGTGGTCTGGTTGTGTAACATCAAGTGATCTACGATTTATTCAATATGCGTTTTACTAATTACTAAGTGTGGACTAGAAAATGCAAGAAAGCAAGAAATGGAATGCAGTATATTTTAAAGCCCCAAATCGAAATGTTAAATTGGAATGAAAACAAGTTCGAGAAAGGGTTGAAGAAAATGATTTTTTTATTAGTCTAGAAATGCAAGAAAAAAGAAAGAAAAAGTTCTTTTTATTTCCTGCTTATGATGTCTTTTTAGAAAAGAAGAAAGAGGTGAAGAGGAAGAAGCCTAATGCACCTAAATGAACAAAGAAGGAAAGGGAACCCAAGGAAGGCCCTAAAGGGGTCCCACCGGGTGTGCCAAAATGTTTCTATTCAAATTTTGTTTTCAATTTCAAAGAAGAGAAAATGAGAAACTTAAGAAGGAATGGTCAAGGTTTGATGTACCTGGATAAAGTCTGCACACTGTAATCCAGACGCTGTGAGTACTCCTCTTTGGCTGTGGAGGAATGACACCTGCAAAGAAAAGAAACTTGGACAAAAGAAGGCATTAAATGGACAAATGGTGGGTTGCCAAGCGAAAGCTTGATCCCAGAAGTATGAAAACTTCCTTAAGGGATATAAACCCACTAATCAATAAAAATAAGTGTCTGATAAACAACAGAATGATAAAGAATTGAAATGATAAAAGATGGAATGAAAAAGGGGAGCAAAGGCTTACTTGAAAGAAGCTGTCGAACTGATCAGAGTCACCGGCGTCGATGGTCCTACCAGCATCGGTTGGTCAAGTTGCCGACGTCGGTTAATATGCTGACGTCGGTTGGGGTAGTGATCGGTGTCGGTAGAGGCAAAGGTCTTTGGACGAGGTCTGGTTAACTCTATGGTCTGTGGACAGGGTTTGGTCAGGGTCTAGGTTTATTTGAGTGGTCTTGAGACAAAGTTTTGGGCTTGGTTGAATGGTTTGGGGTCTGGGTCTGAGAGTCTGATTGAATGGACAGAGTGTATGGTCTGATAGAGGACAGAGGCAATAGGGAGATGGAGAAGTAAAGATTTCAGTCTGGCTTGGTTAACAGTCTGATTTGGGGAGAGGGAGTGCTGAATCTAATTCATAAACTTAGAAGCAAATGACTAGAAAACACAAAGAAAACACAGACAATATACTTACCTGTGACTTGTTGAAGGTGTGCTACTAATGATTCCCATACCTATCGTTGATGTAGCCTGTGTAGAGAACCTGTTGCTGATGGAGAACCTTGAAGCTGTTGCTGCACCTGAGGGAGAGAGTGAGAGGCTTGACTGAGAGATTTTGCAGATTGGCAGATGGTCGAAGACTAAAGATTGAAGGATTCGTGATTCGCTTCTCGAGATTAGCTGATTCCTGATTGGGTCATCAAGGAGTCTAAAAAATTGGTTAAGTATAACCGACGTCGGCAATTCCGCCAGCGTCGACTGACATTTGACCGACGTCGACGGGGTTAGAATGGGCAAAAAGAGCCACTAAGCCCGTTTTTCATCTGCCAAGTGCACTATCTATTGGAGAATGTCGAGGGTTGGGCTAAATACGCACGAGAGTTTGTTAGGCGGTTAGAGAGAAGTAGGAATTGGTCTTGGGTGAGTCATAGGATGGGAATTAGTCCAAGGCGAGGTGTCCTAGGTGAGGTGTCATGGGTGATGTGTCCAAGGAGGGGGGGTTAATTCAAAATAAGTTTATTATTTTAAATTAGTAATTCTTTAGGGATGGGTTAGGAATGGACCAAGTGGGAAGGTGACCAAGGGTTAGACACTATTTTGGTGTCTACAGACACATAGAAGTCAAAGATATGGATAGTGCCTCAAGTGGATGAAAGAACACCTAAGGGGTACTAAATAGCTATGTGATTAAATTCATAGTACCAGCATATTCCTGACCTGAAGAAGCATAATATCAATTCTTGTGTGAACCTAGAGGTACATTCTTAAGATAGTTTGGTACTAAACTTAAGAAGATTATGGTGTATTATGAATTTTAAACTATGAGAATGGAAGGATAAAGTTCTCTCATGTATGAGCAATGAAACGGGCAATAAGGGGATGTATAGGTGAAGCATAATGGAAGGGGATGAGCAAGTTGACACCTAAGATCTCAAGAGGCATGCTTATAACAAAAAGAGGCACTAGATGATGGAAGATCTAAAACCTGTAAGTGTTGAGAAGACCCATAGTGAGTGATAAGGGCATGGGGAAGGACCTCTTGAATGGCAGCAGCACTTAGAGGATTGAAATATTGAAGCCATAGAATAAGCCCCATAGTTTATAGGTGAAGAATGTTCAAGGTCCCTATAAAATTTTAACATTGGAGATATGTTGGATGCACCTACCCCCTTTAGACCTATAGTGTAAGCTCATATACTATATCCCCCATAGGAAGATAGAAGAGTGATAACTAACCCTATTGTCAACTTAGACTTTGACTATTTTTCAAACTTAGACCATAATTTTATCATTGAATAAGTTATCTCGTATGAGGAGCTAAGTGAAGATACATTTAAACCCTTGGGTGCTAGCCTAATAGATACAATGTGAGCATAAGTATTCTAGTCCAGCTAATGTTAACTATGTAACCTAGGCAAAATCTTGGAAGAAGTGGCCTCATGCCACTAGTCGGTAATATAGTGCTATCATCTTCTATGGCACCAATGGTAACAATAGGACTAGCACCTAGCCCAATGACTGGAGGTGTTAGAGGACCACTACTAGGATAAATACCAAGGGTATATGTTCTTTATATACTAGCTACTCCCCCACCCCAAATTTATTATGAGATGGTCATGCATCTACTCAAGTATCAAGGCATAGAGAATACTATAGAGCATGTGCTCAAGAGTAAACTACAATGGTGTGATCAAGGAATAACCTAGTCTGAGCATAAGGTAACCTAGTTCACAATAACCTACCTTGATCATTCCAATACTGGGTATAGGATGTTTGATCCTAATAAGGCTATGATTGATTATGACACCTTGAAGGAAGATTTCTTGAAAGTGTTTGATATACCTAAGTTTGAGAAGTAGAGAATTGTCATGCTCAAAGAGATTAACCAAGGATTATCAGAGAGCATGCACTTATAAGATGCTATATTCAATACTCTTCTTTCCAAGATCCCTTATGATATTTACCCCTCCCATCATGTGTAATAGTTCATTGGAGGATTGCTAGTACCATTCAAAAGGGCATTGCCCATGAAAACATTCACAAACCCTTAGGAAGCATTTGAATTTGTGCTCAGAGCCAAGGTAATTAAGAGTGATGACATAGGAATTAGTCCTTTCATAGAGGTACAATTTATGTCTATGGCCTCCCAACTATAAAAACTAATCACTAGTTCAGCACAAGATGCTCAAAGTAGGTTATGGTGCACCAACTACAAAATGGAAGGCCATAATAGGAATAACTTCCCTTAAAGGAATATACGTACATTGATTCTCAATTATGAATCTTATCATGAGGTGAATTATGTTCACAACTACCCATTATTGCAATGTGTTATCTAAGTTAGCATAACCACCTATTATTGGTTATACAATGTCTATACCCATACCATGACTGATTACCGTGTAATTGATGAGATGCACAAAAACATAGGGAGAGGTGCATGGTAGGTAATGACAATAGCAAGAGGGCAGGAAGCTCAAGGGAATGAGGGTTATGGAAAGTAGAATATAGGATATGGGATGTAAAGAGGCACCTGAGGGAGAAGTGGTAGATGTGGTGGAGGAAGGTTCCCACCATGATTATTTTACAAGTGTGATTTGATCAAGCACTATTAGTGTGACTACCATATGCATCCAATGTGTGGGTATTATCAAGGAACACATAAGGTTAAGGAATGCCCTAACTTGTACAAAAAATTGACCCAAGGTAGGCCTAATGTAGAGAATGGAATAGGGATGATCAAGTGTGAGCATATAGTAGAGAAATGGACTCCAAAGGCACAACCAATTCGCATGAATCCAATCAAAGTATAGGTAACTACTCAAAATGGACTCACCACTCAACCACCAGCTATGTCAATACTAGAGTTATTCCTAAAAAATGGGGATTTGAGCCACACTAAGTGGATAGTAATGCCTAAACCCAAAGTTGTGCCTTATCTAGACCTTACATTCCAAAAATACATGTTACAATAGGCTATGAGCATGATCTATAACTTGCAAGGAGAGCTCCAACTAGTGCAATAACTAGAGGTACATGTTGTCACCTCTCACAAACAATAGGATGGTCATGAGGCTAAACTCCTACAAATAAAAGGGATGTTTTTGCTATTAAATAATTTGGTTTTAGTTTATGTAGGGTAGAAGTCAGTTGAAGTTGTCACACCATATATGGAAAGGGCATGAGAGATCAGGCATACCCAAAATTTGAAGTATGACCAAGAACTCTTGGTGAATGCCACCATTAATGGATGGTCTATCTGTAAGGTTCTTATTAATATAGGCATTGAGGTTAATATCCTGACCAAGAATGCATGGGAAAAGATGGGTAGGCCAACCTTCAGGGCTTCCCCCCATTTACTTTCTATGGCCAACAAAACCTAAGCACAACTGATCAGAATTCTAAAGGGTTTTATTGTAGATATTATGGGTGCTAAATTCCATGTTGACTTCGAGGTAATTGAGTTAGATGAATAGAATAACTACCCAGTACTTCTAAGAAGTCTATGGTGCTACACAAACAATGTTGATATGTATTTCAAGAAGTGATATATGACCTTAAAAAATGGTAAGGAAAGGGTAGTGATTCCCCTCTCAAGGACCAAAGACCCCCTATGTGGAGAGTGTTGATCTCGAGGATGAGATCAACCATATATATAACATTATGGTGCCAGGTGTTGAGAATCTCAACCCAACTAATCAAGGATTGTTCTCTTGGGAAGATGGGTAGTTGGCCTCAAATACCACTAATGTTGCTTGTGACTGATGGGTAGTTGGCCTCAAATACCACTAATGTTGCTTGTGACTGATGGGTCAAAGAGGTTTATGAGGCCACTAGTCTTAGATGTTACCTAGTGTGTACAAAGGCACCGAAACCTATGAAAATTGGCTGGGTCAAGATTGTCCACACTCTGAAATGATGGATCCCTTGTGATGAGAAGAAAGGAAAGAAGGTATTTAACTTAGGCAAAGGTAAGCTTATGGCACTCCCAAAATTTGAAGGGAGTAACCCAATGGATAAGTATGTCCATGATCTCAAATCATGCATCCCTAATTTAATAGACATAATGGGTGCACTAGTGTATACCTTGAGAAGCACTAGCGCACATTGGTGGGTAGTGTAAAAGTCTAACTTGCCAACCTAGAAAGAGGCGAAAGTAGCATTTACACTAGATTTAGGAGAAGTAATGATGACTTAGATATATTAGCATACTCTGGTGACTCTAATCCCATAGTGCATGTGCACCTATATAAAGAGACATGGACTGACTACGACATGATTGCCCCAAATAACTTATGGGTGCACCTTATATAGAACTCTAAAGATATGGGTATGAGTATGGTATGTGATCAATGAGACACACTATGAAACAACCAATTGGGATGCCCTTAAAGAGAATTTTGCACACACCTTATACTTTTCCTCATAAAACTTGGGATTGATAGAGCCACTGTAAGTAATTCAGAGGGCAATGTTTGAGGATACCACAATCTTTGAGGAGCACCTAAAAGATATGTTCAAGGAGAAAGGGTTTCTAATTCCAACTTTCTTTTAAGAATGAATAGTAGTGACTTGAGTGAAGAATATGATGAAACTTGGAAGGAGCACTACTAGAAAACTCTGATAGGTAAATCAAAGCTCATATGCCAAATAGATGATAGCACTCCAAGTGAAGAAGACCTAATTCATCTTCGCATAGAGACAATGAGGAAACTCAACAAATTAAGGACTCATACCAGGTAAAGATGAACCATACCATGCACCTATAGTTGAATTAAATTCAAATGAGTATTTTTTATGTCCTCTCTGTATCCAAAAAAGTAAAACAACTATTCTAACTAGGTTAACTATTGAGAGAGTAATGACATAATCAGGTCATTATGACCAAAGAAAAGAAATAGTGTTTGTAACTATTTTGACTTAGAATCATTAGTAACTAAGAAATTAGACAAGTTTTCTCTTGATGAAAATGAAACATCATTAATTTCATTAAGTAATGATTTTAGGATCTTTGGTAATAAAGCCTATTACACTATCACTTTGAATTGCCTTTATTCTTAGTGACAATAGTTTAAGTATAAGATTGAATTAAAACATGACTTGTAAGTAATAACTCCTTTTAAACCATTTAATCATTCATTGTCTTAGGAATTGAAATGCTTCTATGTTTATATTATTATTTATAACATAAAGGATTAGTTGCTTAAGTAAAATATTCAAGTCAAGTATGATGGCAAAGTAACTGGTACAAGAAGAATAATAAGCATTTGAAGTTGAAACTAAATGTAATATTATCTTTAAAGCAAATGCACATGTAGTTAATCTTTTATAATCAAATAGTAAACTGAACCGATTAAAGTGCAACAAAGTAAAGGAAGTTATAGACCATTGTACCATAGCATAATCCTAAATAATAATAATTTAAGCAAGAAAAGTTACTCCTTTTAACAAGGTACATATTTTACTTGCTTAGTAAATCTATTTACAACATATAATTATATTTATCTAAATGTCAATTTCTCATATAATAGAGATGGTATAAGTTTAAATAAGCCTTTATACTAAGCAAAATGAACATCTAGGTTCAACATTTAATAACACATTCTTACAAAATTTATAACATAACCCAATGATTTAAAACATCAAAGCTACATCTAAAATTTTAATTTTTAATCTAAGATCTAATAGAGCAAATAAATATATGAGAGTATTAAATCAATACAACTAAATTTTAAAATTATTGAAACAAATTTCATAATCTTACAGCTAAAAGTGAAACCTCCAAACTAAACTCCCATTGCTGAACTCCCACTCAATCAGAAAACCCTGTGAATGACCTGTAATCAAAAACAATAACCTGCTTCCTACAAACCGTAGCTCTGATACCAACTGTTAGGTGACCCCTTATCCAATGGAAGCACAATTGATTACTTTCTTATAAGCAATTAAACACGAAATTATACCAGAATGAATAAGTAACTAGAAACTTGAGACAACAAAGAATTTGAGAGACAATACACACTCTTGTATTAAATATTACTAGAAGAAAATACAATAAGGAAGATGCCACTTCTTCCTCCACCTCAAAGGCTTGCCACACCTCAAGACCTTCTTCTCTTTCTCTCTTGCTCAACACAACAACTCTATAGCCTGAGTTATTATCCCTCCTTGAATGCTTCAGCTGATCTCCTTGACCTTACCCCTGTAGATCTCCTTGACCTTGCTTGCTTCAATGCTTTTACTTGCCTTCTTGATAATTACAATACATGCCTTATGGGTCTTTAAATAGAATCCCATGCTTACAAAAATAGAACTCTAGTTACAATAATTAGACACGCAGCTTGTGACTTAAATTAGTCCTTAAACATGCAAACACTCGCTTCACTTCACTGACTGTTCGTCAACAGCAATTCTGGAACCGCCACAGGTGATCGACGTCGGTCCCTGTCTATCTGGTGCTGCCAACGTCGGCCGACTATCTGCCATCACCAGTTTCCTTCTGCACTGCATTTGACTGACGTCGGTCATGCTGCCGACGCCAATGCTTCTGGTTCTTCAGCATCCTCTTCTTCGTGTCTGCAAACAGTTGAAGCTTTTAGCTCCACACCCTAACACCTTTTTGGTACCCCTTACCACCCCCAACCATCAATTGGGATGTAGAGTCTAGATTTTGAGACTTTAAGAATGTAGGCGAAGACACTAAGAGAATGAACCATTTAACTTATAGTAGTTATAATAGTGAAAATTTCACATTGAAATTTCAAATATAGACATTCATAAACAACCTTGGCATCCTGGTGTTCATCTGAAGGATTGTAGAATTCAACTATTGATTCAATTGACCTCATTGCCTCCTTCGTCATATGTTCCAGGCAATAGAAATAAATAAAACATTAGAAGCCTTGTACAAATGAGATTCAGTCATAACATGAGAAATAAAATCATATCACTGCATTTATTTATCATCATCTATCTAGATATGGATAGTTTAGTCACTTACACCAATGACGAGGTTTCCAAATCAAATTATCAAATAGTTGGTTGCATTTAAAACCAAGCAATTTAACTGATTATAAATAAATAAATGCGTAACCCTGGGTATAAAAAATGAATCATGTAAATTACTTTTTTTTGTAAAATGACATATTTAGCCAAGTTTGATTTTTAAAAACCCCAAAACCAACAATAAGTCATTCAACAAAAACCAACAAAAAATTATACATAATTTTATCAAAACAACAACCTTAAAAAATTGAATTTAGAACAACCAAAAATTTGGGTAACAAATAACCCATGAAATGGCTAAATGAAAGAACAATTTTCTACTTAGGGGTCAAACCAGGTCATTAATTCTAACGAGGTGAAAAAAACACCAAAATTTTTATCCTAGGTCAACTCAGGTTGCCATTTTTTAGAAATATGAAAAAAATGAAAATTATAAACATTTAATAATGACTCATTGTGATTTTAAAACAAGATTTTCCTGAAACCAAATAATTTTTTTGCAAACCTAGAATCTAGAACTATATTTTTAGCAGCCATTGAGGGAATATTGGAGATTTTTGTAAAATAAATCCCTCTACAAACCCTTTAAAGTTCATCAAGAATTCATATGACTTCCTTATGGACCTGTAAGTAAATTTTTTCTATATTTACTTACCCTCAAATCTGGAAATAAAAATTCTTTGCAAGAAAAATAAAATGCAAAAACTTACTTGTTTTTCTTGCAAACAATGGAGGAGAAGACATAATTTTTTTTGTTTACTTCCTTACCACACCCTCCTTATCTAGTTATGGCCTTAACAGGTCATTTTCTCTCCTCATCAAGAAATTTATGCCCCCAAATCTCCCCATGCCACTGCCATGCTCCCTAGGGTTTCATTTCTTCCTCCCCTTTTCCATGCCTCCCTTTCTCTCTCTTTCAT
Source organism: Torreya grandis (assembly GCA_037957365.1). NCBI lineage: Eukaryota > Viridiplantae > Streptophyta > Pinopsida > Cupressales > Taxaceae > Torreya > Torreya grandis. Next base: position 138,374 of record JARHVA010002224.1, read on the forward strand.
CCTTCCCCCAACTAACCCATCAACCCAACCAAAACAAAGTGGCATTGAGGGTTGATCTAATCTCCTCCCAAATGCCCAAGCCATAATGCAAAAATATGATTTTGTCCAAGACCAAAAAAATTGCCATGATAAGATTTGATAGGGGTTAAAATCCCATGAGCCATAGTGATTATGGAAAATCTTTTATTTTTGTCAAAATAATAAATAATTACTAATTTGACTTAGAAGTAAATCCACTAGGGTCCCTTTTGCTATGAGTTTGGAAGGGGAGAGTGATGAGAGAGGGGGGATATAAAACAATGTGAAGGCACACCCAAGCATACAATAAGGATTTAATAAAATAATAATGACAATAACAATTCTATATTTAGTCAAGACATGTGAAGCCATGACATAGAACAAGCTAAGCAAAGAATAGACATGCCTAAGCTCATATAATAATGGAATAATCATATATTCATAAAAAGATCAAAATAACCACTGAAGTAATCACAAACTAAACCATCGTAATGACCACAACATAATAGACCAAAATTGACATAAAAAAACAACACAAGCAATCCCAAAATCATTAAAATTGACAAGTGAAGACAAGCAAAATGCATGATGAAAAAGTCAAGAAGATGATCAAAATAAAAATATAAAATGATGGATTACTACAAGTTTTTTGTTCATTATTTTATGCCCTTTTACTTGTGTTAGTTGTCTTTATTCCTTATCACCTAAATATCAGAATCCATATCCAACCTAGCTCATTTCACCTATACCTGCACCCACAAATGGCATCAATAGTACTTATAATATATAATTGTATGTAAAGTATAAATGAATAGCATTACGTAGAAAATTAAAAATTAGGACCAAATAACTCATATACAAAAAGAAACTCTACCTATAGCATTTTGTCTAATATCTAAAAACACATAAAAATAGCAGTTCCAAATAGTGTTGAATAGTGTAAAAGTATGCTGAAATAAGGTATAATAGTATATAAATAGAATATATAGGTAGGTTATAACAGATAAAGAGTTTTTTTCTAGATTGAGTTATTTGAATTGGATGAAGGTATTATCATTCTAGAACCTAAGGAAATCCTTCATACATTCACAAAACGCTATGAAGTAGAGAGATTAAGGAGTATATGATTAAGTGGAAGCATCTAAATCATGAAGATGCAACATGGGAGGATGAAGATTTATTGCAACAACATCTAGAGTTAATCCTGTAGAAGGCTTTTTGAAAATTTATATTAAACTTATATAATTCAATCACTCAAACATTAAACTACTTATGAAAGTATAAGGCCATTAAGTTCTAATTCAAAAAGATGAATTCATAAATTCAAACAAGCATTACAATCCTAAAGTTAAGTGTTTCAAACCATTATTAAACAAATTAAAAAGATAAGATGATGAGATTGCTTATCTTGACTCAAATATTTGACATATTGATGTTGCTTGATCAATGATGTTGATGATTGATTCATGGACATAGATTCAATGCTTGGTTGTTAGTTAAGATTATTAATTGGACATGGATTCCTCACAAGATTTTTAGATCAATAGTTAGCTCCAATGGAGGACGGAGGTTGTTTAAATAAATTTTGGAGGGAAATATCAATGGATGAGATTTGAAGTTGGATGAGGGAGATCAAGGATTGAGGTTTATTAAAGGGATCTAAAATTCTTTGGAAGCCTATAGATTTAGAGGCTTCTAGAGAGGAGGGGTGAGAATAAATAAGGTTTTATATTTGGAGGGTTCTATAATCCTTCTTAGGGTTAATGATGATTAGAGGGAGGCTAGGTGAGTGTTAGGTGGGATTAAAAAGTGATTAGGTCATGACTAGGAGAGTAGGCTTGTAGGAAAGCCTAGGAGTACGTTAGTGTAGGTGGATAGGTGGGTCATGGGAATATAAAATTAATTTTTATTAAAATTATACAATTCAATCACTCAAACATTAAACTACTTATGCAAAATCTAGATCCATTAAGTTTTAATGCAAAAAGATGAATTCACAAATTTAAATAAACATTACAATCCTAAAGCTAAGTGCTTTGAACCATGATTAAATGGATTAAAAATATAAGATGATGAGATTGCTTACCTTGACTCAGATATTTGACATAGTGATGTTGATTGATCAATGATATTGATGATTGATTCACGGGCATGGATTCAATGCTTGGTTGCTAGTTAAGATTGTTAATTGGATATGGATTCCTCACAAGCTTTCTAGATCAATAGTTAGCTCCAATGGAGGATGGAGTTTATTTAAATAGATTTTGGATGGAGATATCAATGGATGATATTTGAATTTGGATGAGAGAGATTAAGGGTTGAACTTTATTTAAGGAATTTAAAATTCCTTGGAAGCCTCTAGATTTAGAGGCTTATAGAGAGGAGAGGTGAGAATAAAGAAGGTTCTAGATTTGGAGGGTTCTAGAATCCTTCTTAGGGTTAATGATGATTCGAGGGAGGTTAGGTGAGTGTTAGGTGAGATTAGAAAGTGATTAGGTCATGACTAGGAGAGTAGGCTTATGTGAAATCCTAGGGGTAGGCTAGTGTAGGTGGGTAAGTGGGTCATGGGAATTTAAAATTCCCAAATAATAGATAAGTGGGGATTAGGATAGGAAAATAAATGATTAGGTGAATTAATGATGGATTAGGATAGAATAAGGTTAGTATATGAAGAAATATTGAGGGGGAACATTAGATAAATGACTAAAAAGGGGAGATAAATTAGTAGGATTAAATAAGATGAACAAAATTAGTGTCGACTAATAAGATTATTAGTGACATTAAATTAAGCAAGTAGATTTAGGTTCATACATTTTTCCCCTCTTTGAAAAGGCATTGTGAGTAGATGAAGTGGAGGGAGTAATGGCCTTTCAAATAAAAACCATGTTATAGATGAATTTTAGTAGATGATGTTAGTGGATATGATGCCCCCTCAAGGGGACATGTGAGGAAGAATGAGATGGATGGCCACTCAAAAGAAGTGAGGGGTAGGATGAGATGTATAGACAAGGGTTTGGGATGCTAGATGTGAGATATAATATGAGGAAGATGAATTCAACTTGAGTAATGAGATACATATTGATGATGCCCCTGGAAAGGATATATACATAGGGAGTAGAGATGACTAGGTCACAGTTTTTGACACACCCTAAGGGGGAATCAACCATAACATGATGATTATAGGATTAAAAGGCCATAATCTTTAGTTTTATCATAAGCAAAGATGCATGTAAGGGAGATTTATAGGCCAAGATAAGATGATGATTTAATAATGATGGGTGTTGCTCAAAGCTAAAGTTGAATGATATGATGAAGATGATGATAGAGAAGAATTTATATGATTAAGTGACCAATGAGTAGTGATGATGCCCCTAACAAAGATATATTCAAGGGAGTGAGAGAGGAAATAGTGGCCGAGCTATCCTTGGGCACTAAAAAGTGGTCAAGTGCTACCTATATAGTTTATAAAGACCTCAGGCCGATGTAGTTATGATGAGAGGATAGAGGATGATGATGAAGAAGATTCGTGATTAGAGGATGATGACCCAGAGGATGAGATGAGGATAAAAGGTTGGATGTTAGTCATATGAGCTAAGAATATGAACTTAGTGATGGGAGGAAGGATGATTAGATGATTAGATAAATGATGAGGGTGTAGATGGTCAATCCATCACAATTGTCATAAGGCTCATCATAGTCTAATCAATCTAATAAATATGGCACTTGGTAGTATGCCCCATGATATAAGAATAACCAAGAGGACATGGTGCCAAAGTACATGGGCAAATAATGAAATCTGTGTCCTTGAGGGCACTTATAAGAATTATTATAGCTTTGGGTGACCTCATAGCATCCCCATTCATTTCCCAATAGACAAAAAGAGACAAAGACAATAAAATATTTTCATGATAAAAACGTGCAAAACAAGATAAACAGAACAAACAAGTAACACACACAAGTATATATATGTAGTGTCACAATGTCTTGTCTAATGATGGGATGAATGATTGGGTGATAGGTTGGATTAGGATTTGACTATGGACTAAGCATAGACGTGGATTTGGAGAGGATGATCATGATTAAGATTATGATGAGGATAAGGATTTGGATGAGGATATAGATGAGATGCTGCCCCTAGTTTAGGATAGAAGGATGGATGACATGATAAGGTCTTTGAATACCGATCTGGTCTTGTAATTAAATTGAAAAGTGGCCAAGGAAGGTGTTTTAGAAAAGTGATGACCAAGGATTACCAACAGATAAGGCCCTACAAGAATCCAATTTAGCAAGGAAACTAGGAGATGATGGGATCAAATATCTTTCATACTAGAAAAGAGTAATTTGATGGGTGCTAGGTATGAAAAATCAATGATAAAGATAATGATGGGATCAACTACCTTCCACACTTAGCAAGGAGGTGATTTGATGGGTGTTAGGTGTGAAAAGGCACTAATAGGGAAGTGATGGATGCTAGACTAAATTCTTTGACAAGGCTATAAATGTCGATTATACCTATTCAGAAGGATGATGAAGATATGATGGGATGGGTGACCACTTCAATTTGGTTTCTAGACCAAACATAGTGTCCAAGGATGATATGAGATGGATAGACATGGATGTGATTAGGGGACTCAGGATAAAACAAGACATCATGGATAATTTTTGGCTTTTTCAAGTTTTATGATTTTTAAGGTTTTTAACATATTTCAATTTGTAGTGCCTTTTGGGATATGTATGTACACTATATAAATGGGGTTACTATCAAAGGGAATCCCAATCCTATAAATCAGGATGAGGATGGATGGGATGATGGATGATGCTGACAAAAGGATGAGAGGATAGGGACCAATGAAGGATGGATTAGGGATTGCCAATGACCACATCGTGTTCATTGGAAGATATGCCAAAATGAAGGGAAAACATGTCTCAAGACACCTTACAATTCCTTATGAAGGTAAAGACAAGAAGGAAGGAGAGATAGGATTATAAGATGGCAGATGGTGGATGGGCGATTAACAAGGTTGACGAGGGATGGGTGGAAAGGATGTAATTTATCCCCATATATTGAGGTATAATGCAGATAATAGATTATTCTACCATGATGCCAAAAATTAGTTTTCACCATTGGATGAATGTTTTTTTTTTGGGAATGGCATCTCAATTTATTGGATATGGGGACAAGATGCAGGAATGCATGCATTATAGAGATCTTTAGCCAACACCTATTCTAGGGATGTGTGATGCCATGATGATGTTAATGGATGTATTAATATCCTTGTGACCTTTATTGACTCTTAATTTAACATCCTCCAAACATTTTATCTAGGTGTCTATGTGATCCCTATGAGGGACAATGTTGCCCATGGATGTGAGATATGGTGTAGATGGGATTAAGTCATGGTTATGATCATAAGATATAGGATGTGAATGATGGGATGGGGAGCGAAAATGGGGTTCAATAGTTGCATACATCATTGGATATGGTGGAGGGTATTGGTGACATGATATTAAGGGATCTAAGACAATTTGATTTATTGATTCTTTGCTCCAGATATTAAGAGGATGGTTGAGCATACAATTATTACTTTTGACATTTTTTTGACTTGCTAATGAGGTTTGACTTTGACTACCCCCTGGTGCCTAATTTTAGGCTTCACTAGAGGAGATTGATTTCTTTTAGTAGGCCAATAATTTAACTTTGTTTGATTTTGATTGATAGGGTCAAAGATGATTTGATCATGACTTATGATTGTTGGATGATGGTCTTGAATCTTTGTATATGTAGCACACGATATAGAATGCAAAGGGGAATCCAAGGATGTTGTTTCTGTTCATTCCCATTATGGAGTGGGCTATAGGGATTAGGGAGGCCTAGTGGATCATTAATGATGTGTGAGGGATTAAGGGGATAATGGGCATCATATTCTTCATAAAGTTCATGAGGATCCCTAGCCTTAATGTCAGAGAAAATTTCCTCAATAATCTCAAAAGGATCACTAAGACTAGATGTAGTATGTGCATCCAAACTAGAATCAGATCCATTCTGTTAATCTTCAATAGATAAATCTTGAAAAAACTTTGTTATGAATTCATCATCTTGATTAGGGTCCAAAGGTATGTCTGGTGATTGATTGTCATCCAAATTAGAGGTATCTTCAAAAACGAAGGCATAGTGATCATCTATTGTAATATTGATTAAGGATGATGTTTATGATGAGGAATCTCAAAAATTGGTGTTGCATATGACCCTAATGTACATGGTTTCAATGTTTATTGTGGTGTACATGACTTTATACTGCTAATAAAAGAGTGATTATCCACAATTGTCCTCTCAACATGGGGTATTGGATGTGATGGGTGAGAGGGAGAGGATGGAGGAACGATGGACTGAGCAAATATAGGTCCATAAAAGGGATTATGAGATATAAGGGGGCTAGGTGTATGGGAAATGGACTTGTGGTTAATGGATGATTGATCAATTATGGGGGGATTATGAAAGAGTGACAAGATGTCTTGGCCTTAGCTTGGAAGGGGAAGGGCTTGACCGTGATCAAAAATGGAATCTTGGCATTCCTCTTTTTGTTCACTCAAGGAGATAGACTCATGTGGTTCATCCTCAATCACTAAGTCACCATGGTCAATGAGATCTTAGACATAATCATAGAAATTTTGACATCATTTAATGGAATTCCCCCAAGTTCAATGATATCTACAGTATCAGTTTGCTTTATACCATGAGGGCTTAGGCTTGGTGGGATCAATATGTCATTTGGGTGGATAGACCATCATGTCAACATTGACTAGTTATTAAAAAAGGGCTTCCAAGGATATAGGAAGGGGAGTATAAGGACCCACTTCACTTTGTGAATTTGATGTGAAAGTATTGGACTTGAGATCAAACAATGTTTGATGTGACTGGGTGAATGGACAGGTGGCCAAGATTGGATTATGTTTGCTAGTAGAAAATGGGTTATGACTAGGGGATGGAGGATGTACATGAGACTTAAATGAAGGGGTTTTCCCTAGAGGTGAAATGGGTTGAAGGGTGTCTACACCTTTGGGAAGTGGGACACCCATCGTAAGGAACTGCAAGAAGATCTCATCCTTGTTGGGAACTATGTATTGTTTTATGAGAGCAGGGTCTAACTTCAAGGTGTTAGGTGACAAAGGATGAGGGACTTGTTGGGATAGAGCATTGGATTTGAAAGTGATGTTATTAGATAAAGTATTTGACTGTGGACAAGTACAAATGGAGGGTAAGGGGATTTGAATAGGGCTAGTGAATGAGGATAAGGTTTGATGGTGGACTTGTTTGGGAGGGAATTTTAGGCTTGTGGGGTCAAAATCATTAGGAAAATGAGCACCCATCTTTCATATTTGCAAGAGGAATTCATCTTTATTCTTTATTATGTATTAATTGATTAGGGTGAATTCATCTAGGAATGTTGGGATTGATTTTGATGGGCTAGGGGATTGTGGATGGAGAAGGACGTGGGATGGTAATTTAGGGTGAATGGGATCAAGGTTAGTAGGGAGGTGAGCACCCACTTCTAGTGCTCATAAAAGTACTTCATCATTGTTGGTTAATATGTATTGGTCTACACAAATTGGGTCCAAATCCATGAGGATAGTTGATAAAATATGGGGGCCAATATGGAGGTAGATTAAGGATTAGATATGGCTTTTTGAACAAAGTAGGTTCGAAGGACCAAACTAGTATGACAGGTGATGATGAAGATAAGGTGGTTGAGATGTGATAGAAATGATATAGGATGAGGATCAAATTTTGAACTGATAGCACAATTGGTGCTAACAACCTATCGACAATGCCTAGTTTTCAAACTAGTAAAAGGATTGAGGGTTTTATGGGTGCCTAGGTTCAAACTAGCAAGAGGATGATATGAGGGTTGCTAGTTATGAGTAGGCAAGGATGATACAGACTAAATTGATGATGATGGGTTGCTAGACTGAAACTGACAAAGTAACAGGATGCTAGCAGGATATCGACTAGGTATGAAATCTGATCAATAGTGACAATGGACTAGGATGATATGAAAAGATAAAGGACTAGCTCAAAACCTTAAACCAATTTGCTCAAGATGGGATGGGGTAGGATTATGTGATGAAGGTGATGAGATTAGTGATGATGAAATGACTAAGGGTGATAGGGATGTTGTGAACCCATATATGACCTAAAGAGCCAACTAGGATAGGACAAGGTTAGATTAAATGGGTGATAAAGGCAAGGTCAAGACAAATGATGATGGGTAGAGTGGACTTAGGATAGGATGTGGATGATGAAACAAAATGGGTTTGGGATAGGTATCGGTATGACTAATGATGAGGAAGACTAGGATAAGATGTGACTAGAAGGATGTACAAGAGAGAAATTATATATTAGACAAGATATAGGTGATGGGGATGTGGTCAATGATGAGTGGATAATGGATAGACTAGGAGAAGCTGAAGACAAGGTGGTGATAAAATGTGCCTTGGATGGGATGAAGACAAGATGAGGGATGGGATAGGACAATACATGGATAATATGTTCAATGGGATGATGATAAGGATGTGCAAGACATGATTAGAATATGTAGATGATAGGGGACGATCAAGGATGGGTGGATATGGTTAGACTAGGATGTGAGTAAGACAAAAGTATAATATGTACAAGATGATGTCTAGGATGTATAAGATGAGATATTGGTGATGGGGGTGTGACTAATGATGAGTGGTTATAATGATAAGAGGGGATAAAAGGATGTAAAAAAGAACAATGATATGTACAAGAGGGTAAGGCAAGGATATACAAGATGATGATTGTAATATGCAGGTGATGAGGATTGATCAATGATGAGTGGAGATGGTTAGACTAAGAGGGGATGAATAAAAGGTCAAGACAAGTGATGGGGTAGGGACTTAGGATAAGATGTGGATGATATATGATTTAGGATATGTAAGTGACAGGTAGGGTCTAATGATAGGATGTAAATATGTACCAAGTATGTACAAGAGGGTGACGAGGTAAGGATGTATAAGACAAGATGTAGGTGATGGGGATGTGATCAATGATGGGATGAAGACAAGATTTGGGATGGGATAGGATAATGAAAAGGATATAAGAAGATGATAACAAGGATGTACAAGGAGATATGATGGGATAAGGATGTGCAAGTTGATAGATATAATGAGGCAAAAATATACAATTTGGGTAGTGCAAAGACCTATATAGGTATATAGGTTTGGGTGAAAAGGCTGACTCGACTCAAAAACAACATTGGTTTAACACAACACACAACAAATAAATCAATCCATAATCCTATGATTAGTAAACTGGTGGGTGTGTAACTTGATTCCTATACCATCAAACAGCTTCACAGGTGAGGTTGTAGGCTGGTGACCTATTACAAAATCAACTAAACCCTTTTGAGCCTATTTTCACATGATGACTATTTAGGAGATGATACTAACTCTGGTAGAAATAGGCCTGTTATGATTAAAGGCTCCTAATCTAGGTATACACAAGGGTTTCTAGGTGCTTCCCTTATATACATGAAGGTACAGTGAGACCCAAGTCTATATAAGATGTTGTCTAACTGCCTTACATATTTGAGCTTAATCACCCCTCACTCCATGGAACTCTTTATGGAAAATTTTGCTTAGGCACATAATGATAGCTCTCCTGATTTTTAGACTCCGTTGAAACATGAAGTTTGGACTAGTGCGTGGTGGTAAAATCCATGCTCACTAGCCCCCTAAAAAAAAAGGAGGATTTATAGGTGGTTTTTGATCCCCCAAGAATCACCACAAGGATGCGAGGGGGAGAGCATACACCGATCGTATCCCTCAAAATACAAACAAGCAAACAAAAAGATTAATTAACCATTTAAGATTAAGATGTGAGATATTTACAAGACAAAAGACAATAATATACAAAACAAAGAGATATACAACAAGATGATGCTATATGCAAGACAAGATAGATGATGAAAATGATTCAAAAATGATTTTTAAGGTGCCATAAAGAGTCTTTAACAAGCAGCCTGCAAGCACATGATTAGTAGTTTTTAGATTTACATGCTTTGACAAGTGACTCTGCAAAAAAATATTGTTAGTAGTTTTAAATGTTAGCTAGAAATGATCAAACATGTAAGTACACGTCAAATCAAACAAAATTAGATGAATGATTTTTGTATCTAATTTCAAAACTAATCAACCTACAAAATAAATGATTTTAATCATTTTGTGGAGGTGACAAGGCCACAATGAAAAATGTTAGTAGTTTGATTCCTTTGACGATCATGAATATCTAGATATTAAAAGTTCCACCCTTTGGTATTACAATATAGCTAAAATAATATGATCAAATTAATAATAAAAGGCTAGTCGATTAAATTACCAACCATCTCATATTACTTTCTAAAAGAAAAGTCTAAAATGGTAATATTAAAACATGTGACATTAACCACTTAGTGACTATTAAAATAATATTCTAAGTAAAACCTTTTAGCCGTATGTCTAAAACCTTTTTGAACTTGTCAAACCAAAATGAAACCCAAACAAACTAGGACAAATGGGTGGTGGAAGTATTTAAAAAGCATAATAGTTATTGTTGATGAATTTCATGAAATATTTTGAAAACTGTTATAATTATTTTTAACATTGACGGATCTCACGTTATAATTTTCTTTTGATGTTAACAAATCTTGAGAAATATTTGAAACACATTATAATCTTCTTTTGGTGTTGACAGATCTCGAGAAATATTTGAAACATGTTATAATCTTCTTTTTGACGTTGATAGATCTCAAGAAATATTTGAAATGTGTTATACTTTTCTTCAACTGTGTGATAGTTTAGCATTTAACCCTATGACCAGTTGAGACACCTGATGGGTGATATTAATGCTTGTCTCTTGGAATGGATAGGTGTGGGAGTCGAGGCAAAATCTTCCCTTTTGGCATGGCATGGCATGGTAGAGGATTAATCTCAAAAGAGTTGTAAGGGATCTACAAATACTACACCCCATTTGCCAATCATGCGTATCTCTCGAGATTCAATGCACAAGAGACAAGTAATGAAAGGAAAAAATAAGCAATGGAGGAAGAAGCAAAAGTATGAGTTGGGAAGGCAGCCCGCTATGACAAAGCTTTCAAGTAACAAGATAGTTAGAAGGGTACGAGTGTGAGGAGGAAATGTGAAATGAAGAGCTCCGAGGCTAAAAATAGGCAACTATTTGTGGGGATCTAAGGTGGAAGAGTGGAGATGAAGATATAAACAGAAGCATGACTCAAAGTAGCGTGTAATTTGTATGCTGCCACCAAAACAACCAATATTTTTCATAATTTTGTAGTTCGTTGCCCACCTTAATCATGAGTTCTTAATGATTTTTCTGATTTCAGCCATTCTAGTAGTCTGAAATACTTGACTATTTTCTTTTTTCATCATGTTCATTCTAGAGGCTTCTAGAGAGATAATTCTTTACTCTTCCCTACTTTGGTCAATGGAGGATGGATGGTAGAAGACGTAGATCCGTTAACAAAATGCCTCAAAAATGCCAACATCTTAGGATTGTAATGATTATAAAAAACACACAAAATAGATTTGGTGAAAAATGCTTTGGAAATTATGCAAATCGATAGGTGTAAGACCAAACTTTATCACATCTACTAGCACCTTCTCAACATACAACAATAAATGAGCTTTAAAATAGGGTAAGGACATCCATCAAATCACAAGGCGAAGTGGATTTTTTGTTTAATGCAACGGAGCTAATATTATAACAAACTACAACTATTAAAAGGCCAAGCCAAAGATAATGACGAAGCACAATAGTGTTGGAATGAGTCTAGGACAGACTTTGCACACAAGGAACAAAAAAAATACCATAACCAGATTTTATAATATTACATGGTTTGTGAACTATTTGGACCAAATGCACACATATCAGTTTGATATAGTGCCTAAGAGACCTAAGGAGACTTAACAAATTTTTAAGTTTTTTATTTATTTGATATAATAGAGTAGATCAATAAATAATAATACAGGATGAGCTCAACCAAAATCACAGGCTATTACCAAAAAAGGAGAAAAATACAATAATGTGAAAAATACGAAACCTAGAGCCACCAAATTTTCTTTTCAATCTGACCTATAAATCTCAAGCAAACATACTCAAGGAAGAAAATGTCACTTTAAAAGGAGTCAATCCCATGGTGGTCACCATTTTGTAGAAGAATTTTTGAGCTTTTTGATTAAACTTACACAGTTCATTCACTCAAACATCAAACTACTTATGCAAAGTCTGGAGCCATTAAGTTCTAATGCAAAAATATGAATTCACAAATTCAAACAAACATTATAATCTTAAAGCTAAGTGCTCCAGACCATGATTAAACAAATTAAAAAGATAAGATGATGAGATTGCTTACCCTGACTTAGATATTTGACATAGTGATGTTGCTTGATTAATTATGTTGATGATTGATTCATGAACATGGATTCAATGCTTGGTTGCTAGTTAAGATTGCTAATTGGACATGGATTCCTCACAAGCTTTCTAAATCAATAGTTATCTCCAATGGAGGATGGAGGTTGTTTAAATAGATTTTAGAGGGAGAGATCAATGGATGAGATTTGAAGTTGGATGAGGGAGATCAAGGGTTGAAGTTTATTTAAGGAATTTAAAATTCTTTAGAAGCCTCTAGATTTATAGAGGAGGGATGAGAATAAAGAAGGTTCTAGATTTGGAGGGTTCTATAATCCTTCTTAGGGTTAATGATGATTAGAGGGATGTTAGGTGAGTGTTAGGTGGGATTAGAAAGTGATTAGGTCATGACTAGGGGAGGAGGCTTGTAGGAAAGCCTATGAGTAGGCTAGTGTAAGTAGGTAGATGGGTCATAGGAATTTAAAATTCTAAATAATAGAGAAGCGGGGATTAGGATATGATAAAGAGATGATTAGGTGAATTAATGATGAAGTAAGATAGAATAAGGTTAGTAGATGAATAAATATTGAGGGGGAACATTAGATAGATGACTAAGAAGGGGCATAAATTAACAGGATTAAATAAGATGAACAAAATTAGTGTCAACTAATAGGATTATTAGTGACATTAAATCAAGCAAGCGAATTTAGATGCATATAGATCTAACATTGAGGGCATCATTTTTTTGAAGAGACATGCTACACCTTTATCCTATAGTGCATCTAGGGATATGTGTGGCCAACATGTGGCTTACATATCTTTCATATTATCTTATTATGTTTCTTTATGTTCTTAGTATGGTCAACCTACATAATAACTATGGATAAGTAGAGTATATATTGGAGGTAGTGGTTAATATTTTATCATCATATTGCGAATTTTATTTTTATTCCGTTATCATGGAGGTTTCTCCCTCAAAGCATTTCAGTCATTATTATCAAGTATTCTACTATTTTGTTAATTATTATTGTAAATTTAATTATTTTACTCTTAGTTATTTGATATATTATTCTATTATTGCAAAACATTTAATTAATTTCATTATTTTTTATTATCTCTTCATCCCACGGGATGATACTCCTCTCGTGGAATTAAATCCACCTTGTTCCCTTAATGGGGATGACAATCATCTATTCCTTCTAGACAATCTCTAAAAATCTTTCTTACTTTACTTCGCTTCTACCTTCAAAACTAGTTGATAGGTATTTCCATGTTATGAATTCTATGCATGCTTAATTCATATTGAATAGAAAATTTTAAACCATTTACAAACTTGACAACCATTTTATCACATATTTATTCATTCTCCACTTGAATGGATAGTTTTTAAAATTCATTTGTGTAGTCTTGTACACTATACTTCTTTTGCCACAGGGTATGAAATCTTTAGTAAAGGGTCTATGAATAGTCCACACAGAGGAATTTTTCTCTCAACTTCTCCATTTTACTCTAGGTCTTGATCTATTGCTTACGCTTCCTTTATCTTTCCTTTTGTAAATGATCCCACCATATTATGGCATGTCCCTTCAATTTGGTACATGTAAATTTCACCTTCTCCTCCACCATATTTTTCCACTCAAAAAACTTTTCCATGCTATTCAACTAGTCTATCAGCGCCTCTAGTTTTAGGCTACTCCCATACTCTAAAACTTTAACTTTTATTCATTCATTCTTTCCTTCTAATTCCCTAACTAGTCTTTTTTTAAATGATTGTGGCTCCTTTTGTTCTTCCTCCTCTTGTTGAATCTATGCTTTGTGCTCTCTTTTTTTATTAATTTTAATATCCTATTTTTATTGCTTGATGGCTTGTAATAATTCCTATAATCTCTCCCACTCTCCCCTGCAAATCTTGCAGATTCCTATTGATTTGAGCACAACGTCCTTTTCTTGTCATCTTTCTTCTCAAAAACTTATTTTTCAAAACAATAATTTCTACAAAACAAAATTTTAAACACAAGAAAAATTCATACACAATGTTACAATCAACTCTTCCTTAAAATTAAAAATTTAAACACAGAAAAAATTCATACACAGTGTTACCTTCAACTCTTTTTCCCTAGAGTTGAACAAGCTCTGATAGCAAATGATTGAGTCAAGAGGATAACATTCAAAAACATAGACTAAAATTACAAAGAATAAAAGAGCGGCAAAAGATAATTCTAATTCTTCATTATTCTTCTAAACTAAGAATTACATTTTTTTATTCTTGCACAACTTGAAGATGAAGTTGTCATGCATAACTAAAATTCTGTTAAAAAAAGTTATTCTTAGAGTTAACAAACTTTCTATTTTTCACATTTTTAAAATGTACTATTTTTAGTAGCTTTTGCATGCAAGTTTGGATGAGGCTCCAAAGCTTCCTTATTCTTTTATATATTTAAAATAAATCCATAAGTGACATGTAAGTACAAATTCACATCTAGTTACAAAAGTATTATATTATTTTTTTTTTCTAAAAATAGCCAAAAAAATTAAAGTGTAAATTTTGGCCTTTAGATGTTTTCATGTCGAAAAAGTCACTAAGGAGTTAACCTGATTTACATTTGCTTGAAACTCTTTAAGATAATTGCATTAAAAAAATAACTCAAATGAAGTCTCTAGTCAAAAGTTATGGCTTCTACATGAATTCTTATCTTGTTTATCTATTATCGCTAAATCTAATGCCATTATCGATATTAGGAATATGACTCTGAAATTGCCACGACTATTGTTTTAAAATCTGATGACAATATAAGATTGTTTCTAAGACTATATAAATACTCCTAGTCATCAACTATCACTTACAAAATGATTCATTAACTATGTTCACCTATTTTCATTTTTTAAAAGTTTATGTTGGAAAATCCATAATTTATCAAAGCCTTTAAATTTTAATAAAGATTGTAATAAATAAAAATTACATAATAGACGACTTGAATTCAAACTTTCGCAAGATTTACATACATGTCGACTTCCTAGAGCTTTGGAAAAAAAAAACGCTGAAAGGGCAAAAGGACCCATCCAACTAAAAAACGGACCCAAAAAACACAAAGTGGCAAGACCATATCTACATTCCAAACATGTCTCAAAATTATATGATAGGATCTGACTTGGAACAAAGAAATTGCAAAATAGTTCAGACGAACAACACAGATAAATGAAGGAGGAATTCAGGTTCGAAAGTTCACATAAAAGTTGAATAAAAGCTGAAGACAAATTACAGAACCCTATAAAAATGGCAGGAGGCCACTTTTAGATGCCACAGTATGGTATAGGCTACCACTATTCTTGTCAAAGGAACGTATTTCAATTTGAACATTTTTTAAACTGATTTCTACTTTCACAAGTACTAACACGATACTGCTTCATAGCGTTTCGAACTCACAACGTCGCCTTCGGGAAGTCCCGTGTTGTATTAAGAACTATTCCACGGGGAAGGGTAAAACAAAATGCTGCGAACACGTATACTTTCCTTTGCGGCGGGATTTGCAGTCTCAGGCGCCGCCATTGCACAGTTTGAATGGAAAGATTTATGGTCCACCCATGCCACCGTTTCCTTTCAAGTACCAAAACCCTAACTATTAAAACCAGTCAGCAATCAATTTTATTTTTATTTTTTGAAACCCAAATATTTTTTCACAGAATACTCAAATTTGCATTGTTTTTGTCAGGTCCAAGAATATTATGATGCCTTAGAAAGACGTGTAGAGCGACTTGAAGCCCATGCATGTCCTCCGCCTGGAATTACGGAGGTATTTTTGTTTTCTTGTTTATCCTGTTAAATAAAATAATTTAACGGAATGCAGTATACGGTGAACTGTTTAAAGCGGGTGCTTAAGGGTTTAAGAGGGAAAATTGTTTATGGGCATCCTTAAATTTAGTTTGATTTGAATGGAAATGTTTAATAGGATCCCTTAAGATTCTTTTTGGTAGGATATCGTAAAAAAAATTGGTTGATCACTAGGGCTTTTTCAGCAGATTCCTTAACCTGTGGGGGGGCACTAAGGCGGGGGTGCCATGCAAGCGGGCTACCATAATTTTCTTTTTGGGTTGCTGCAGAGAAAAACATGGAACTGTATACAGAAAAATAGTGTCGAGAAACACAAAATTTTCAGTTAATTGCTGTTATTTTCCAGGGCCTTGCAGATAAATGTATCAGTAATTTTTTCCCAAACAATCTGACTATGCATCATTCCATGTAGCATAAAATCTACCAAAATTATCTGAGTGGGCTCCGCAGATAAGTGTAGAAAATGGCTTAAGAAGGCTTGCTGTAAATCTGGCTGCATTATCATGTTGAGCTGGTCCATTGGTTCCTAGGCGAGATTTAAACCAAAATCTTCATCGTGGTAAAAGCCTCTTCTGAACATTTAGTTATGGAAACCGGGCAATGGGATCTTGATGTAATTATGACCATTTTTTAACAAGCAGTAGGATCTTGATGTGATTATGGCCTTACTAGTTTCTTTAATTTAATAAGCATTGAAATAGAGGATTCAAGATAAGAATGAGTTTATTTTTCATGGCCTGTGGCCAATTCGGCCATCTATTAACTTAAGACATACATTTTATCAAAAATTGATTTATCCATTTAGAGTATCCATACGTTTACAGTGGTTAGTTGCCTTTTATGTTTTTGAATTTCAATTGCATTTAAACCCAGAATTCCTTCGTCTTTTTATTTTTATATTTTGGTTTAACTCATTGGAATCAAAATCATGGCCCGCAGGATAACTTTTGTCCTCTTTGTACTCCTTTCTCTCTATACTCATTGGCAGGGGTTGTTTGTTCTTTTTTGTTTTTTCTGTTAGGAAACTGTCATTGAAATGAGGTGTATAAGGGCTGCACTAATAACTGTTCTTTCTTTTGGCTCTAGATGCCAAGGTTTGAGGTGTAACCATTCTGCCAAAATCTGCCTACACATGCCAGGACCTGGCATTCTGCCGGAATGAAATCCAGTTAGGCTGTTAATAGGCAAGTCCATTGAAAAAGTGAACCACTACCTGATTGACTACACATTCAAATTGGATATCGAGAACATTCTTTTTAGGGTGAAGGGTTATACAATATGATTTGTCATTTCCAAGAGCAAGAGAAATGATTACTTTTCATACTAAGGATGGGATTAAGATAGCCTAGCTGAATGAAATCGAGAATGTTTACAGACACTGAACTCACTTTGATGATTAAAGCATTTTTTGGTAGTTTTCATTTTAAAGTGTAACTGTAAACATTTTGGGTTAAGAAACCTAACTTCTAAAGCATATAAAATATCCCCACAGAAACGTTAGTCCAAATTGAATTTCAATAAACACATTCTGCTAAGAAGGAGAGCTTTAAAAATAGTTGAAAGAGCCTTGACCATTCTTTCTTCTGCTTCATCTAAATTTCGTTATTTTATATTTGCCTTTTCATTGTAGAGCTTCATAATGGTGTTTTTGTTGCATGTCAATATTTTGCCCTTTCTTCTTCTCTAGATTGCCAATTTTCTTCCCTTGCCTGTCGACACGTTGTACCACTTAAATAACACTTAGGAAAATATTGTTACTGTCAAGCAGTTTTTGGATATTGATTCATTGTTCTTAATGTTAACGTTATATCCAAGCTTCTTGCTTGGCAATTTATCTGCCATATTTTCATATGGGTATCAATTTATTAGATAAATTGAATAGTTCAAACTTTATGATAAGTATAGTGATTGTTCTCAAAAATTTAAGTTTAAGATTTAAAAAAATAAAGTTTATTACTTGGCTAGTAATTGAAGTAATTTAATTAAGTTTTGAATTACTAATTGTAATAATTCATGTTATCTCCATAGGATGGGAAAATATTCTTTCAATTTTATCGACCTCCTAAATATTTTAAGATTAATGGATAAGACTACTTCTATGCTAACCTTTACCATTTATTGAATCCACCTTCTAATTCTGATCTTGAGCACTCATCAAATCTTCACCAAATCGATGGTATTCTATGGTTGCCCCAGTCTATACATGTTTGTTATTCCTTTTTGATTTAGTTTTGACCCGTAGTTTAATATGATCTACTAAATAACTAAGGATTGAATGAAATAATGTCTTCAGAACAAAAAATATCCAGTGGTAATTTTTCGACAATTGTTACAATATTCAAGCTGTCCATGACCTTTCTTTGATATTTTTAAAATAAATATCTTGTATGTTTTGTGATAACCTCAAAGTACATTCAGCTGATGCTTAATACATAAAAAGATATCACTGCATGTTCTGCCTTTTCATTTAAGTTTCTGTATAAAGGAAGCAGGTAACATATCTGTCTATCGTCTGATCAAGCTATTCATTCAATATAGAAGTGTTTACTCATATTCCTAGAACACTGGTTGCAAGATCTAATTAGATGATTAAAAATGCCTCAATGGCAGCCTCTTAAACTAATGATGGCAACTAAAGTGTCAAGTCCTTTATTGAATTCAGAGAATCGCTTAAAGCGCATTCTGATCAAATAGTGTTGCCAATGACAGCCATGCTAATAGTTATTGCAGGTTTTGGAAAATGCCCTAAATAACCGATAATTACTTTCCTTATACAAGAAATATTATCTCACCTGTTAGCAATTACTGCAAACATACTAATTTTTTTGGATAAGATTAAACTCTCCAATGTCACTGATGAGCAGCCAAATTTTCCTGCCTATTTGTAATCTCCAATTTCAGTTGCTTGTCTTTGGATGGATGGTTCTGTAAAGGCAATGCAAATAGATTCTGCTTTTTTATTCTTTGGCCAATTTATTGACTCAAAAAGTAGGTTGGTTGTTTTCCTTTTTAAAATTGCACTTGAATGATTAAAAGGAAATTGACTCCTGTATATTTGTAATGGCAGGAATCAGGAGTTTCATCTGGCAGTTGAGGAAAACAGAACTAACTCTGTCGGTAATTTAAGACTTTTGATGTTTGATCTTCTAGACTAGAATTGTTTGAGGTGCATGGTTTATGTCACTGCTTCGCTACATGACAGGGATCGTGTGAAATGAGGATTTGAAAATAGTTACATTCTATACATATGCGTGCATATATTAAATTTACATGTCAATTTAAACTATAAACATTGCACATCATATCTTACTTCCATTCAAGATTCTTGTCCAAACCAAGTTGTGATGCTCATAGCATTAGGTCCTTTGATTCATTTATTTGCTGTCTATTTATATACTGAATTCTTTGCTTGAATTGCAGGAACTAAAACCTTCAAATTGAAAAACAGAAAACCTTATTTTCTTCTTTTTTCAGTGTGTTTAAAACCCTGTTATTAAAGTGTGGGTCACTTATAGTTTCTACTTCTATTGTCCTAAATCAAAATTTCTATACAATGGATGTTATTTATAGACACGCTTTGGGATAGTTGCTTGAAAAAAATTCTCATTTTTTTTTTTCTGAATTATATTTGCCTGACCGTATTTTAAGTTTTTTGGGTATCTCATATTTCACTTTTTACAAATATGAATACTCTGGTTTGTGTAATGTTTAAAATTTAATTCCTAATAGTCTGAATGCTTTGAATTTATTCTCCTTTTGTCTATGCTCTATTTTTGTTCTGATATCCTTCTACCTGCTTACTCAAATTTCATATTAAACGCTAGCCTAAACAATACTCTCATTTTGCTATTCATTGATTGACAAGAAAAATCAATAAGCTTCCATTTATTGGACGAGAAAAAAAAATGGGATTTTTACTGTTAATGGACAAAAATAACTAGTTTCTCTTAACTTGATGTAATAGATTCGAAATTTATATATTGTGCATGCAGCCTAATCACTGCAATATAGCATGATGACAAATGGGAACTTTAGGTGCAGGTAGACTACTTATCTATCCGTGGGCACTCATGTTCCCCAAACAAGAATAAGGTTGAGTTACCTATCTATCTGTGGGCACTAATGTGCCCTAAACAAGAATAAGGTCAAGTTACCTACCGCCGAACAAACCAATGTCATAGGTATATTTGGCATGGGTTGGTACTACTGTGTGGGGTACTCGCAATTACCTTCTTTGCTTACTATTATTCATTGGAATTTTGATTTTAAATGTTAGTGGTATACATAGAAAATTATTATAAATTAGAGAAGTTATTTACTCTTGGGCCCTTGGCATTTGCTGTTAATAATACTCTGTACTTACTCCAAACTTGAGTAGATGGATGGGTGATCCTATATGGCTTTTAGGACTATGTTGAGCACAATTCTACTTTCAGGGGTGTATTTATGTATGTGGTAAAAAGGGGAAGGGGCTATTTGCTTGAATGTATTGGCAGATGCTAATGCACATTGAATTGCAGCTCATTTCCTGGTCTGCATTTGGTAGTAGATGTGTATCGGGGTATATGTTCTTGTTGATGTTTGATTGGAATCAAATATAGGATACAATTTTAGATTAATTAGAGACTGATTACCTCTGTGACCATGTCTGAGCAAGGTTATTTGTGCAGAAAATTGCAATTTCACAAAAAATCCAGAGGGCAAAACTATGCCAAAATTTGAGTCACTTAGTTTCTGATAAAGATTATTGATGATTATTTTTTAACAGATTGGCGTTGAGGGAGATCAGACAGAATGGGTCTCAGATTCACATACAGTAATAATAGGCAGTGGACTGATTCTCAAGCAGCAGAAGTTAACAGAGTATATCTGTTTATGGACCTTTTAGCCTCTTTTGTAATCATCACTTAATGTTCAGTACTTGTAGTTGATGTATTAAATCATATTCCATTTTGTTTAGTCTTAGTACAAGGCTCGGATGATCTTAGATCAAGTATGCCCTTCTATTAATAACAATTTTATAACGTTTTTGCCTTTTTGGAATTGCTTAGTACTGGTAGGTGATGTAGTCAATCATATTCCATTTTGTTTATTCTCAATAGAAGGCTTGGATGATCTTATAGATCAAGTACTTATTAATAAAAATTATGGCACGTTTTGGAAGTTGTGGTCTGAGGCACAAGTCTGTAGGTCAGTAGGAATTTTCCCTTGTAGGAGAAGTGGAGTCGAGAAAAATGACAACGGACGAGGGATTATGAACAGGTTTGGTGTTTTGTAAATTTTAAACCTGTAACAAGGGAAGGTCTCAAAAGAGCTTGCCATTCTAGAAGTGTTGCTTGAGCATGTGAATTTCGTACAGAACCAAGAATACGGAGCGATTGGTGAATGCCAACTTACAAGAATCGAATATCAGTGAGCATGGGAGAAATTTACACTAAGTCTCTCCAGATTATGCCAAGGGAAAAATAAACTTGTCATTTATAGTTAGTCTTCACAATTCCAGGAATGAAATATTGACGGGCCAAGATGTTCTAGAAGCAGAGGTATCGCATATCTTTGAGCGCTTTGGGCATCCTAGATTTATCCTTTGTGTGCCGGCCATATTTTGCTTTAGAAGATTATTCGTCTTTATGGCCAATAGTATAGAGAAGATGTTTGAATTGAACAAATTTTTGATTGAATTTTCTGCTAAGCTTCTCATAGAGAGAATCACTTTAGGTGACTTCACCAATTTATTAGTCCCATATTTATTGCTTTTATACCAAAATGGAAAGTCTTGAAGAATATCATTAGTTGGATTTTAATATTTTTGTGAAATATAAGATTGCGACAAAGGTTAAACGGCCAATTTGCTATATCTTGTGCTGAACAAAATGATTCGACAAATTCAAACAACTTTATGTTTGTTGAATGTTATGACATCAGTAAATCCTAGCCATGAAGGCCAGCCTAAATCTCCAAGGACCAAGAACCAAATTGTACAATTAATGAAGTGCACTTCGCAACAATAAGAAATAAAGTGCACCTCGCAACAATAAGAAATAAAGTGCACCTCGCAACAATAAGAAATAAAGTGCACCAGGATCATGCATCAGAATGGTAGTGTTATCTGCATCCATTTACAAGTCAGGAGTGTGGATTGCCACACATCATCTAGGAGTGTTGGCAAAGATTTGCAAAAATATGAGAGCTTGCTACTAGAGTTATTAAAAGAGCCAAAATCAGTAATGAAATCCAACCGTTGCAAGATGGTTGTAGATCGTTGGACACTGCCAAGAAAAGATAACCATTGCCAACATCACAATCATCTCCAATCGAAGATATAGAAGTCCTTGGGCATAAGAGGCTTTCAATTTATCATCCCATAGGATTGTTGTATTTGCAAGAGCTGATCAGTAATGAAACCCAACCATTGCAGGAGCGTTGTAGATCATCAGGCACTGCCAAGAAAAGATACACAACCATTGCCAAACTTGCCATTCTAGAAGTGACTTAACCTGTAACAAGGGAAGGTCTCAAAAGAGCTTGCCATTCTAGAAGTGTTGCTTGAGCATGTGAATTTCGTACAGAACCAAGAATAGGGAGCGATTGGTGAATGCCAACTTACAAGAATCAAATACCAGTGAGCATGGGAGAAATTTACACTAAGTCTTTCCAGATTATGCCAAGGGAAAAATAAAATTGTCATTTATAGTTAGTCTTCACAATTCCAGGAATGAAATATTGACGGGCCAAGATGTTCTAGAAGCAGAGGTGTCGCATATCTTTGAGCGCTTTGGGCATCCTAGATTTATCCTTTGTGTGCCCGCCATATTTTGCTTTAGAAGATTATTCGTCTTTATGGCCAATAGTATAGAGAAGATGTTTGAATTGAACAAATTTTTGATTGAGTTTTCTGCCAAGCTTCTCATAGAGAGAATCACTTTAGGTGACTTCACCAATTTATTAGTCCCATATTTATTGCTTTTATACCAAAATGGAAAGTCTTGAAGAATATCATTAGTTGGAGTTTAATATTTTTGTGAAATATAAGATTGCGACAATGGTTAAAGGGCCAATTTGCTATATCTTGTGCTGAACAAGATGATTCGACAAATTCAAACAACTTTATGTTTGTTGAATGTTATGACATCAGTAAATCCCAGCCATGAAGTCCAGCCTCAATCTCCAAGGACCAAGAACCAAATTGTACAATTAATGAAGTGCACTTTGCAACAATAAGAAATAAGGTGCACCAGGATCATGCATCAGAATAGTAGTGTTATCTGCATCCATTTACAAGTCAGGAGTGTGGATTGCCACACATCATCTAGGAGTGTTGGCAAAGATTTGCAAAAATATGAAAGCTTGCTACTAGAGTTATTAACAGAGCCAAAATCAGTAATGAAATCCAACCGTTGCAAGATGGTTGTAGATCGTTGGACACTGCCAAGAAAAGATAACCATTGCCAACATCACAATCATCTCCAATCGAAGATATAGAAGTCCTTGGGCATAAGAGGCTTTCAATTTATTATCCCATAGGATTGTTGTATTTGCAAGAGCTGATCAGTAATGATACCCAACCATTGCAGGAGCGTTGTAGATCATCAGGCACTGCCAAGAAAAGATACACAACCATTGCCAAACTTGCCATTCTAGAAGTGACTTAACCTGTAACAAGGGAAGGTCTCAAAAGAGCTTGCCATTCTAGAAGTGTTGCTTGAGCATGTGAATTTCGTACAGAACCAAGAATAGGGAGCGATTGGTGAATGCCAACTTACAAGAATCGAATACCAGTGAGCATGGGAGAAATTTACACTAAGTCTTTCCAGATTATGCCCAGGGAAAAATAAACTTGTCATTTATAGTTAGTCTTCACAATGCCAGGAATGAAATATTGACGGGCCAAGATGTTCTAGAAGCAGAGGTATCACATATCTTTGAGCGCTTTGGGCATCCGAGATTTATCCTTTGTGTGCCGGCCATATTTTGCTTTAGAAGATTATTCGTCTTTATGGCCAATAGTATAGAGAAGATGTTTGAATTGAACAAATTTTTGATTGAATTTTCTGCTAAGCTTCTCATAGAGAGAATCACTTTAGGAGACTTCACCAATTTATTAGTCCCATATTTATTGCTTTTATACCAAAATGGAAAGTCTTGAAGAATATCATTAGTTGGAGTTTAATATTTTTGTGAAATATAAGATTGCGACAATGGTTAAAGGGCCAGTTTGCTATATCTTGTGCTGAACAAGATGATTCGACAAATTCAAACAACTTTATGTTTGTTGAATGTTATGACATCAGTAAATCCCAGCCATGAAGTCCAGCCTCAATCTCCAAGGACCAAGAACCAAATTGTACAATTAATGAAGTGCACTTTGCAACAATAAGAAATAAAGTGCACCAGGATCATGCATCAGAATAGTAGTGTTATCTGCATCCATTTACAAGTCAGGAGTGTGGATTGCCACACATCATCTAGGAGTGTTGGCAAAGATTTGAAAAAATATGAGAGCTTGCTACTAGAGTTATTAAAAGAGCCAAAATCAGTAATGAAATCCAACCGTTGCAAGATGGTTGTAGATCGTTGGACACTGCCAAGCCAACATCACAATCATCTCCAATCGAAGATATAGGAGTCCTTGGGCATAAGAGGCTTTCAATTTATTATCCCATAGGATTGTTGTATTTGCAAGAGCTGATCAGTAATGAAACCCAACCATTGCAGGAGCGTTGTAGATCATCAGGCACTGCCAAGAAAAGATACACAACCATTGCCAAACTTGCCATTCTAGAAGTGACTTAACCTGTAACAAGGGAAGGTCTCAAAAGAGCTTGCCATTCTAGAAGTGTTGCTTGAGCATGTGAATTTCGTACAGAACCAAGAATAGGGAGCGATTGGTGAATGCCAACTTACAAGAATCGAATACCAGTGAGCATGGGAGAAATTTACACTAAGTCTTTCCAGATTATGCCCAGGGAAAAATAAACTTGTCATTCATAGTTAGTCTTCACAATTCCAGGAATGAAATATTGACGGGCCAAGATGTTCTAGAAGCAGAGGTATCGCATATCTTTGAGCGCTTTGGGCATCCTAGATTTAGCCTTTGTGTGCCGGCCATATTTTGCTTTAGAAGATTATTCGTCTTTATGGCCAATAGTATAGAGAAGATGTTTGAATTGAACAAATTTTTGATTGACTTTTCTGCTAAGCTTCTCATAGAGAGAATCACTTTAGGTGACTTCACCAATTTATTAGTCCCATATTTATTGCTTTTATACCAAAATGGAAAGTCTTGAAGAATATCATTAGTTGGAGTTTAATATTTTTGTGAAATATAAGATTGCGACAATGGTTAAAGGGCCAATTTGCTATATCTTGTGCTGAACAAGATGATTCGACAAATTCAAACAACTTTATGTTTGTTGAATGTTATGACATCAGTAAATCCCAGCCATGAAGTCCAGCCTCAATCTCCAAGGACCAAGAACCAAATTGTACAATTAATGAAGTGCACTTCGCAACAATAAGAAATAAAGTGCAACAGGATCATGCATCAGAATAGTAGTGTTATCTGCATCCATTTACAAGTCAGGAGTGTGGATTGCCACACATCATCTAGGAGTGTTGGCAAAGATTTGCAAAACTATGAGAGCTTGCTACTAGAGTTATTAAAAGAGTCAAAATCAGTAATGAAATCCAACCGTTGCAAGATGGTTGTAGATCGTTGGACACTGCCAAGAAAAGATAACGATTGCCAACATCACAATCATCTCCAATCGAAGATATAGAAGTCCTTGGGCATAAGAGGCTTTCAATTTATTATCCCATAGGATTGTTGTATTTGCAAGAGCTGATCAGTAATGAAACCCAACCATTGCAGGAGCGTTGTAAATCATCAGGCACTGCCAAGAAAAGATACACAACCATTGCCAAACTTGCCATTCTAGAAGTGACTTAACCTGTAACAAGGGAAGGTCTCAAAAGAGCTTGCCATTCTAGAAGTGTTGCTTGAGCATGTGAATTTCGTACAGAACCAAGAATAGGGAGCGATTGGTGAATGCCAACTTACAAGAATCGAATACCAGTGAGCATGGGAGAAATTTACACCAAGTCTTTCCAGATTATGCCCAGGGAAAAATAAACTTGTCATTTATAGTTAGTCTTCACAATTCCAGGAATGAAATATTGACGGGCCAAGATGTTCTAGAAGCAGAGGTGTCGCATATCTTTGAGCGCTTTGGGCATCCTAGATTTATCCTTTGTGTGCTGGCCATATTTTGCTTTAGAAGATTATTTGTCTTTATGGCCAATAGTATAGAGAAGATGTTTGAATTGAACAAATTTTTGATTGAATTTTCTGCTAAGCTTCTCATAGAGAGAATCACTTTAGGTGACTTCACCAATTTATTAGTCCCATATTTATTGCTTTTATACCAAAATGGAAAGTCTTGAAGAATATCATTAGTTGGAGTTTAATATTTTTGTGAAATATAAGATTGCGACAATGGTTAAAGGGCCAATTTGCTATATCTTGTGCTGAACAAGATGATTCGACAAATTCAAACAACTTTATGTTTGTTGAATGTTATGACATCAGTAAATCCCAGCCATGAAGTCCAGCCTCAATCTCCAAGGACCAAGAACCAAATTGTACAATTAATGAAGTGCACTTCGCAACAATAAGAAATAAAGTGCAACAGGATCATGCATCAGAATAGTAGTGTTATCTGCATCCATTTACAAGTCAGGAGTGTGGATTGCCACACATCATCTAGGAGTGTTGGCAAAGATTTGCAAAAATATGAGAGCTTGCTACTAGAGTTATTAAAAGAGCCAAAATCAGTAATGAAATCCAACCGTTGCAAGATGGTTGTAGATTGTTGGACACTGCCAAGAAAAGATAACCATTGCCAACATCACAATCATCTCCAATCGAAGATATAGAAGTCCTTGGGCATAAGAGGCTTTCAATTTATTATCCCATAGGATTGTTGTATTTGCAAGAGCTGATCAGTAATGAAACCCAACCATTTCAGGAGCGTTGTAGATCATCAGGCACTGCCAAGAAAAGATACACAACCATTGCCAAACTTGCCATTCTAGAAGTGACTTAACCTGTAACAAGGGAAGGTCTCAAAAGAGCTTGCCATTCTAGAAGTGTTGCTTGAGCATGTGAATTTCGTACAGAACCAAGAATAGGGAGCGATTGGTGAATGCCAACTTACAAGAATCGAATACCAGTGAGCATGGGAGAAATTTACACTAAGTCTTTCCAGATTATGCCAAGGGAAAAATAAACTTGTCATTTATAGTTAGTCTTCACAATTCCAGGAATGAAATATTGACAGGCCAAGATGTTCTAGAAGCAGAGGTGTCGCATATCTTTGAGCGCTTTGGGCATCCTAGATTTATCCTTTGTGTGCCGGCCATATTTTGCTTTAGAAGATTATTCGTCTTTATGGCCAATAGTATAGAGAAGATGTTTGAATTGAACAAATTTTTGATTGAATTTTCTGCTAAGCTTCTCATAGAGAGAATCACTTTAGGTGACTTCACCAATTTATTAGTCCCATATTTATTGCTTTTATACCAAAATGGAAAGTCTTGAAGAATATCATTAGTTGGAGTTTAATATTTTTGTGAAATATAAGATTGCGACAATGGTTAAAGGACCAGTTTGCTATATCTTGTGCTGAACAAGATGATTCGACAAATTCAAACAACTTTATGTTTGTTGAATGTTATGACATCAGTAAATCCCAGCCATGAAGTCCAGCCTCAATCTCCAAGGACCAAGAACCAAATTGTACAATTAATGAAGTGCACTTCGCAACAATAAGAAATAAAGTGCACCAGGATCATGCATCAGAATAGTAGTGTTATCTGCATCCATTTACAAGTCAGGAGTGTGGATTGCCACACATCATCTAGGAGTGTTGGCAAAGATTTGAAAAAATATGAGAGCTTGCTACGAGAGTTATTAAAAGAGCCAAAATCAGTAATG
The DNA here is from genome assembly GCA_037957365.1 of Torreya grandis. NCBI lineage: Eukaryota > Viridiplantae > Streptophyta > Pinopsida > Cupressales > Taxaceae > Torreya > Torreya grandis. Next base: position 166,643 of record JARHVA010002224.1, read on the forward strand.
AAATCCAACCGTTGCAAGATGGTTGTAGATCGTTGGACACTGCCAAGAAAAGATAACCATTGCCAACATCGCAATCATCTCCAATCGAAGATATAGAAGTCCTTGGGCATAAGAGGCTTTCAATTTATTATCCCATAGGATTGTTGTATTTGCAAGAGCTGATCAGTAATGAAACCCAACCATCGCAAGAGCGTTGTAGATCATCAGGCACTGCCAAGAAAAGATATACAACTATTGCCAAACTTGCCATTCTAGAAGTGACTTAACCTGTAACAAGGGAAGGTCTCAAAAGAGCTTGCCATTCTAGAAGTGACATAACCTGTAACAAGGGAAGGTCTCAAAAGAGCTTGCCATTCTAGAAGTGACATAACCTGTAACAAGGGAAGGTCTCAAAAGAGCTTGCCATTCTAGAAGTGACTTAACCTGTGACAAGGGAAGGTCTCAGAAGAGCTTGCCATTCTAGAAGTGTTGCTTGAGCATGTGAATTTCGTACAGAACCAAGAATAGGGAGCAATTAGTGAATGCCAACTTACAAGAATCGAATACCAGTGAGCATGGGAGAAATTTACGCTAAGTCTTTCCAGATTATGCCCAGGGAAAAATAAACTTGTCATTTATAGTTAGTCTTCACAATTCCAGGAATGAAATATTGACGGGCCAAGATGTTCTAGAAGCAGAGGTATCGCACATCTTTGAGCGCTTTGGGCATCCTAGATTTATCCTTTGTGTGCCGGCCATATTTTGCTTTAGGAGATTATTCGTCTTTATGGCCAATAGTATAGAGAAGATGTTTGAATTGAACAAATTTTTGATTGAATTTTCTTCTAAGCTTCTCATAGAGAGAATCACTTTAGGTGACTTCACCAATTTATTAGTCCCATATTTATTGCTTTTATACCAAAATGGAAAGTCTTGAAGAATATCATTAGTTGGAGTTTAATATTTTTGTGAAATATAAGATTGCGACAATGGTTAAAGGGCCAATTTGCTATATCTTGTGCTGAACAAGATGATTCGACAAATTCAAACAACTATATGTTTGTTGAATGTTATGACATCAGTAAATCCCAGCCATGAAGTCCAGCCTAAATCTCCAAGGACCAAGAACCAAATTGTACAATTAATTAAGTGCACTTCGCAACAATAAGAAATAAAATGCACCAGGATCATGCATCAGAATAGTAGTGTTATCTGCATCCATTTACAAGTCAGGGGTGTCGATTGCCACACATCATCTAGAAGTGTTGGCAAAGATTTGAAAAAATATGAGAGCTTGCTACTAGAGTTATTAACAGAGCCAAAATCAGTAATGAAATCCAACCGTTGCAAGATGGTTGTAGATCGTTGGACACTGCCAAGAAAAGATAACCATTGCCAACATCACAATCATCTCCAATTGAAGATATAGAAGTCCTTGGGCATAAGAGGCTTTCAATTTATTATCCCATAGGATTGTTGTATTTGCAAGAGCTGATCAGTAATGAAACCCAACCATTGCAAGAGCGTTGTAGATCATCAGGCACTGCCAAGAAAAGATACACAACTATTGCCAAACTTGCCATTCTAGAAGTGACTTAACCTGTAACAAGGGAAGGTCTCAAAAGAGCTTGCCATTCTAGAAGTGACTTAACCTGTAACAAGGGAAGGTCTCAAAAGAGCTTGCCATTCTAGAAGTGTTGCTTGAGCATGTGAATTTCGTACAGGACCAAGAATAGGGAGCGATTGGTGAATGCCAACTTACAAGAATCGAATACTAGTGAGCATGGGAGAAATTTACACTAAGTCTTTCCAGATTATGCCAAGGGAAAAATAAACTTGTCATTTATAGTTAGTCTTCACAATTCCAGGAATGAAATATTGACGGGCCAAGATGTTCTAGAAACAGAGGTATCGCATATCTTTGAGCGCTTTGTGCATCCTAGATTTATCCTTTGTGTGCCGGCCATATTTTGCTTTAGAAGATTATTCATCTTTATGGCCAATAGTATAGAGAAGATGTTTGAATTGAACAATTTTTTGATTGAATTTTCTGCTAAGCTTCTCATAGAGAGAATCACTTTAGGCGACTTCACCAATTTATTAGTCCCATATGTATTGCTTTTATACCAAAATGGAAAGTCTTGAAGAATATCATTAGTTGGAGTTTAATATTTTTGTGAAATATAAGATTGCGACAATGGTTAAAGGGCCAATTTGCTATATCTTGTGCTGAACAAGATGATTCGACAAATTAAAACAACTTTATGTTTGTTGAATGTTATGACATCAGTAAATCCCAGCCATGAAGTCCAGCCTCAATCTCCAAGGACCAAGAACCAAATTGTACAATTAATTAAGTGCACTTCGCAACAATAAGAAATAAAGTGCACCAGGATCATGCATCAGAATATTAGTGTTATCTGCATCCATTTACAAGTCAGGAGTGTGGATTGCCACACATCATCTAGGAGTGTTGGCAAAGATTTGCAAAAATATGAGAGCTTGCTACTAGAGTTATTAACAGAGCCAAAATCAGTAATGAAATCCAACCGTTGCAAGATGGTTGTAGATTGTTGGACACTGCCAAGAAAAGATAACCATTGCCAACATCACAATCATCTCCAATCGAAGATATAGAAGTCCTTGGGCATAAGAGGCTTTCAATTTATTATCCCATAGATTGTTGTATTTGCAAGAGCTGATCAGTGATGAAACCCAACCGTTTCAAGAGTGTTGTAGATCATCAGGGACTGCCAAGAAAAGATACACAACTATTGCCAAACTATACAATCGCCACCAATTGAAGATATATAAGTAAGTGCATAAGTTTTTTTGGAAAAATTGTGTGATGAGTTTTTGATAAAAAACTCTTATCACAGTTTTTCCAAAAAACTTGTGCACATATCATGGGCTGTAAAAGCATTAAATCTCAGACGATTAAAAAAAAAACAGTTTTTCCAAAATACTTATGAACATATCATGGGCCGTGAAAACATAAAATCTCTGATATAGAAGTACTTGGCCATAATAGGCTTTCGATTTACGGCCCCGTAGGATTGTTGCATTTGCTTCCAAGGTCAAAGTGCAGATCCTTATGGAGGGGATGTGCTACATACTAAGTTGACCAAGACTTGGGTTTACAAAAAAAAAAACATTGAGTGGTAGTGGCAAGAAACTAGTTGACAGAGGCACTGCGGTTGACAAGGGGAAGGCAAATAAATACATACATCAAGAAAGTAAATGCAATAATGCAAAACAAGAAAATCTGACCGAGTACATGTCCTTTTACTTATGCTTGCAATCAGGCCTTGCTTTTAGCAACTCGTGAGTGTCATCCAGGTAAGAGGTCAATCATCCTTGCAACATTAATGCTGGGAAAATTCTGAGCTTTATTAAAGGATCAAATCAGGAACATACATGAGAGAAATGTCTCCACAATCAAATGTCGGGAAAACTCAGAACATTATTGTTCAAGGATCAAATCAGGAACAAACATGAGAGAGATGTGCTCCACAATCTTGGCAAAGATTTTGGTGCCGACAATGCCTTGTAAGTGCACACACAATTTTACATAAAGAGTATCATAGTGGACTGAAATCTTCAACTTATTGCTAGATATGTCACTTTTTTTTGAATGACAACAATGAAGGACTTGTAATGAACAATTACAGGGAAGAGAAGGTTCACAAGGGATGACAATGAAATCATTGGTGATATTAGTAGGGGGAGTTTAGGTTTTTTTCATCCTCTAGCCTCTTAGCCCATTTGCAAAACTTTTGTTATGAGTAGTGCCTTATAAACTGCCTCTTTCTCACGATTGTCATACATGTGGGATTATTATTAATACATAATTTTAAATAAAGACTATTATAGCGGAATGAAGTTGTATTGTGCCTTAAATGGCCACCTAAAACACAACGATCCTCTAGATAGTTAAGAGGTAGAAAGCTATTCTTAATTTAACACGAGACTCCAGCCCACATAGCGGGTTCAGGTTATAAGACAAGGGCTGTGAGCAAAGAAGGTTGGAATTGATATATAAGTGGAACCTACATATAGAAAGAAAGTGGATGACCTTACTAGATCTAGGGTGTCATTAAATGGTAAAACAAAAGCTATAAGAACTAAAATGGCACTCACTGATGAAGCATGAGATATAAAAACTAGGGTGTCATTAGACAACAAAGCAAGAGCTATAGGATATGAAAGTGCATTAGGCGGTCAAGCAAGAGTTATAAATGACAATAATATAAAATATAGCAATAAAACAATCAACATGTACTATACTATACTATACTATCAAATACATGTAGCACACACCATTTACAATATATACCAAAGTACAAAAGAAAGAGGTTAGGGTTAGAGGTACTTACCTAGAATCGAGTTGTCAGTGCATTAATCTCCTCTGACTTTTAAAACTTTGTGAGATATGGTTATAGGTTAAGTCAAGATGGATTGTTGAAACCTTAAGTAGACCAAATTTGGGGATTACAAGGACTTGTTATACTTTGTTGGGGCAACTTATATTCTTGAAATCTTAAAGGCCTTTGTTGGTAACTTGTCTCTTTTGGTACAAGCTCCTCTTACCTTAAGTCCTTCACTTCTTCTTAAGGGAATAATTGTGAGCACAAGTAGAGTATGTTGTTTATCAAGAAATGATGAGGGAAATTTATAAATGTGGTTAAGAAACTTAAAAGTCAAATCTCAGTTTTATTTGACATTATCAACACGATTGATGACAATGCCTAAAACAAGGAGTCGTAGAGGGCATCATCAATTAGGGTGATGGTGTTGGCTATGTGCAGGGAACATGGAAAAAGGGGTAGAGTAAGGACAAAGATTTAGGAGGACAAATTTGTTGATGCGATTGTGACATGATTACGGTAATAAGAAGCATGCACTTAAGGAAATTAATATGTTGACAAGTCTTGGAAAAAAAAGTGTTAGTGAAGTGAAAATGATGTGTATACATATGCCCTTGAAGCTCATTGCTTGTCACAATGGTGTAGTGAGTGATGGTACTTCACGGAAAACATAGTACCAAATATGATAAATGATTGTGATAAATGCTAGGAAATTTGATATAAATGAAACTGAATAAATACATATATTCGGTTACTTGGTTGATTGTAGTAAAACTTGTCATCTCTGATCATTGGTGTCAGCGCAAGTTCAGTGAATAGGTGCTAGGATTGGTATGGTAGGTAGGGGCTAAGATGGGTTTGGTAGACCTGTAAAATAGTTTATTTTTTAAAATGTTTTCAAAAATAAATTGTTGATAACATAAATGTTTCTTGGCATCAATGTTTCAACGCTTCTTTTGATTTGTTGATAAGGTCTAGTTGCAAAGATATGGCAACTTCATAAAATTTGAAGAAAATGTGCGTAGGGCAAATTTGCACAATAGAATTGGCCTCAGAGACAATTAAAATATTGAGGAGGTTGATAGATTGTTGGGGTCCGTGTAGAGGCACTACAAAGTTGAAGAGAATACTTGCCCAAATTTTCACCCCACGATGTTGCTCGATGCTTTAATTTGGATGTTGGAGGCTTGTGATGTATATGATGTAGCATATTGTGGCAAAAACTATGTACATATACGATATTTTTGATCACTCTTTTATTTGTGTATTTTACTTTTTGTGTGATGCAATGGTATGTTAGTATGTGAGATTGTATATGTGGGAAAGTGGTTTTCCATCAAATGCAATACATCTACCCACACTACAATGTAATATTGAAGTAGATTTAATCAAATAAAACAATAAAATCATATTTAATTGTAGAAATTAATATCATAGAATAAATTAAAAAGTGCAAGTAGGGGGTTCTTAGAGGAATATCTTAATAGTTGTCGGGACCAAAACATAGGCCCAAACAAACAAAACCCATAAAGCTTGGAACAAACATAAAACTTTTCCCAAATGCCTTGAACCATAACATTCTTTTTTGGCACTCCCATAACCATACTGCTATGTTTTTGACAATTGTTAGATTCTACAAAATTAATTTGAGGAACCAATTCCTCAACTCTTGGATTTCAAAAATCTTGATCATTCTCCAGAATTCTATGCAGATTTGTGGAAAATTGATCTCCTTGAAACCCTAACAATTCATCAAAGACCAATAAAAAATGGGGAGTCAATGAGGGGCCTATTTTTATCTCTCCATTATTATTAGGATCCTATTCTGGCACGAGTTCCGAACACATCACTCAATCTGCTTCAACAAGAAATTCGTGGATGCAAACCCTAATAACTATATGAATTTTCACATTAACATGAACAAGTGGCACAATGCAAATGAAGACTTCAATCTTAAATCAAATTCTACGCTTTCACTAAGTGTTTGACTTTTGCTTTCAGTTCACTTATAACTTTTGATGTTGGTATTTAATTTCATGTCATTCACTTCATGTCCTATATGCACTATAATGCACTTGTTTATTTTTATAGACTTCTATACTTTAAATTAGGACCCTATTGGCATGCAAACTTGTACACAACAGGGGAGAAAGATTGACAAAAGAGGAACAAAGAAACTGGAGACCCAAAATTGTGGTCAAAGGGACCCAAAAAAAGGTGACTAGAATTGTAGCTCTACGATTTTGGTAACTGTAGTGGTACAATTTCGGTTGACTAGAACCAGAGCCATCCTACACCAATTTTGGTAAAAATCTAAAAACAACAGAAATAGGTGGGGAGAGAAAACCGGGGAGATGAAGAAAAATAGGAGGAAAGGGAAGTAGACAAGGAGGAACAAGGCCAAACCATAGGAAAAACGTCCCGATAAGGGTACAATATGAATGGATGATCAATAAACACACCAATACCCTAGAACAATGCAATTTGACAAATAAAACTATCCCTAAAAGAAAATTAGGACGCTACATAATTCCCCACTTTGGTGTGTGTGCATGCATAAATATCAAAACAAAGCAAATAAATTTAACTGTAGGTTTTGTAGAAGATGTTTTGATTGTCAAACCTTGTAAGGGTTTTCAAAGTCAATATAGGAATAATAACAAACTAAAATTCAAAAGGAAAGAGAGTTCTTCTAATTGCCACATAAAAGGTCATGAAGATCATAGAAAAAACATCCATGCTTCTATATTTGAGATTTTGAACCCTGTGCCCTTACAAACATATGGGAAACATATGAAGTGAATCGGTGTCTATATAAATCCATATTCAAAAAACTGCTGAAATCTAGAAAATAAAATGAGGACAGGAATGAATATACTTGATTGTGATAAAAATTATGTTGTCTTTGTGACATCCATATCTTGAAATTTGGGATGTATTTGAATATATATGTGGGTCTTGTGGTGAGACCAAGCGAAATATGCATCTATTGGTAAGACCACATGGAGTATGTTTTGTACCACCATGTGATTACTTCCATGTAAGGGAGCAAGGGAGTGGCCTAGAATCTTGGAGATAAAAAAGGCGGATCGTCTACCCCACTTTTGACGTGTAGGACGAACTTGTGAATCACATATCTCAAAAGAAAGAGATAATGTGCATCATGTGTAGATAGTAAAATAAAGCATAGATATATAACATAATAAGATATTATTGTGAAAGCATGTATGTCATAGATAAATGACTATAAATGTACCCAAAGTATAAACTATATAAGCTCATGTGTAACATGCTTCAAGTGAGAAATATATAAGCAATGTAAGTACAATAACAATAAGATGCCTCTTATGAACAACATATAATCAATCTACACCCATAAGTGATATGCACCTCATGGGAAATTTATAAACAATGAAGCACAAAAGTAATATGTCTCAATCTAAGTAGTGTAGTAGTAGATATATCAAAGTAAAACATACACATATCATTGCCCTAATTGATGAATACTAGGAATCATGGAAACATACGAAAGCAAACATGAAAATATACATGATATGGATAATGGCAAATAAAGGAACATTGTACATAATATATATCATGGCATCAATCAATAACAACATAGAGTGAACAAAGCAAACAACTAAGACACATATAACATATAGTAAGCACGCCACACTCAGAGCAAACAAGACAATAGTGTTACATACACAGAGTAGACAATACAAGCATTAGTGCACACAAAGGAAAGCAATCACGACACAAAAAGATAAATAATCACATGCATGTGATACAAAAAATACAACAAAAGCAAGAAATACATATCAAACATAGGGAAAACAAGAGATACAGTAGACAATAAGCATATGAAACAACCCCTTTACGTAGAGAGCGAATAAGAGACACATGCTATACTTTAAGCATATGTAACAAACACGTTAGTCACACTATAATAAAATTACCATAGAGGAAGCGAAGCACCTATATTACTAAGCACAAAGATACACTAAAGTCAAATAAGACATGGCAAGACTATAAACATACATAGAAGCATTAAGCACACAAAATACTAGGCAAGATAAACCAACACACACACACACACACACACACACACACACATGATCACACGAAAGTTCAATATGATAAAGGAAATCACAAAAGATATGGTTTGAAGCACTGCTAGGAGTTGCCCTCAAAATACTCCAGAGAGAGTGTGAAAAGTACTCAGCCAACTATGAGTCCATAATCATATCTATATACAAGTAGATTATATATGTATCTCAAAAATACCATTAGTAATATGTATGTAATAAATATAACCTTTATTAAAAGGTAGACAATTCAAATATATGAAGTTGTGTACCCATGTAAAACTCAAATAAATTTCAGAGGACATAAAATAGTCAAATAAATCAAAGAAGCTCATAAAATGAAAATAAGAGGAAAAATTAAAAAATAAGAAATAATGGGGTAATCCCTACCAACCTACAAATTCCATTAGAATTATAGGTGTCGTAGCCTTAATATATATTGTGTTGTCATTGAGGGGAAGTTCACACAGGGTTTTGGTATGAAACACAACAATGGCAAGGGCAACAAAGAAGGAAAAAAAAAAAAACTATTACAATCAAGAAAAGGGAAAGGCTAGAAAATGACATATACATGAAGAAGGAATCACAAGCAATGAAGGAGAAATCAAGGAACTCAACATACGTAAGAAATGGAAGGAATTGAAAAAGGAAGCAAAAATAGAAGACAACTTTTATTATAAATAGTAAATTGCAATGAAATGCATGTAGCTCAAAACAAATTGTTCACTGACTATTCAGGTTGACTATGGATGAAAACTGTCTAAAAAGTCTTGTGCACTGTATCGCATCCAAAATAAAAAATTTAAACTGTGTTGGGACAAGACCTCATTAGGAGGATAGGGTCACATTGTAACTTTGTTTGTTGATTGCAGCCACATCTTGATTGATTATACAACTAATTTTTTGATTTGTGTGTGCGCCCCTGTCTATGAGGGTTTACTATTTGACCACTTGTCCTAATTTAATGTGCAAAAGCCCTGAAAAACAAACCATATCTCTTTCACAATAAACACAATGAAGATCAAATGCCAAGGGGGAATCGAGCAAGGAAAATAGCCAAGATATCCTTAAAAAACCATGTATAATTTGAATGTTGTCTAAATAAACTAAATGGGCCTCTGGGTGATGTAGTTCTCCCTCCTAGAGTAAGTGTGAATCTTGACTTTGCTATATGAATGCAACTAGATAGGTTGCGTTTGATGTTTGACAATGAGTGCTCTTGCCTTGTAATTAAATGACTTCAGATTTGATATATGACTTTTAGAATGCTTTAGAATTGAAATTGGAAATACTAGTGTTCTTTTCCTTAGTGTGTAGTAATTGAAATCAACTTGCTAGATGGATTCAAGTGAGTGCCTTGATGTGTTTTTATATAATAATCTTTGGAATATTATGTTAATTGAATTTACAAAAGGTGCGAGAGAGTTGTTACAAAATGCCTCACATTCAAAAAGTGATCATTGGAGCACATGAAGCAAGTCTTCACTAGTCGACAAGGTTGCAGTGCATTTCTATTTGCCTAGTGCGGTTTTGTCCTAGAAGATTAGGGATTGTTGGGACATGCTTGACGTGTGTGTAAGCTAAATAATGATGAATGGCACTGAAATAGGGATGCCTATATGGTATTATTAGTATTTTAAAGACAGTGAAGACTCTCATAGAGATTGCGAGTTAACATAATGATGAATAAACCAAATAAGATAAGGATGTCATGAATAAACAGTGCCAATCACTTATTGATTAAATTCTAAGTGTCCATTTTTTTTCCAATTTATTCTAGCGCTGCATGAAGTGAAATTAATAAAGGAGAAGTGAACCTAAGTGTGTACACACACTTTATCTTTTGATGCAAAGTTTGATTGTACAATGTGTCTCGATGTAAAAACCTACAACAATGCCACATAAATTAGTTATTGTCCATATTTGAAAATTGAAAATTTAAAACTTGAAAATTGAAACTTGAAATTTGAATTTTGAAAGGAGTGCAAGGAAATAGTACACTTGAAATAGTTTTCAATCTACTTTTTCCTGTAACTTTAAAGTGAAGAAGTGCATACCCCCTTCTTGAGGCATTCGGAGAAATGTTGAACATGTGGTAAATTGAGAGTGATTAAGTTTCAATTTGAAAAACAATAAAATCTTGAGTTGGAAAGACTATATGCTTTAACTCTCATCTGAATAAATAGAGTACTTTGTCAAATAATTAAATGGGTGGAACCACCATGGCTCACAACATTTGAAAAAAATTCAACTATAGATGTTGCGAGAATAACCAATGCATTGATAATTTCAGTATCAACTAAAGGATTACATAATTGTTGGCTAATAAATATTGCATGATTATATCAATTGGGATTAAAGATGCAACACTATCCATAGCATCAACATATTGATTATCCTTACAGGAAATGCTCTGAATGGATAAGGAAGAGAAATGTGCTACGAGACATTAGACCATATCTTTATTGGTAATGAGTTCATCCTCCTTCATTTGATAAATATTTAAGACTTTATTATGTGATCAATAGGAATTGAAGAGGGGAGATTAGTATCATGTTTGTATGATCAAAATCAATAAAAAACACATTAATGAAACTTACACTTCTAGCCTAGACACTAAAGGAGCAAGAGGACAATACAATTAACTATCAAATGAAGACAAAATACAAAGTTTTACCTTCCATGAGAGCAAGAGTTGTATATCGGCATTGAATTGATGTGCTCGATTGTGTGATCAAGAAGTCTTTGACAATGTAGCTTCTTGCACACCTTTCTTTATCACCTTGGTAATGTTGGTATTGGCTAGAAAATGGACATGATAACACTATACCAAAGGAGATTCTTGAAGTTATTTGAACATTATAACTGTTGTCAATCAGACTCGCACTTTGTGAAAGTAGTTTCAGGGCTTCACAGTCTACTAAAACATGGAAACAATTCTAAGTTGTGGGTGGCCTAATCAATGGATTGAGTCTATAGATTACAAGGGCTAACTCCTTTTGGTGTGTCAATTAGGATCTTTACTCTATGCTACAAACTATCGGGAAAAATGAAGAAAAAAACTGAAGAAAAAAATTATATCTAATGATGGTGATACACTTGTACTTTGGTTCATCCACTCAATTTGAGCTCCCAAAAAAATTGATTAGACAAGAAAAAATTGAATCTTTAACTCCAAATGACTCCTATGCATAAGTATTTCATGAAAACGCTTTATATGGTGATCAAAAATTAAAGAAAATGATGGAATAGGCTTGATTCAAGGCACTGACCAACCACTTATATCTGTTGTAACTTCAGTCAAAAGATATTAAACATAGAACATGACATGCATAATCTGATCAACTAGTAACTAAATAAGAATCAAGACTTGATAAGGAAGAAAATTCTATCATTTATGCAAATCACTGATATAAATACACTATATCAACATTCTAGAATTTAAAAATAATCTTTTTATTTATTTAAAAAAGTTATAAAACTCAAATTTTGGCAGAGTCCGATCTTGCCAGAAGAGGGATTGATATATTCAAAATGGCTGGAAAAACCAACTTATATAGAAAAAACACACAAAAGTCAAGAGGTTAGCACTGAAAATATAAGAGGAGATCAACTCCCACATCACCCCAAGTCCAACTACATCGATCTAAAGATCTAAAAATAAAATCTTGTCTTATGCTTTGCATGAAAATCTTTTTTGCATTGGAAAAGGACGGTGGGCCCATCTTGGACTAATCCACTCCATGCATGAAATCTACGCCAATTTGGATGTCTAAACTCAAGCTTGAACATGAGAAATTCCTTCTTTGTGTGGAAAACAAGGAGTGGATGTGGCACTTGACAACTAGTCAACTAGAGCTCAAGACTAATCAACCTCCAATGGTCTCCACTCACATGAAAAGCTACACCACATTTTGGATTGAGAACTCCACTTGAAGCTGAGCTGGAAGTGCTTGAAAGTATCAGATTGCATAGAAACTAAGGAGAAGCATGACTTTTCAACTAGTCAACCCAAGTGCAAGACTAGTCAACTCCAGCTTACTCCCTCTTGCATGAAAAGCTCTTAAAGATTGAGAAACATGCATGAAATTCCATGTCAACTCCTTGAACAACGATTGGCCTCTTGCTCTTGTGCATGTATTACTACGAGCCATTTCTCCGTGGCTTATCTGTTATGGGCATTTGTTCTTTAGACAAATTGTCCATGGCTTTTCTCTTTATCCTTACAGGTAACTTGTATGAAAGAATTCCTTCAAACTTGAACTGACTTGAGAATGAGTTAGAACATGAGAAAGTCCTTTGCATGGAAAACAAGGAGTGGATGTGACACTTGACAATTAGTCAATTAGAGCTCAAGACTAATCAACCTCCAATGGTCTCCACTCACATGAAAATCTACGCCACATTTTGGACTGCGAACTCGGCTTGAAGCTGCGCTGAAAGTGCTTGAAAGGCTCAGATTACATGGAAACTAAGGAGAAGCGTGACTTTTCAACTCGTCAACCCAAGTGCAAGACTAGTCAACTCTAGCTTACTCCCTCTTACATGAAAAGCTCTTGAAGATTGAGAAACATGCATGAAATTCCATGTCAACTCCTTGAACAACGATTGGTCTCTTGCTTTTGTGCATGTATTGCTTCGAGCCATTTCTCTGTGGCTTATCTATTCTGGGCATTTGTTCTTCAGACAAATTGTCCATGGCTTTTCTCTTTATCCTTCCATATAGGTAACTTGTATGAAAGAATTTCTTCAGACTTTCGTCTCTCTCTTCCCCGTGCAACTTTCCTCTCAGACATTTCATTTCAGACTTTTGTGTATGGACCTTTCTTTCAGACAATTTGTCTAAAAGAATTCCTTCGGGCAAATTGTCCACTTTGCTTTATGAAAAGTCCCTCAACTTTATGAAATGCACCCTTTTGAAAGGAAAGAACCCTTCGAAACTTTGCAAATAGACTGTTTATTTGGAGATCGACCCTTCAGATTTTTGCAATGGTCCTTTGGCTTATTTGAAAAGTGATATTTTTTTGAAGGGCAGAAACCCTTCGGATTTTTTGTAAATGGGCTTTTCTGAAGGGAAGGAACCCTTCAGAAAAAATGAAATGGACATTTTCCGAGAAGTGCCCCTCAGAGAAGTTGAAATGGTCCTTGACAAAATTGAAATGGTCCTCTTTCCCTTTGGAAGAACTGAAATGGACCATTCGTCGAAAGGAAAGACCTTTCGGAGCTTCAAATGAATCATTCAGAATGGAAAGAACCCTTCGGACTTCTTGAAATGACCCTTTGGGAAAGTTGTAATGGTCCACTTTTTAGAAAAATGAAAATTGCCCATTTGACGAGTACCCTTCGAGAAAATGAAAGTGTCTTTTAGGGAACTGTGTGATGGTCCTCAACCCTTCAAAAAAATGAAAAGAACCTTTCAAAATTGTGCAATGGACCTTTGAAAAAGTTGTTTCAGACAAAAAGTTTGAAACAATTCTGATACTTAGACAAAACTTAAAGTCTTCCTTCTGTGAAAACTTGAAGTATTTCTTGTGCTTGTGAAAACTTGAAGTATTCTGACTGTCCCTTTAGAACTGCTCTGAGCAAAAGAAAATTGGCAATGACATGAAAAGCTTTGAATGATAAGGGTGGAAATTTGCCCTGTGGGGGTAAAAATTGTTAACATTTTGGCGACTCCGCTGGGAAGCATGCCTGCTATGATTGAGAACCAGATCATTTACACGACTCCCAAACTCACAAAGTAATGACAAATTTGATCCATGACTGCAAATTCTCCTTTGACCTAGAATGAGATAACCTTTATCCACCAAAATAAGAAGGGAAACTCACAAAGCAGGGAAACTAACTAAACAAATCAAATATGCAAACAAGCACTTATTTGGGACAAAACAAAACAAAATTAATGTGCTTAAACAACACTTAGAGGAAAAAAAAATAACTAACCATGACAAAGCATGATCCACCTAGATCAAAAGGGAAATTCATAAACGCACTCACTCCAAGAGATGGTACAAGTTTCAAGGTTGGATGTTTATTAATCATAACCTTTAATAAGGCATTTTTCTTGCTCACCAACTCTGTTAGCATCTCCTCAAATGAGTCATCAACAACAAACCAATCACCAACAAAGACAAACTCATCTGGTACTTCCAAATCTTTTTCATACTGCTTGTCATCTACAACCTTGTCAAGTGATATCTCATCTATGCAGTGTCCTTGAGTGACCTCATCCTTCTTATCAACTGCTTCAAGTTCATCTAGCTCTTCAAGGAGCTTTGAATAGGCAACTCAATCTGTATTATGATCTTGAATTATTGAGTCTTGATCAAATTTCTCATAAACATTCTCTTCAATAGGCAACATATCCCTACAGAGCTCTTCAATCTCCTGCAGAGATTCAAGGCACAACTGCTAATCATCTTTTTGTTCCTCATTTTGATCATTTTGAATAGGATTAGCTTGAAAGTTATCTTGATCTTTCTAAATAGGAGATATTTCTAACTCATTTATGACTTCAATTTGTACCAACTCCTCTTGGAGTTCCTTCACATCAAGATCAACCTTTTCATTCTCAACTACAACCTCAAGTGAAGTATCGATGAGAAACTTTATCAAGCACACTTGAAGCATCCTCTTCACACTCTACAAGAACTTGACTTGTAGCTCCAACCCCTTTCTCAATCCTCTAGAGAACAAGCTCCTCCTGAAGAAGGGAGATGGTGGGAGGGTGATGCAATTCATTTGTTTGAGAGGGAAAATGAAGCATGGGAAGTTGATCATGATAAGATTTTAGGATTTGGAGGGAAATGAAATCATTTAGGGAGTTTTGGAGAGGAGGAAAAGAAAAATTCTTAAAGACCTCTACATTATGTTCCTTCCACTTGGCCATTTCCTCATCAAAGTCTGAACCCTGTTTGTTTTCATGGACAACTTGAACTTGAGGAATGATTAGTGAAGAAAGGGGACTACAAGAAGGTTTAGTCTCTTGAACAGGGTCTTGAAGAGGATCTTGACTCCAACTAGGAAGCTCCCTTGGCACACACTAAGCATGGTTAAGAACTTCACGAGAATAAAGAACACAAGAACCCTTTGTACACAAGTGGCTCAAATTGATTTTTTGCCTCTCTCAAGCCTCCATATTCTCTAATACAAAAATACATAGCTCATTTATCTCTTCTAGATCATTGGACACATTTTGGAATAGACCATTCACTTCTTCATAGTAAGAGTTTGAACAAACTTTTCTTGCATATGCTAGTATTCTTAGCTCTATTTCATCTATTCTTTCTTGGAGCCAAGGTTGCTCATATACAACATCATATCCATATGGGAAAGGTGAAAACTAATCTTGAGACTAATATGGCTCACAAGGAAGGTAAGAATCATTATCTTGATAATAAGGATCATGAGAAACTTGATAAGGCTCAACATAACTTTGATAATACTTCTGATAAGGATGATTAGGCTCATAAAAAGGCTCCTAGGTATCATGACAAGGCTGGTATGATCCATCATTGGAATGATAAGGAAACATTACATAGGAATTCTTTTCATCACAGCCATCAAAACTCATTCATGATAATGCAATAAAAATATACTTACATGGAAACTGTGCCTGGGTTATTAGAAGCAACTGCTTGAGCTTGAAATCACCAAATACTTCTTGAAGAACACTGCTCTAACTGCAATTTCATCAAGACCAGCTCCAATGTGTCCCATCGGACATGCCAAAAACTCTTGTCAATTAGACTCACACCCTTGTGAAGGGAGTTTCAGGCCTTCATAGTCTGCTAAAACATGGAAACAATCCTACGTTGTGGGTGGCCTAATCAACAGATTGAGTCTCTAGATTCTAAGGGATAACTCGCTTTGGTGTATCAATTAGGATCTCTACTCTATGCTACAAACTACTGAGAAAAGGGAAGAAATAAAACTAAAGGAAAAATCTTATCTAATGATGGTGATACACCTGTATTTTGGTTCATCCACTCAATTTGAGCTCCTAAAAACACTGATTAAATAAAAAAAATTGAATCTTCAACTCCAAATGACTCTTATGCATAAGTATTTTATGTAAAGGCTTTATCTAGTGATCAAATCTTGAAGGAAATGATGGAATAGGCTTGATTCAAGGCACTAACCAACCACTTATATCTGTTGTAACTTCAGTCAAAAGACATTAAACACAAAACATGACTTGCATAATCTGATCAACTAGTAACTAGATAAGAATCAAGACTTGACAATGAAGAAAATTTTATCACTTATGCAATCACTGATATAAATACACTATACTAGTATTATAGAATCTGAAAATAGTCCTATTTATCTGAAAATGTTACAAAATTTAAATTTTGGTAGAGTCTGATCTTGCCAAAAGAGAGATTAATGTATTCAAAATGGCTGGAAAAACCAACTTATATAGAAAAAATACACAAAAACCTAGAGGTTGACACTTAAAATAAAAAAGGGGATCAACTCCCACATCACGTCAAGTCCAACTACCGCTGTCCAAAAATATAAAAATAAGATCTTTTTATTTTATGCTTTGCATGAAAAGCTCTTTTGCATTGAAAAAAGATGGTGGGCCCATCTTGGACTAATCCGTTCCATGCATGAAATTTATGCCAAATTGGATGTCTAAACTCAAGATTGAACTGACTTGAAGTTGAGTTGGAACATGAAAAAGTCCTTTTTAATATGGGAAACAAGGAGTGGATGTGGCACTTGATAACTAGTCAACTAGAGCTCAAGACTAGTCAACCTCTAATGGTCTCCACTTGTATGAAAATCTATGCCACATTTTAGACTGAAAACTTTGATTGAAGCTGAGTTGGAAGTGCTTGAAAGGTTTAGATTGCATGGAAACTAAGGAGAAACATGACTTGTCAACTAGTCAACCCAAGTGCAAGACTAGTCAACTCCAACTTACTCCCTCTTGCATGAAAAGCTCTTGAAGATTGAGAAGCATGCATGAAATTCCATGTCAACTCCTTGAACAACCATCGATCTCTTGCTCTTGTGCATGTATTGCTTCGGGCCATTTCTCTATGGCTTATATGTTCTGGGCATTTGTTCTTCAGACAAATTGGCCGTGGCTTTTCTCTCTATCCTTCCCTACGGGTAACTTGTCCAACATAATTCTTTCAAACTTTTGTCTCTCTCTTCCCCACATAACTTTCCTCTCGGGCATTTCATTTCAGACTTTTGTGTATGGACCTTTCTTTCAGACAATTTGTCCAAAATAATTCCTTCGGACAAATTGCCCACTTTGCTTTATGAAAAGTCCCTCAGCTTTATGAAACACACCCTTCCAAAAGGAAAGAACCCTTCAAAACTTTGCAAATGGACTGTTTCTTCAGAAATCAACCCTTTGGATTTTTGCAATGGTCCTTTGGCTTATTTGAAAATCAATCTTTTTTCGAAGCGCAGATACCCTTCAGATTTTCTGTAAATGGCCTTTTCCGAAGGGAAGGAACCTTTCAGAAAAAATGAAATGGACCTTTTTCGAGAAGTGCTCCTCAGAAAAGTTGAAATGGTCCTTAGAGAAATTGAAATGGTCCTCTTGCCCTTTGGAAGAACTGAAATGGACCATTCACTGAAAGAAAAGACTCTTTGGAGCTTCAAATGAATCCTTTAGAATGGAAAGAACCCTTTGGACTTCCTGAAATGACCCTTCGGGAAAGTTGTAATGGTCCACTTTTTAGAAAAATAAAAACTTCCTCTTTGACGAGTACCCTTCAGAGAAATGAAAGTGTCCTTCGTGAAACTATGTGATGGTCCTCGGCCCTTCAAAAAAATAAAAATAACCTTTCAAAATTGTGCAATGTACATTTGAAAAAGTTGTTTTGGACAAAAAGTTTGAAATAATTTCGATACTTAGACAAAAATTGAAGTCTTCTTTCTGTGAAAAACTGAAGTATTTTTTGTGGTTTTGAAAACTTGAAGTATTCTGACTGTCTCTTTAGAACTACTTTGATTAAAAACAAATTGGCAATGACATGAAAAACTTTGAATGATAAGGGTGGTAATTTGACCTGTGGGGGTAAAAATTGTCAACAATAACATTACACAAACGAATCTTGTTTATCAATGGGCGAGGCCTTGTATTTATAGCTTTCCAAACCAACTCTAACATAAGTGTAGTTAGGTTAGAGTTAAATGCATTTGAATTCAAACTAAACCTAGTTGGGTTAAAGAGTGGACAAACATTTAATATTTGGGATAAAGATCTTATTTGTTAAGCATGACTCTCCATTTTTGAATTTATGGATTTAAGGAAGATATTTTCAATTCCTTAACTTTGAGGATGATGAGATCATCATGATCTCATTTTGATTAAAATTTCTTTTTTATAAAATTATTTTTACTAATTACAAATAAAAATTTCACTTAAACATTTATTTTGATTTTATTAGTTAATTCATTTTGCTTAGCATTTTTGCACTTTAAGAATTATTTAAGTGCCTCACTTAATGGGTCTAAAGGCCAAACTGTCAACTTGTTAGGTCAAAAATTGACTGAAGATAAATTTATGAGAGGTTAATGTTGCATACATAATAAAATCCCAAATAGGAATGTTTCAACATGATTTTAAGCACCAATGTCTGATGTGCAAACAAAATTGAGACATTTAGTGATTCTTAAGCTTAATTTGTACTATTTGATAGAAATCAATTTGAATTTTGGTTGGAAGCCAGTTGTGGTCAAAATGGGGTGTCTACGATTTACCCCTATTGGAGAAGGCATTGCAAGACATATGCATATTAATGTCTTCTCAAATAATTAAAAAGTTATTAATGCTTAATGCCCCATAAGGCGATGGGTGAGCCCTAGATGCCCACTCAATTGAGTGGGTGACAAAGAATGTCGAAGAATGTTCCCTTGAAAAGATAGAAATTGTGTGACCAAGAGGTTAAAAAAGGGGGGAACACTGATTTTCTCAAAGATAGTTATTGTTAGTGGCATAGTGAGATTCCCTAGTAGGGAAAATAAAAAAAAGATGATTTGTTCAACGATGATTATAATCATCGAGATAGTGAGGTGAAATATAATGATTTGTCCAAAGGTGGTTATAATCATTATCACAATAAAAAATAACCCAGTAGGACGGATAGATTTAATGATTTCCTTAAAGACAGTTATAATCATTAACATCTAGAGAGATTGAAACACAATGATTTACCTAAAGGTAGTTATAATCATTCACACTATGATTTTCCCCAATAGGGTAAATGGAAGCATGATACACGTCATCTTTGTCCTAGTAGATAAAATTGGAAAAAAGGGGCTTACGTACTGAATCCACACTCATGGAGTAAGAGTAAGCTGACATAAAGAATAAGTATGAATTCAGGCTACTTGATAGTATGGAGATGCACATCCTAACTAACAATGATTGAAATTCATTTATGATTTAATTACTCTATATTTGGGTAATATTTGGATAGGTTAGGAAGTTTTCAGGCATGAACAAGGAGAATTATTGTGGCAGTATTGATTGTAAGATCTACCAAACTCGGTTTTGTTGTAGCACATGATGTTATACACAGTGATATAAAACATCATGATAACTTAGGTGTATTATGCATAAGGTCTGACACCCATTCCAATGAATAAGTGAAAATAATGTACCAATGATAAAAACCATTTTGATAATGTTGTTGTATGAATATGGATGGATCATGCACAAGGAATCACTCAATGAATGCATATATATTAAGTCAATGCACAACAATGAAATCAAATAAACAAGTAAATAAAACAAACAAATAAAAAAAAAAATAAAAAAAATCAATAAACAAAAACACAACAAACCACCAATAAACAAATACACAACAAAATACCAATAAAAAAATGACCGCAAACAAAACAAAGTGAACAAAATAATTAAAAACAAATAAATAATCCAAAGCAAATAAAAGTGCAGTAAGCAAACTATTATAAACATACAAAGATAAAAACAAACAATGGTTAATTAAAATGTTTATAAAAATAAAAAATAAATTGTTAGTGGATGTGTAATAGAGGTGTTACTGTTAGTGACAAGGTGACCCCTAAACTAGATAGTAACGATGTAGATATAAAAATGAAAGAACAATTGGCACAAGGTTGCCCCTAGGCTATAGACAAACAATGACACAAACAAGATGGCAAGCATTACCCCTAGGCCATAAGAGACAATGAAACAAACACAAATAAAATAGGAGAACTAGAAGAAAACGAATGGGGCAGTCAAGCTGAATCTAGATGCACTAGGTAAGTGGATGCTACCTACATAACTCCATGAATGCAAGATACAACATGAACTTCAGGGCAAATATAGTTCTTCAAAGATATAGGATAAAATAAAAATTATGATAAAGAAACATTATTGATGTGTAGAGGAATATGGGACTAGTTTCGCAAAACGATGAGTGCATGAGAAAAGAGGGGATGATGTCCATGATCATGAAAGTGTCAACATAAAATTTTTGCATAAACACAAGAGTATGATTTAGGTTAAATCTACACTAAAAGGTACGAGATGAATAGCCACAAATGAACTGAATTAGTAATTCAAAGTATCTACTACATCTAAGGCATGGAATGAGAATAAGTTGAAAAAACAACGAGAGTGTAAGATGAAGGTGATCACAAAATGGAAAGAGCATAAAAAAAGTCAAGTGGTCATTAGTGTATTAAATTTGAATACATAATGCTTAAAATATGAACTCGCAAAATGGTGAAAGCGTATGGCTAAGGCCAATACAAATGGGGAAACTAAATGAAAAGTGGTTACTCATGAGATATTTAGGAGTCTCAGGATCCTTAAGGCAAAGATGTTGTCAAAAAAGAAGGTGCAACCGAGTTAACCTAGGATACTCCATGTATTCAAGTGTTGCCTACATAATCTATGTGGACCTCAGGCTAATGTAGTTCTCTTAGAAATGTGAGGAAAAAGATCAAGGTGGTCTATAAATAAAATTAAATAGATAAATTAACCCATTCTAGAAAATTTTAACGACTTTATATCTCACGAGAAAAGTCTAAGTCAATTTTCATGATTTTGTTATTTTTAAGATTTTCTATATCTTTTACAAATGGGTTTGGAATTTTATAGAAATATCAACTCGATGGAGGATTATGAGATACAAAATGGTCCAACTCATAAAACGATGAGAGCGTGTCTTAAAGATGCTCACAAAATGGTGTGAGCATTCAAACTTAAAATACTTACAAAATAATGAGAGCCTAGCAAAGGGGTGACTGAGCTAACCTCAATGTGAATCAAATGCTGTCTATATAGTCCCATTAGTACCTCAAGTCACTATAGTTCTACCTTATAGTGGAGGAATCCGATTAGGTAGCAACAAGTTTTTGAATTAAATAAATGGCACAGTATAAAACATGAATGGTAAGGTAATGCGATAAGGCATGGTAAAAGTGCTGCTCCTAATTTTTGCATAGGCAGTTATAATTAAGAATTAACATAGATCAATGACACTAATTTGTCCAAAGGTGGTTATAATTAGTAGTACCAAGAATGAGATAGAACGTACAAACAATGAATAATGTAATTGCCAAACCACTGCCACACTAGCCTAAAATATTGTCTCTTTGTGAAATATTGAATTAACTATTAAAAATTTATTTGAATCCAGTTGCTAAAGGTGCCTAAAGAACCAATAGATCGGAACCAAGGTTAAAATGGGTGGGTAGGGAGGTTAAAATAACTTTGGTCAATAGGGAATGTATGGAAGGAATGGTATATGGTATAAGACAAGGAAGGTGACAATACATTATGATATAAATGACCCTAATAGATAATAATTCGTGTATCTTAAGTGAAATAATGCTTGAGGTGTATTATGTTCATGGGCTCATCAAGTTCATCTCCATCTAGTGTAGGTAACCTGTAAGCTTTAGAGCTATAATTAGCAACAATGACATAAGGGCCTATCCAATTGGTCTTGACTTTGCCTTTATTATTTTTCTTGACTGTGGTGTTCTTTAAGGACAAGGTAACCAAGCTTGAACTCTCAATGCTTGACACACTGATTATATTGACCACGCAACTAGTTCTGATATGCTTGAAGGCTATTTACAATGGCCATGTGCTTATCGTCGAGTAACTCTAGCTCTTGTAGGTGAGCTACTCTATAATCTTCATAATCAAGGATGTGTTTCAATGAGATATGTAGAGAAGACAACTCGACCTCGATGGGAAGAATGGCCTTAGTGTCATAGATAAGGGAATATGGTGTGGATCTTATTAGAGTACGATAATAGATAATATATGCCCAGAGGGTGGGAAAGATTTGAAGGTGCCAATTATGACCAACATCATTAATAATATTCTTAAGAATATTGATAATGGTATTATTATATGCCTCTACTTGGCCATTACCTTGTGGGTAATATGTAGTGGAAAAATGTTGGGTAATATTAAAGTCAAGACAAAGAGCTTTGATATCCTTATTCTTAAATGATCTACCATTATCAGATATAATGTCAGATGGGATACCATAGCGATAGATGAGATGGTTGAAGTTGAATTTAAAAATTTATTTTTTAATCACGTGAGCGGTACAGCTTCAACCCACTTAGTGAAATATTCGGTTGCAGTAAAAATGTGTTTATGGCCACTTGAGGAGGTGGGGTTAATCTATCCAATGAGATCGAGTCTCCATGTTGAAAATGGCCATGGTGTGAGCATTGGTTTGAGTGTTTTGGCTATAGCATAAATCAAATTGGCATGCCTATGCCACTTATTACATATTTTCACATATACATTTGCATCTGCTTCTATGGTTGGCTAATAGTAATCAATTCATAGAAGATTTTTGACAAAGATGGCCCTGTTGGTGTGGGCTCCACATACTCTTGCATGAACTTCCCTCAATGCTAATGCGACTTATATCGAGTTCAAATAGTGAAGCAAAGTTCCATCAAAGTTTTTACAGTAAAGGGTTATGCCAAGTAGAATATATTGAGAGGCTTGGTGGGTAAAGTATTTTTGTTATTTATGATATAGATCTGACAGAAGGACTTGGTCGTGAAGGTAGTTATATAGGTCTGAATACCAAATAGAACTAGGACCAATAATGCCATATATCATTTCAATGGTTGAAGGTTTATGAGTAGACACTAGAAGATGTTCAATGAGGAATTAATAGTCTTTTGCCTTGTATGTGTTGCAGATCAAAAAACTAATGGTAGCCATGGCATTTGCTATCCTATTATTGGGCCATGGTATGTGTTCAAATTGAATGTGGGCAATTTGTTGCTTGAGAATGTTCACCATAGCCTTGTATGGTACCAAATTATCATCTTTGGTCTGAAATTGATTGGTAACCTAATTGATGATTAACTGAGAATCACCATGAACCATAGGATGATGAATGTTCCATTGTAATGATTGATGAAGCCCTATAATGAGTGCTTTATATTCAACCATGTTATTAGTACAAGGAAAACTAATACAAAAAGATTTGTGAATAAGATCTCTAATGGTGTGATAAGTAGTAGGCCTTCCCTCTATCCATGAGATGTGAATGACCCATCAAAATATAAATTTTAGTGATGCTCCTCAAGAGGTGTTTTTATGATGGTCATGATGGACTCGTCTAGGAATGTAAAAGCGAGTGGTTTCGTATTTGAAAGGGGATCTTAAGCAAGATGGTCTGTAAATACTTATCCATTTATGGTCATTTTATTAACATACTCAATTTAAAACTTGCTCAATAACATTATCCACTTAGTTATGCAAAATTGTAAAGCTATTTTTGATAGTAGATACTTGAGTAGATCTACTCTGGCAATGACTATGGTCTTGTTTTTAAGCATGCAATGATGTAACTTCTAGGTTGTAAAGACCATATATAAATAAGCTTTTTCTATTGGTGTATAGTTATGTTTATACATTATTAGTGTATGACTTAGATAGCACATAGAGTCTTCTTTCCCATTTTAATCATGCTAAGCTAAAAGTTCTCCCAAGGCATTATCAGTGGCAGATAGGTATAGTATAAATGGCCTTCCTAACATTGGTGGTAATAGAGCAGGTGGATTAGTTAGGTATTCTTTTAGGATCTCAAAGGCTTTATGACATTATTCATCTCAAATAAATGTAACAACTTTCTTCAATAAATGAGTGAATGGATGATATTTATTAGCCAACTATGAAATGAAGTGTCTAATAGATTAGATGTTGCTCTATAAATTATGGAGTTACTTCAAAGTGGAAGGTGGAGGCATCTTGGTAATGGATTGTACATTGGTAGGATACATTTCAATGCCTCGATGAGAGATAATGAAGCTTAATAATTTTCTTGAAGTGACACCGAATATGCACTTCTTGGGATTAAGTCACCTTGTACTTATGAAGCCTTTCAAATATCCTTTGTAGTACAACTATATGATCTACATGGGTGTTAGATTTACCCAACATGTCATTGACATATTATTCAACAATATCATGCATCATGTTATGAATTATAATGATCATATCTCTTTGGTATGTGGCCCCAACATTCTTGAGGTCGAATGACCTAACCTGATAGCAAAACATTCCCCAAAGAGTGGTGAACACTATTTTGTGTTGGTCTTATAACACAATCTTGATCTGGTTCTTTCTTGAAAAACCATCCATGAGAGAGAGAATTTCATACCTAACCGTGGAGTCAATTATCATGTCGATATTCGGTAGAGAAAAGTCATCTTTAGGGTAGGACTTATTGATGTCTATGAAATCAATACAGATTTTGATCCCTTCTAGATTTTTACTGATGACATAATGTTTGAGATCTACTCTAAATAATCGTTCGATTTGATGCATCTCGCTTCCAAGAGTTTTTACAACTCTTTCTTAACTAATACAAAAATACAAGGAT
This sequence comes from Torreya grandis, assembly GCA_037957365.1. Taxonomy (NCBI): domain Eukaryota; kingdom Viridiplantae; phylum Streptophyta; class Pinopsida; order Cupressales; family Taxaceae; genus Torreya; species Torreya grandis. The sequence continues at coordinate 191,951 of JARHVA010002224.1, forward strand.
GCATCTTAAGTAATTTATTCTTCATGGGTTTGACATCAAGATACACAACAAGGTAGTGTACAACCAATGCATGGTCTAAACTTGGCATGTATGAATAGGCCCATGTAAAAATGTTAATAAATTCCCTCAAAAGAGATGTAAAAAATTCATGTTCCTCCTCAGTGAGGGATGCATCTAATTTGATCCACTTCAAGTCATCTGTAGTCCCAATGTTGACTTATATAATATCTTCTACTAGGAGGGTCAAGTCATTCTAGAATAGTTGGAAAGGATGTGAATTGGCTTGTAATGGTAAAACCCTCTGCTCAGATTAGTTCTAGCTCTCCCAAGCAAGATGAATTTGAATCACCTAATAGTAATAATGGCCATATAACAAACATTGTAAGATATTCTCAGATAATTTATCAAAGACACATTCTTCTATATTGAACTTAGACCCAAAATCAAGTTCACCGTTGGTGGTCTCTTGATCTTCATTCAAGGAAAAGTGAACACCCTCATCTAGTGGCATCTGAAACAGTTTTTCACTAAAACACTGGACTTTCTCTTTAGTTTTTCCCTAGTCCAAAAGTTTTTCAAAAAGGTTTTTACTTTGGGACCTCAATGTTTTATTTATTTTCTTTTCGGCTAAGGGTGTTCACCCACTCTCCAAAATATGCTACAGGATCTAGTTTGATAGAAAACTCTTGTTTGTGATCTCCCTATGAAATATTGTCTTTAAGACCCAAAAAATCACAAAAGGCCTCATCATTCTCAAACTCGTCAAAAGGTACTATATATTCTTGTTGGTCGCAATTTATAAATTGAGGATGATAAAGGAGAAGTAGGGAATGTTAGATTACTGGTGTAATGGTGTAAATGGTATATGGGTCAAATAAGTTGGTATTGGCAAGGTCTTCGTATATGTTACGATCATACTCTACGTTGCTATCAACATCATCATCACTAGTCATTGGTGTTGAAATACGAATAAGATACATGGGGTCACTGTCAGGCAATTTAAATCTGAGGCCATAAGTTCCTTTGTATCTGGTCATAGAAATGGGCTCAAGAGTACCCTGGTGATTTAGCTCGAGGCCTTTACCTTCATATGCTTGGTTATACATGATCATGTTAGGAATAGGATACTTTGCAATTTGGTAGAAATCAACTAATTTGTCATTGTATAACCATGAATCATCATTGACAAGTGGTTCTTGTTCTTGGCAAGTGGCAAGTGTGAAAATAATAGGTGTTGGGATATAAAGCTTGCCTTTTCTCTTCCATCATTTTATTCTATGAAATCTGGCTTAAATTTAGGCATTCCATAGGTCTTGGTATTTTGTGGAAGCTTGAAAATATGGAACATGTCATGGGTAAAATAATCTCTTGGACCATTGTACAAAACGGTAAAATGATTAGACATTTTAATGAGAGGCATATGTGAAGATGAGGCAAGGATATCAAGGTCTATACAATTAGCTTCTGGTAATTCAACAAGTATCTCTTTGTCTTTGTCCATCTTGGGTACTGAATCTAGATCAAAATGGTAATTTTAACTTTCATATTCAACCTCCAAATGGTTGCAATGTTCATATGGCTATAAATCTCCAGGGATAGTCACCGCCATCCCCGAATGAGGAAACTTGATACACTAGTGCAATGTTGAAGGGATTACATGATTTTTATGTATCCATGGTCTACCCAAAAGCAAATTGTATGACAAATCCATGTCTAACACATGCCAAAGAGTATCATGGGTCAAAGGCTCAATAATCACTGGCAAACTTATGGTTCCTGTTGATTCCTGCTCTTCATTATCATAGGCCTTGATAGTAATAGTCTCTGGATGGTCGGATTATGTATATCCTAAATGCTTGATTAGCTTTAGAGACACAATATTCATGCCTGATCCATTATCTATGAGTACACAATTACATTTTTTCCATGTAATGACAACTTCAATGTATAATAGCTTGTTAAGGAGAGGGCCAAGGGATGACATATCACTTTGATCAAAGATTAACTATTGCCCTGGGGATAGGTGTCGAACCAAAGCTTGAAATTTGTATGGGGTAATGTCATTTGGCATTTGGGATTAGCTTAGGATTTCTATAAGGATATTCTTGTGAATGGTTGACATACGCAATAAATACATAATGGAGATTTGTGCAAGTGTCTTTTGGAGTTGTTCCACAATGTCATACATTTTTTATTTAAAAATGGTAATTGGAGTACTCCTAGCCAACATAGTGGGTTGGGTTGGTTTAGTGGTAGGAGGTTGTGGGCATGGGATGGTGATTTTAGACCGCCAAGTTATGATTGCAAAATTTGGATTGGATACAGGACGGTTGTAACTAAAAAATGATGGAGATGCGCCAGAGAGGATAATTCTTGATAACTAGTGTGCTTGGTTGTGGTCATAGGGCAATGAAGAGTTATAAATATAAAGTCCTAAAATGGTAATCTTTGGTTGTTATTGCACTTGGTTGCAATCACAGATCAAGGAAGGATTAATGGCATTGGTAGGGTGATTGACATTGTTAGATAATGATCCTAGTTTGTTGGCATTTGGTATAGGATTGATAGTAATGGTAGATACATGACCTCCCAGAATATGACCTACAAATTTATTGTAGTCATGTGCAATTGCATGATAAGTCTATTGGTTGTTGAGGCCATTTTGGGCTTGGTTCCTTCCATTTGGTTCATGTTGTTATTGCAACTACTAATACTATTATTGTTGTTGTGGATGTTACTAATATTATTATTGTTATTACTATTGTTTTGGTCTTCACTATTGTTATTGTTGATTGGCATTGTTAGTGGAAAATGATTTTGGTAGATAGCCAGGTTTTAATTGAAAGTAGATGCTCTATTATCCAACTAGATTTCCCCATTTTCCAACTTATTTTCAATAAGGTGATTCAACTGCACACAATAGCATATAAAATGTCCATAAACATGATGGTATTCATAAAACTCATGCTCTTTGTACCAGTTTGGATATGGTATACCCTTAGGATAGTGTTTTATAATCTACCAACTAATCATATTAGCCGTAACTAGTTTGTGAAACATTATTTTAATAGGTTTGCCAAGGTCACTGAAGACTTTAGGAGTGGGCCTTATTCTTAGAGGATGGGTTTGAAAAGGTGGTGACTATAGCATTTGAGGAGCTAGTTTGGGCTGAGGCATAAGATGCACTTTCTAGATAGGCTACATTTGTGGAACAAGCTGCCTTTATGGCATAGGCTGAGTAGATATTGTTTGAACTGTTTGAACATGACGTGACTTAGTTACTCCATTACCAACAACATTCTTGTTGTAGTTGTATGATTTGGGTTTTTCATAGTTATTAGCTTGAAGTAGTGCAGATACTTGTACTTGGACTGGGTTAGGGTTATGACTTGGGTTTGCATTTTGGTTTTATCTTTGATTCTAATTTGAATAAGATAATTTGATAATCCCTTTGTTGATAAGGGACTTTTTGATTTATATGCCTTTCTCAATGATCTCCTTGAATGCATGTGCACACCGAAGCTCCAAGTGATAAGATATTTCATTGTGAAAGTTTTTGGTAAACATAACTACCAATTATTTATCTATTAAGCTATGTGTGAAGCAACTATTAAGCACTCTCCATTTCTGTACATAACTCGTAAAGATATCACCAAAGTTTTGTTTGGCTTGACTCAAATCAACAACTAAAATCTCATGTTCGATATTATATGACAAATGTTGTACAAATTTGTCTAAGAGGTCATCAAAGTTAGATTCTAATTTTTTTTGTAACTTGAGAAACCACTCCAAAGCCTATCCAACTATACTCTGAGGAAATAAAAGGAGTAGGTAAATGTCACTATAGGCCACTAGCTTAAGTGATAAATAACTCTATTAGATTCCCCTTAGGGTCTCCTTTAGCCTTATACTTGTTAAAATTTGGCTATTCATAACATGGAGGAAATGGTATTTGAATATACTCCATGTTAAATAGGTATGAACACACATAATCCAATTTAAACTTCTTAGTTTGTGTTCCCGTCTGAATGGATATAATTGTTTCCTTCATCTGTTGTAGTTTTTGGGCCAAGAAACTTGATGGTACATTTTGTTTTGATTATGGTTAGGCGGTCAAAGGTGGATTACCTTGAATAGGGTGCAATGGAGGAATGTAGTACTATAGAACATTGGTTTCATGGACCAATTGACCAAGAATATGCATCCATGCATTGGGATTAAGATGTTGGTATTACATGCATTATTGGTAAATATTCTAGTTTAAATTCAAAATATGGCCTTGGGTATGAGGGAATTGGGGTTATGATGGAAACATATGGCTTTGTGGAATATACTGTGCTTGCTGAGGTTGAGTAGGGACTTGCTGCCAAATCATCAAACTTGACTGAATAAAGAGGACTTGATGTTGACCAAGGCCCTATATTTGAGTATGTGGCACTTGCTGAGTAAAAGGCAATGACTAGATAATAGGTATTTTTTAGACATTGGCACCTCTTTGTTGAACAAACACTTGTTGTGAACTGGATGTTTATTGGTTGTTTAGCATTTATCTTTGACCAATATAAATACGTTGTTGATTAGACAATGCCTACTATTGTATAGGTACATTGGTCTACAACTATTGAGGTACATTTATCACAATATCTTGAGGTGGAACATTTGTTTGCCCCTATTGAGGTGGCATACTATTCTAGCTCTATTACAGTGGTAAATTAGTCTGTGCATGTTGTTGTGGAATATTATCCATCATCAGTTGAGGTGGGATAACATTCATCACCTATTTAGGTAAAACATTGGTTGGCACTTGATTATTTATCCCCTACTGTTGTGTGCTTTCATAAACCACTAGTTGAGGAGTGGGAGTAACCTATTGTGATTGTAACTATGTATTTCGGCCCCCTACTATTGCAAACCACTCATGGTATTGGTAAGAGGCACTTGTTGTTGCATATTAGTTGTTGGTAAATTTAACTTACATTGGCATGGATTGGAAGACACTTGTGTGTTATCTACTGTATTTGGCACATTGTCTTGAGTAGAGGCAACAATCACTTCTTCAATGAATGGGACATTGCACATGTCACCTACTGAAGTACTTTGGGCAAATGGGTTTACACCTAAATTAGCATGCCCTGTTAAATTAACTGGCACTCATATTGAAAGAGTAAATTCTATAAGTGGAGAATTTGATATATGGACATAGCATTGAATTTACATGATAAATTAAGATAAGTTTGATATGCTTGTTGCATTTACATAAATTGGTCCTCCATGGGGCCCTTTCCTTTTGCACTCATATTCGGATCTTGGTGTAACATATGTATGAGTGCTTGAGGGTAACTAGTAGAGGCCTATTTGATAGTTAGCCTATAAGATACATTTTGAGGCACTATAACTAGATTAGGTATATTTTCATGGGGAAAGTGTTCCAAAAACTTGGCCCCTATCTCTAAAACTCTGACTAAAACTTCATCCTTATTTTCAAGCAAGTGACAATTGAACAAGTATGGGTCATAATTTGATATCATGGTAATGTATTAAGGTTGATGTTGGACTTGTTTGACAAAAAATGCTACACTAGCAAGGTATTGAACTATTTGTTCTTGGTCTTGATCTGGATAAGGAGATGTATTAACCAGGTAGTGTGCTAATGGATCTTGGCTTTGTTTCACATATTAAGCAATGTAAGGAGTATAGGGATCCATAACAAAGTCATCATTTATGAGCATGTTTTCGTAATCTAAAATGCACATGGTTTCACTATGTGTGTATCGAGGCATATTTGAATCCATGACTAACATCTCGTGAATAAAAGGTATATAATTCTCAGAACTCTTGAAACATGGTCTAAAATAAATGGTCAATGCTTGGTATGTCTAAAAACTTGGTTTAAACTACAAACTCAGTCTAAACTTGGCCATGGAATTCTTATCTAAAAATTGGCAATGATAAACTTGGTCTCAAATATATCTCTTAGGTCTATGTCTTGCAAACAAACGGTCAAATGAAAGGTAAGTTTTGAATCTTTATTTTGGCAATGTGTTTTGAATAAATATAATCTAGTTATAAAAATAAAAAATGATGCTAGATATTTAGAAACAAGGCACAAATCTAGGCTCAAAATGGCATGAACAAAACCTAAAATTTAAGGCAAATGCTAGGTCTTTGGAAACACAACACAAAGATAGACTTGAAAAAACTAAGTCTAAGAAATGAAAGGCAAATGCTAAGTCTTTTGAAACAAGAAACAAATCTAGAATTGAAAACAAACTAGGTCAAAGGTAAAACTTGCAAGACAATTTAATCTAGCTCAAAAAAAATTTGAAACACTTGGACTCAAACTAGGCACATGGATTCAAACACAAACTTGAACTTAGTATAATACATTAGACCTTATGCACATGCTTAAAACTTATTTGGAAAATCAATCTCAAGTAGGCAAAAATAAGCACAATGAGTAAAGCATTCAAGCCCAAGTGATAAGTAAGACTCAAATGTAAACTAACCACACTTTAGGTTGTACTTGAAAAGAGAGTTTTGACCTTAGTTCAAGGCAATAAATAGACTCAAAACATACAAAAAATAGACCACTTCCTAAATCTAGGCAAAATACTCTTTAGAACAAACATACAATTATTCCAAGTTGCACAATTCAAAGGTAAGGTAAACACCCAAGCCAAAATTAAGCAAGGCATAAGTATAAACCACTTAATTTTGAATCTAAACTTTGCAAGATTTTTTTTTGAATTTGGTTTAAAAAACATGATTTCTCAAACATACAACATTCTAGACCCAAATGGATGACATAACAAGACTAATTATAGACCAAAGACATACATGGTTACAAACTCAATTTGACACAAGACGAGTAGCATAATGATGCTATCTCACTCAGAAGGTATGACAATGGTCTTTGTTTCAAAACTCCAAGGCAAAACTTGGGATGAAATGGAAAGCATAATAATGCTCTATTTAAACAAGTGGCACACCCACAAATATCTTTGAAAATGTCTAAAACAAAACTGTGGTATCAAATAGACAAAATAACACCTCTTAGGCTAAAGTGGTGTACAAACATGTGATTGTTTTATGACTTGTGACAAACACATTTTAGTCTTTAAAACACACATGAAGATTAAATAAAATAAGAATATCCCAAATGGTTCATCATATACCTATAATTAACACATTTATGCATAGATTTAGCCAAACTTTCCATCGAGAAAGTAATGCTTGTGAGGAATTAAATGTTAATTAAAAAAAAGGTATAGTTGTAGTTAGAGTTTTTTATGCCCCCCCTCTGTCTCTCAAAAATTGGTATGTGGCACGAACTTAGAGTGAGTAGCATGCGACATTTGGCATGAAATTCCATGGTAAGTGAGGATTTGTCTAAAATCTATAAGTTTCATGCACTCTAGATGTTCCCAAGTATGCCTAACATAAGGGATGTGATCACGTTGATTGCGTTCATACCGACTAACTTACTATGCAAGGGTCTATTCCTTTGTATGGTGACTCCATCTGTGTACTTAATGGAGCACAATGTTTAACCAGACTTGACCTAAATTTTTATTAGGATTAGAGAGGATAGCTCCTAAATACCCTATAAATCTTAGTATCATGTGACTTGATTTATATACCTTGCCATAGAGCATGGTTAAAATGATACCAAGATATAAAATAACAGGTTAACACTTCCCTCAAAAACTTATGGGGAGGTGATGAAATCCCTCCAAGCCAAATGCAATAAAAAAAAATGAAACTAGGAGTTTAAAGGTCATTTTTTGAATCATCCAAGTCACTCGAACTTAGGGAGAGCATAAGTGACATTCATTATAGATGAGCATTGCTTAGTATTTTTGCACTTCATGAATTATTTAAATGCCTTGCTTAATGGGTCCAAAGGCCAAACTATCAACTTGCTAGGTTGCAAGTTGACTAAAGATGAATCCATGAGACATTACTATTGTGTACAGGATAATACCTCAAACAGGGATGCATCAACATGATTATAAGCACTAATGTCTGATGTGCAAATGAAATTGGGATATTTAGGGATTTTTAGGCTTAATTTGCACTGTTTGAAAGAAATAATTTTGAAGTCTGATTGGAAGCCATTATAGCCAAAAAAGGGTGTTTACAGATTGATGACAAGCTATGAACCACCATATACATTTAGATATTTGATGTGCAATTTTTTTGTCATTAACAATCTGAGTATTAAAGCCTCATATTCCATTATTTTATTTGTGTATGAAAAACCCAAATGAAAAGGAAACGACATGCATTCAGCTTGGGGAGTGATAAATGCAACCCCAATTGTAGCACATGTAGTACATTTAGATCCATTAAAATGCATGGTCAACATGTCATCATTAATATGATAAGTATATTCAACGCTAATAGGTAATGGATCATGTAATGGGGTACAAGCTAATTGATCCATGATAACTTGCCTTTTAATATAATTTTGGGAGAAAATGTAAATTTAATTCGACAAGAAACATTAATTAAATGAAATATATTAAGATAGATTTACAACTTATCTTACTTAGTAAAACCAAGCTTGAATAAGGTAATCAATTATCTATTACAATAATTTTTATATTGTGAGCATGACCAAATTTGATCCTCTAAACCTATCTAAGGGAACACTTATCACACAAAACTAAATGTGAGGGTTCTAAAGCCTCTAGGCAAATGATATTTTACAATAACCATAACTAGGTATTCTAATCTATAAAATGAAATCTAATTTAGTGTTATCAAAGTGTATAACAGAAAGTGGGATGGTTTTAAAAAAAAAAAAAACAAAAAAAAACAAGAGATCATGGTAGGCAAATGAGGGCTTAGATCACCTAAAGTGGAAGATATAAATCATATAAAACCCTATAACTACACTAAGTTTAAGTGCAGAGATAATTTAAACAAGGAGTTATACATTAAAACATATTACTTTGTGTAATATATATCTATCAAATAAAATAATAAAAGTTAGAGATACTTTTGAGTGAACTTGTCGAGTCTTAATATTCTCTTTGGCCAATGGTGATTTACAAGAGATTGTTGTGGATTTGTAATGATCACACTATATAAATAATCTATAGGCTAAAAGACTCATATTTTCTTCCAAGACTTATCACAAGACACATTATCTTTCTTTAAAGGCAAACTCCAAGCAATGGCTCCTTAAAATATAGATGTAGCATAATTATGAGCTATAATAATGCCAAAATGAATGTTCCTATCTATTGGATTGAAATGAGTGTCATATTTATAACAATGAATAGGTTCTAACCCTTATATAATTTTAGTAAACAAGATCATCCACCACGACCTAGTTTTGAAAAGTTATCATTTGGCCTTGAACTAGGTCGACTTGCATAATGTGTGTCCTAACTTTTACAACTGGGTCGAATGGGATGGCATAGTAGGAAAAATGGATATTTGCTTAATTAGGGGATGTTTGAGAGGAGAATTTCTTAGGGATTTATATAAATAAGATTTATTTGCTTAGGGAGTTGGATAATTGGGATTTGTAATGGGTTTAGGTATGGTATAATTAACCAAAAATATTGTGAAACATCAATGGTCTGCCCCCTCTTTTTTTTGTGCACCTTTTAAGGCATGCACTTAGGGAGATTGAAACTCGATAGGTTCCTATTAGAGACAGAGCATTGGTAAATGATAAAGTTTTAAAAAATATTATGTATACATAATATGCCACACTCGAAGCTCATCACGTCACAATATTGTAACATAAGATGGTATCTTGGTGTTAAGGTGTGGAGCTAAAAGCTTCAACTGTTTGCAGACATAAGGAAGGATGCTTAAGAACCAGAGCCATCGGCATCGGCAGTATGACTGACGTCGGTTAGATGCAGTAGAGAAGGAGACCAGCGACGGCAGGGAGTCGACCGACGTCGGCAGCACCAGACTAGTAGGGACCGGCGTCGGTCGCTTATGTATTTTCGAAACTGCTGTTGACGAACAGTCAGTTAAGTGAAGCGAGTGTTTGCATGTCAAGTGACTAATTATAGTCACGAGCTGCGTGTCTAATTATTGTAACTAGAGTTCTATTTTTTTAAGCATGGGATCCTATTTAAAGACCCATAAGGCATGTATTGTAATAATAAGCAAGAATGCAAGTAAAAGCATTGAAGCAAAGCAAGGTCAAGGAGATCTACAGGTGTAAGGTCAAGGAGATCAGCTGAAGCATTCAAGGAGGTATAGTAACTCAGGCTTTAGAGTTGTGTTGAGTAAGAGAGAGAGGGAAGAAGGTCTTGAGGTGTGGCAAGCCTTTGAGGTGGAGGAAGAAGTGGCATCTTCCTTATTGTATTTTTTTCTAGTAATATTTAATACAAGAGTGTGTATTGTCTCTCAAATTTTTTGCTGTCTCAAGTTTTTAGCTATTTTATCATTCTGGTATAATTCCGTATTTAATTGCATATAATAAAGTAATCAATTGTGCTCTAATTGGTAGAGCTAGAGATCCCCTGACAAGTGGTATCAGAGCCTTGGTTGTAGGTTCAAGAGCTGATACCAACAAGTGGTATCAGAGCTATGGTTTGCAGGAAGCAGGGTATTGTTTTTGATTACAGGTCATTCACAGGGTTTTCTGATTGAGTGGGAGTTCAGCAATGGCAGAAGAAAGTAGGCTACGAATGGAGAAGTTTAACGGCAAGAATTATCAACATTGGAGGATGCAGATTGAGGACTATCTGCATCAGAAGGATTTGTACTTACCGTTGGGTGGGGTTGCATGCAAGCCCACAGATATGAAGGATGAAGAATGGAACGTTCTTGATTGGAAGGCTCTCGGTTCCATAAAGTTGAGCCTTGCATCGTTTGTGATTTCCAGCTTATCACAGTGCAAGACAACAGAAGAGTTGATAAAGTCCTTGGCGAATTTATATGAAAAGCCCTCGGCTTCTAATAAGGCATATCTTATGAAGCAACTATTTACTTTGCAAATGTAGGAAGGTGGATCGGTACATACTCATCTCAGTGATTTCCATGGTTTGGTAAACCAATTAGCTTCAGTCAATATTGTTTTTGATGATGAGGTAAAGGCTCTCTTGATTTTATGTTCTTTGCCTGAAAGTTGAGATGGTATGGTTATGGCAGTAAGTAATTCTGCATCTGCTTCTAAAATCTTAAAAGTTAATGATGTTGTGAGTGTGATCTTGAATGAAGAAATACGCAGGAGAAGCACAGGTGAATCATCAGGGAACGCTCTAAGTGCAGAAAGTAGCGGATGGCAAAGGGAGAAGGTTGAGCAAGGGAAATCAAGGTCGGAAAGGAGATTCGAGTCCAAAGGTATTACCTGCTGGTTTTGTGGAAAGAAAGGACATACAAAGAAGGAGTGTTGGTTGAGAGATAAAGAGAATCAACATGCAGGTATGGAAGAAGCAAAGGATGCAAATATTGTGATGCAGGATGCTTTCATACTTTCTTCGGATAGTCAGGTAGGATCATGGATTTTGGATTCTGGTTCATCTTTTCATGCATCCCCAAACAGAGATTTGTTTTATGAGTACGAACAGGGAGATTTTGGAGTGCTCTATTTAGGGGATGGTATGCCTTGTCAGATTGTTGGCAAAGGAAAAGTGTAGCTGAGATTGCAGATTGACAACACATGGGTGTTGAAAGAGGTCATGCATGTTCCAATTCTAAAGCAGAGTCTAATTTCTATAGGAAGGTTGGGAGATGAGGGATGCACAATAACCCTCACAACGGATTCTTGGAAGGTTACCAAGGGAGCACTTGTTCTAGCAAAAAGTAAGAAAGTAGATACTTTTTATCTGTCTACTTGTATTATTGATTCTACTTCTGGTGTAGATTCGAAGATGTGGCCTAATAGGCTTGGTCACAAGAACAGGAAGGGAATGGAAGTTCTTGATTCAAAAGGTATGTGTTCAAATTTGGAAAGCATAAATACAGTTCATTGCAGAAAGATGAAATTTGATGCTTTTGACAGGAACAAAGAAGCCTTGGTGTTTATGGAGGAGATAAAGGACAGAGATCAGTCACAGGGGCTGAATAAATCTGATCAGGACAGCATGGACAGAGGTTTGATCCAAGAAGAGCTCGCGGATGAAAAATTCATCACTTACAGGGACACACAGACACCGATGTTGGTAGCTTGGCGCCGACGTCAGCCATCCAGATACCGACATCGGTCATGTGCAGACCAGCAGGGTCGATAGGTCGGACAGGAGAAGTCTGACGTCGGTCATAAGGACCGACGTCGGCAGGAGGGACACCGGCGTCAGCCAGGAAAACGACGTCGACATTCAGGGTCAGTGCAGGAAACCGACATCGGTCAGGAGCAGATTGGGAGATGGCCGATATTGGTCACTGGAACGGATGTTGGGTGAATTAATAAGTCTCAAACACCCATGTGGAGGTCAGGAAAGGTATGTGAACCTCATATTCGTTGTTCACCTTCTTTATATTGCTTATTGATAGTCATGAACTAGGAAGATGGAAGAAGCAATGCAGGTAGGATCCAGAAATAGTGGGAGCTTGGCATGGATGAAGAGTGTGAGTCTTTGGAGAACCAAACAGGGATTTGTTGGTAGTGTTGTCAGCTGGAAGGAAGCACTGGATAGAGGGATGGATTTTTGTTTTAGAGAAGAGAGTGGAAGGACACATGAGACAGACGGCTATAGTATATGGTCTTGATTATGCTGCAGAACAATGGAGGTTTGGCCGTTGTATTTTATCTTTACCAGGTTAGATAATATTAGCTACATTATCCTGTTACTGTATTGTGTTACTTATTGCAGGGTTTCATATACATGGAGTTTTCTGAGTTAAGGGTAGAGTTGGTTCAGAAGTATGTCATGGAGAATTTGGGAGCAGCAAAATTCTTGTGGCATAAGATACATGTATTGCATCACAGGTTTGCGTGGTGGTTGGTCTTCAAGAGTGACGTTAAAGAGGGATACAGAGCCTAAGGAACAAAATAGATGGTGTACAGATACAGGTACAAGTTGCAGCTATTTATCTCCAAGTGGGATATTGTTAAGGTGTGGAGCTAAAAGCTTCAACTGTTTGTAGACACAAGGAAGCATGCTGAAGAACCAGAGCCACTGGCGTCGGTAGTATGACCGACTCGGTTAGATGCAGTGGAGAAGGAGACCGGCGGCGGTAGGGAGTCGGCCGACGTCGACAACACCATACTAGCAGGGATCGGCATCGGTCGCCTGTGTATTTTCGAAACTGCTGTTGACGAATAGTCAGTTAAGTGAAGCGAGTGTTTGTATGTCAAGCGAATAATTATAGTCACAAGCTGCGTGTCTAATTATTGTAACTATAGTTCTATTTTTTATAAGTATGGGATCCTATTTAAAGACCCATAAGGCATGTATTGTAATAATAAGCAAGAATGCAAGTAAAAGCATTGAAGCAAAGCAAGGTCAAGGAGATCTAAAGGTGTAAGGTCAAGGAGATCAACTGAAGCATTCAAGGAGGTATAGTAACTCAGGCTTTAGAGTTGTGTTGAGCAAGAGAGAGAGGGAAGAAGGTCTTGAGGTGTGGCAAGCCTTTGAGGTGGAGGAAGAAGTGGCATCTTCCTTATTGTATTTTATTCTAGTAATATTTAATACAAGAGTGTGTATTGTCTCTCAAATTCTTTGTTGTCTCAAGTTTCTATCTACTTTATCATTCTGGTATAGTTCCGTGTTTAATTGCATATAAGAAAGTAATCAATTGTGCTCAAATGGTAGAGCTAGAGATCCCCTGACACTTGGAAAAGAACATAGCAACACAACTGAGCTAATTCAAATGAAGTATGGAAATAAATGCTGAAAATAAATTATAAAAACTTAGAGTACCATATACATATCTTGACTTATATTTTTACTAAATGACTGCATGCAAATATTATAGTCTCAATCGAGGAGGTTTCAATACCTACATTTGAGAAACCCAAGGGATACAAGACTAAAAATATAAGCATTACATGCATATGTAGGATGGTCAAAGTAGAAATGGAAAAATATTAAAACTTATAAAAGTACTTGGAAAATTGGCAAGTTGGGATCGTAAAAACTAGGTTAAAACCAAAATACCAAGCATTTAAATGAGAAAATGATTACAAAGCAATGTAAAATAGACTAAATCATGTGAGAAAACATCTAAAATATTGTATTTAAGTGAAATATCAATGTGATAAATTAAGTATATGTAAGTAAATGAATGTAACATCATGTAAGATAAAACATGAAGCATGGATAAAACATAAATGACAAACAACATAATGTAAGACAAACGTGTCAAGTAAAACATGTAAGCATGTCAAATATATAATGTAAGAGAAGTGAAGTTCACAAAAATCAAACAAAAACATGATGGATAAATGAAAATTCAAAATTTCTAAATAATGATGACTCAAACTTAGTGCTTGTTCAAAAATGTGATGTAAAGAAACACCACCACCTAATGACATGATTAGTATGATAATGAGATGGTGTGGTAAGCAAATGTACAGGGATGTTTGTGAGGAAAAACTGGTTCTATACAAGGTATTACAATACAACTCACAAACTAAGTCAAACATGTGTAATAAGGAAAATGTGGTCAAGGATGTGTTCAACTAAAGACAATATCCAATAAGGGGGCAGTGGGAATAATGTGATGTAGATAAGGGCTATGAAATACCACATGTGTGATATGAACATTCTTAGCAAGATTGAGACAAACTAAACAAGTAGGAAAGGTTAAGAACTATTGACATCAAGGACTTATGACACTTTGAATAATGAACACAAAACTTGGGCTAACAAGTGTAGTACATAGATAATCATATGAAGGCTACATACATGAATAGTAAAATATACCTACCTTTCCACAACATGTTCCATGTTCCTCAAGGTCCATTATAGAGTCTTCAATCTACTGTGATGATTATGTACTTGTGTGTGAAAATAGATGGCATTAAATAGTATATGATATAATGAGACCCCCTACCTCAGTTTACTAGCCTACCACACCCCATTGAACCTCGACCCTATCATGAGGCCAATTTATAAATTGAGCTTCAACTAGAATAAGAGATGTACCAAAGAAGAATCAAATCTTTTGGTGTAATTTTGACTTTTGAATTTATAATTTCCTTTTGTTTCTTTTTTTATTTGTATGTTTCTATTTCTCCTCCATATGGATTCAGAGAACAAATCATGAGTGAAATGGATGACAAACATAAGAGAGATTACACGTGGTCACTAAAGAAAATGACCTAAAGACCATAGTGTCTAAAGCTCCCTAGACTTGCCCACACATAAGTGTGCAATCTCAAAACTGACCTATGTGTGCCTCAAATGAAATGAAATAATAAAAATATGAGGACTGTGAGATATCCATCCATGTAATAAATGATACAATGATGATTATGATTAGATCCAATCACAAAGATGTAAAATAATGCTATGAAAGGGATAGGGATATGATATGATATTCATGTCACTAGGGAAGTCATACTAACCTAAAATGGATTTAACACAAGTACTAATGAAAGTAGTAGTTATCCCAAAAGAGGAGGAAAGTAAATAAGGACCAACAAATCATAAAGAGACTAAGGGAATGAATGACATAAATGTGATAAAATAAAAATTAATGAAAAAACTAAAGGTGATACTTAGGAACCGCAAGGAAAATAAATAGCAAATATAATATGATATAAAACCAAAGAACAAAAAAGGAAACAATGGTGTATGTTGGACCTTAATTTTTTTAATAATTATATTCTAAGTATTTTGGATCCATAAGTATGAAATAACAAGGGCACAAGAGCAGGTGCAAAAGACTAAAATGTAGAAGAAAGAAACATAAGGGAATGACATAAAAGACCTTGACATAAAGGGCTAGTCATGAAAGGCAAGGAAGCAAAGAATGAACATAAGACAATAATCGGAGAAGTGTAAGCCTAGGACAAGAGCACATGGAACAAAGGCAGTTACAAAGTAGTTCATAGAAGAAATATAGATTAATAAGAGCGTAAATCTAGCACAGTTTCATGAAAGACGAGGAAGATGACACAAAGATCTAACATAAAGAGGGTATATAAGGGCTGTTGGGCTTGTAATGGCTTTCCATGAGTTCTATATTTAAAACAATTGTTGGCTTGTCATATTTAATGTATTAATGTTACGACCCATGGAAAGGGGTTTGATTATGTATAAATACCACCTTTTCTTTATTTATAAGGGGTTCTTTTTATTGTCATTATTATTTTTATGTAGTAGTTGTTGGTGTTGAATATAGATATGTTGTAAATGTGAAGGTAGAAATATAGAGAGCATGTACTGAATGATACCTGTGTAATATTATTAATTTTATTAATGGAACTAAGATTTTGTGAACCTCGATGTGATGAATTTGTTTGGTGTTAAATTTTATTTATAATAATAGTAATATGCAATGTATGAATTCATCGAATGACTGAGTGTAGACTAACGCTGGTAGTAATAATGATTAAATGTAGTAACTCAAGTGCTTAAGTATGAATTGTCTAATCACCATTGCATGACAAAATTGATAGAGACTAGTCCAAAATATGTGCCTCAGGTGAGCACATGAGGTTACTCCTTGCATGATATGTTGTCACCAAAAATTGTGGATCTTCTTTCTATCAAGTGCATAATTAATAGTTATGCAAAGTTAAGGAAAAATACCCAACATTTTTAGTTTTGTGGTTGGGACCCATTGTACTTGTAGAATATAAAAATACTCAAGCAACCATATTTGGAAAATATCGAGTGCTAGCTTACTATATTAGAATATAACTTTAAACTCTATTATATTGAACTAGGATTCTCTATGCACACATGGGTAGAGTAACATTTATATGATTCTTTGTATGAAATAGAGTTATCCATTCACTTACATGGTTGGGTTTTGACATTTGTGCAAGACTTATCAAGAAATTATAGATGAAAGGCTTCCTGGTTAGTAGAAGTTTATATGGCCTTAGCTAAGTTAGAAAATTCTTAGAAATGAGCAGTAGGCATCTAGTGGAAGGGAATGCTTAATAACTATATATGGAATACACAATCTCTATGTATTATTATCCAAAAGAAACATGGTTCAAATTTATGAGGAAACTACATGGGAGATACTTCAAGCAATTTGTTTTAGAGATTAAGAAACTTATGTTTGATTCTTGGCTTGAGAACTTCCTCATGGATGGCTAAACTCTCTTGCACATGAACAATGTGACTGATGGGGAAATGGAAGGGTATACATTGGTAGTTCAACATGGAAGTTAGACATTGTAAACTAAAATAGCATAAGTATGATGAATCTTGGTGTAAGGCTATGAGAGGAATCAATCCCAAATGCAGATAGGAAGATACTGGGAGTGACAAAATAATCCTCAGGTGGGTGAAAATGCATGGTGAGAACTCCTAAACCATAGATTCATGCCCTTCATTGACACAGGTACGCGTGAAGAAGAAAAAAAATTGATAGCAAAATCTAGTCCAAATAGACCCAATTCTCCCACCATAATGACTATTCATGCATTTGAGTTTGATGGAATTATTGTTAGAAATTGGGATACTAACATTGTAGAATCTGAAGTTAAATCTAAAATTGAAACCATAGAGGAGTCTCTAGAAGAATAAGATTAAGCTAATAATTTACCATTGGTTTCTACCTTTATATTTCAAGAGTGACCTATGGATCACCTTGGGATGCCTGGTGGATAAAATCTAACTAGTGGGCAAACTACATGGACAAAAATAACTAATCAATCTCCCTAACACCCATCATCTCTAGTGCACCTATTACTACAGGAGGTGTGGGAGTAAGTACTGATAGTTATTCTATTGGAGGTAGATATGCAATAATGTTAGAGGCATTAGCGGATCTCCAAAATAGGGATCTGGAGGAACTATAGGAACACCACACAAAGGCCCACTAAAACCACCCAGTGCACCTATAGTCTACTACAAGATAACACTTCACCTAATTGATTATAAAGGTATAAAAAATGCAACAAATAATGTTCAAAAGTGTGAACTCATTTGGAAAGCATGGGGTGTCATTTATTTAGAGCAAAAAGCAACTCAGTTTGCCACTAATTTCTTGATATCATGCATAAATGGCACTGTAAGATTGATCCTCAATAAGAAGTTCTGAACTATGAATTATTAAAGGCTATTTTTCTCTAAGAATTTGATACCCCAAATTTGAGCAACAAAGTATTGCTACCTTAAAAGATATCAAGTAACAACTCACTGAAAGTGTGCACACATATGAAGCATATTCGAAAATTCTTATTTCAAATATATTATTTGAGATTAAACTAGAAAAAAATTCTTAGTGGTTTATGGGATATTACTTTTGTTCTGATGAGCCTTATCTCATAATTTTTTCATTGAACCATGTGAGGCACTAGAAGCCACCCTTTGTGTTGAAGCCATGGGAAGTATAGATAGGGAATCATACCCATTATGAATTATCATATCACTATGATGGATTATTAGTTAGAGAAGCTTATGATCGATAATTCTCATGACACCCAAAATGTCTTGTGGTACATTGACTACGAAGTGGAAGGACATAAAAGGAATAATAATCCACGAAATCATGTTCATGCCATATTGAAATAGTCCTTTGAAATTTAAAATAAATATCATGATGTAAGGGGTTGTCCCTTTCTTCAACACACCATCCAAACAAAAGTGTCACTATACTGTAAAATATGTGATGCATATATACATGATATTAATGGCTACCAGATCATTAATGAAATTCATGAAGCACATGCATGAGGTACGCGCCAACATTACATAGCTAACAACCAGGAGGCTGGTGGAGGTTAATACTTTAGATTTTGAGGGTATGTAAATGTATGTGGAGGTGGTTATTTTCCACCTAGGACATATTATAAGTGTGTTTCTTTGGACCACTACCAGTGTGATTGCACAATTTATCCAACTATGCCTTTTGTAAAAATGAACATTGCCTAGAAAAATGTCCTAATTTGTATGCTTCCATTACTAAAAAATGAAATGAGAAGGTCAATGAGATGATATGTGTTTCCAAAAATCCTAATACTCAGTGGAGACCACCCCCTGCCACTCCACCATATAGACCCAAGGTCAATATCACTACACAAAATGGTGCTCATTCCCAACCAGTCTCAAATCCACCTGTTAAAAAGGTGAAATGTGAAGAGCCTCATACGTAACACTATCATGATTCTCAACAACATAAAGAATTTTCACATGATACAATGGACTTAGTCTTGGAACTGTAAGGTGAAATTGAGTTCTTACAAGATAAATATGCTAAAATGTGGGCTGAGATGCAAAAAGACATCAGTTTTGGGAGCTATGTAAACTCTTCCTTACTAAAGACATCATTCCTCTCATTAAGAGTTTTGGGAGCTATGTAAACTCTTCCTTACTAAAGACATCATTCCTCTCATTAATATTTATCTATGACAATAAATGACAAATCCTTCAAAGGATCACTATTTGAACCATACATGATGATAAGAGAACCTTATTTAACCAAACCCTGAGTGTTATGAAGAGGTCCTTGTCAATTCATCCATTGATGACTAGATGATTCATGACAACATGGTAGATACTGGTATGTAAGTTAATATTCTAACCAAAGACACTTGGAAAAATATGGGGAGCCCCACTTTGCAACCCTATCCGCATGTATTGTTCATGGCTAACAAGACTCACACACTGCCAATAGGCATTCTTAAAGATGCTACCATCAACATCTTGGGCATCACATTCAAGGGTGATTTTGAGGTAATTAAGATTTTTGAAGCTCATGGTTTTATAGTTATTTTAGGTCAACCTTGGTGCTATGAAAAAAATGCTGACTTGAGTTTCAAGAAGTGGTATATTAGCTTTGAGAATGACACTCAATACATATTCATTCTTCTAAATACCGACCAAGGACCCCACTTTATAGAACCCATTGAGGTTGATGAGGATGTCAACATAATCTATAACATTACTGCTCAAGGACATGAAAATGTGGATCCTACTCATGATGTAATCTTGTGATGGGAAGATGTTCAGTTTATTTA
The DNA here is from genome assembly GCA_037957365.1 of Torreya grandis. Taxonomy (NCBI): domain Eukaryota; kingdom Viridiplantae; phylum Streptophyta; class Pinopsida; order Cupressales; family Taxaceae; genus Torreya; species Torreya grandis. The sequence continues at coordinate 212,016 of JARHVA010002224.1, forward strand.
TGACACCACCAGTGTTGCTTGTGACTAATGGGCTTAAGGAACATATTATCTATCAAGGCACATATATGGTGTTTTAGAAAGCCACATAAGTTCCCTTATAAAGCTAGATAAGAGCCAAAAAACTATTCACCTCATTGGTGGATGCCTAATGGCTAGATGACCCTTACAGTTGGACTAGACACATAGGTTTCATGGATAGATGGAGGTCCAAGAATACTTACAAAAATTAGAGACTTAGTATGTTAATGAGGATGAAAGGTTCCATGTGATCAACTTTATATTTTAAGGGATAACTGATTGATGGTGGTCCACTCATCGGTACCAATTAGATACATGGCAATAAGTACATAAAACCATGCATAATCACTTCCACCATGAAAACTATGTTCATGCCACCTTGAGTTATAGTGGCATTACTTTTCCATGACAACATATAACACAATGTGAAATCCTTTAGAGCCCTGATGAAACATTTTTACTAGAATTATTATGGGTACATGCATTATATAATACCTTATATGCTTGGGCTAGGGCATGGTACATTTAAAAAGAAACAAGCAGAGACATGAATACCTGGTAGTGCATAAGACATAGTTTGCTTAACACATTTGTACTTTATTCACCATCAACAAATTTGAATTTATCTCTATAAATTATCCATCGGGTACTTGTGGGCGATCAGGCACTAGTTGAAGACTTGATACAACACATACATGGCACAATTGAGGAAAATTTGTCCATCTTCCAAGAACCAGATAATCCTACCATGGCTTCATTAGATTTTAACTCTCAACTAGACCATGCCCATAGGGAACAAATACAAAAAGGAAAGTAAAAGGTTTTGTACTAAGTTGATGAAGGTACCAGTTTTGATCAAACAAAACCATCATTTGACCAGTTAAATATACATACAGAGTGTGGGGCACGTGATGTCATAGATATGATATAATTTGATTATAAACCATATTTTGTGCCACTCTAAATGTTTTAATATTATGTTGGAATGAATAATGTGCCTAAACTAACCTCTATGTGAAAAAATTGATATGATGTTGAGATAACAAGAATCTTTGAACTATTGCATAAATACCAAGAGATTTTTCCACATAACTACATGGAAATAAAAGGATTACATCCATTGTTAGGCAAGATGCACATCAAGTTGGTTGAAGGTGCTTGACTAATGAGGAAATGGCCATATCAGATGAACTTAAATATATGTGATCAAGTTAAAGAGGAAATTGATAACATGTTATGTACTAGAGTTATTACTCCCATTAATGAGTATGAATGGGTTAGTCTAATGGTAATCTACATCAATAAGTATGGTTGTATTCAAATTTATGTGGATTACATGTTACTCAATGTGGTATGCATAATAGACCATTTCTCGATGCCTTTCACTTAGAAAATTTTGGAAGGTGTTGTTGGGTGTGAGATATATACCTTCACTAATGGATTTTTTGCTTATCACTAAGTCTAAATTATTGTAGAAGATAAGGCAATGATAACTTTTGTGATTGAATGGGGTTCATTTACATTAAATGTTATGACATTTGGCCTAAATAATGTGATGACAATGTTCTCCCACATCATAGTGGAATCATTCAAGTATTTTATTCACAAGTTCCTTCAAGTATACTTTGATGGCTGGACTATGCATGGTTTAGTGTGTGATCATTGTGATAACTTGCACCTTATGCTTAAACACTACCACCAACTTTATATTTCCTTAAATCTCAATAAATGCATCTTTACCACACCTTTTGGGATCTTATTGGGGCATGTCATTTGTAGGGATGGATTATTGGTGGACCTAAGAAAGATTGTGATCATTGTCCAATTCCCAATTCCAACTACTCAATATGAGGTTTGTGCTTTTTTAGGTCACATGAGGTACTAAAGTGAGTTCATTCAGGGTTATGCTAACATAAAAACACCACTGAAATACCTACTCAAGGACAATGGCATATTATTATGGATGGCTCAACATCAAAAAATATTTGAGCCCCGAAAAAAGAAACTAGTTATTGTACCCTTTATCCAGTTCATGAACTAGAACCAATCATTTCATGTGCATATCGATGCTTTAGGCATGGAAACTGATGATATCTTAGCACAACCCGATGAGGTAAACCTTAATCATCTTACTTATTTTTCAAGTTGAATGCTCACACCAACAAAATGAAACTATTCCACAATCGATTGTTAGGCCTTGTCTATGGTTTATGTACTTTATACATTTCACCAATACTTGTTGGGAACCCCATTTGTCTTTTATATAGATCATGAATCCCTCATGTATTTGGTAAATAAGCTAGTATTGCACAAATGCATCTACCAATGAATTGTTCTTTTTCAATAATTCTGATTATCTGTGGTCGTTAAACAAGGTAAAATTAATTTTAGACTTGACCATATATCACATGTTTAATTTGGTGAACCAACACATGCCATGGAGGATGATTTAATTGATGTACAAATTTTTCAAGTCACATGCATGCCTAAATAATTAGAGGAAATTGTAGCTTTTCTTACAACAAGCTCAACACCGAATCACTTTAGCATCCAAGAGAAAAAACAACTAGCTATGCACGTTACGCCTTTTCAAATTATTGGTAGAGAATTGTAAAAAATTGGATAAAATAAAGTATTAAAAAGGTGTGTAATGTAGCATGAGCATATGGAATTCCTTCAGGAGGTCCATGAGGGTGTCACGGGTAGATATTATGCTGGTGATGAAATAAAATGCAAGGTGTTTCTAACGAGATTGTGGTGGCCTACCTTATTTAAAGATGCCAAAGATTATGCATGCTAATGTGATATATGTCAGTGAATAAGTAAACCAAACTAATGGAATGATATGCCTCTTCATCCAATCCTTTTTCATGAACTATTTGAGAAATGGGCTATTGATTTTGTTGGACCCATTCAGCCTATTTCAAGATGGACTAACACACACTACATTATTACTACCACATACTATCTCACATGTTGGGATAAAGCAATTCCCACACATGATTTTACTACTACAACCACCACCCAATTTCTAAGGAAAAATATCACCACTAGGTATGAATGTCCATTAAGATTAATAAGTGATCATGACACTTCGTCAATGAGACTAGGTGCATCCTCTTGGCTGAGTTCATGATTGCACACCTTAAAATCATGCCATACCACCCTTAAGATAATTGTACAACTAAAGCCTTCAAAAAGATCCTAAGTAATACACTAACCAAGATTCATAATGTTGATCACATTGATTGGGATGATTAAGTTTTCACAATCTTATGGGCATATCGAACCACACACAAAATGTTGAACATAAGTACTTTTAATCTCATCTTTGATGTTGAAGTAGTTTTAGCAATCACGTTCCTTGTGACTTCTTTATATATTTTATGTATTAGTCAATTGGATGATGAATAATCTTTAAAATCATTCTTGGATGCTCTACTTTAGCTAGATGAAGCACATTTTCTCACACATTGAAGTCAAGGAGTTGAGAAGTAAAAACAAAAAGCTTGGCATGATTGACATATCAAAACCAAAATTTTTCATCCTGGTATGCATGTCCTGGGCTATGATTCCAAGTTCATGTGCCACTCAGGTAAAATCTAGATCAATTGGCATGGTCCATTTATTATTCATGTTATACGTCTGTTAGGCACTTGTAAACTGAAGAGCTTAGATGGCCAATTTCTACCAAGTCATTTTAATGGTAGTCAGTTTCGACCCTACCATTAAATGTAATTATCCCTTTTAGACAATATGACTTTTGCCACTAGGTTAGTCTAGGATCTTTTTCATTTTCAAATAAGCATCACATTGGTTGTGCACCTTTATATAAATGGTTTGACACTTTTTACTATTTTGGTTTGTCATTATCTTTTTTATTTATTGACATGAATTACACTATGGTATGACGTGGAGGACCACAAGTAAATTTTAATTTGGGTTGTTTTTAAAGATGGATATACTACTTAAGTAGAGGATCCATGCAAAGGAAGCATGCAAGAGGAAGTGCATGAAGGAAATAAAGTGCATGTAAAAAATGGGGAACATAAAATAGGACACAAGAGATGCACACAAGGGGTAGTGCAAGATGCACAAGAGGTGGTCTGTAATATAGATAAATGGAATGGAAAAAACAAAATAAACACTATTATAAAGTGGGTTAAATATGAAAAGATGGTTCCTACCACAAGAATGAAAAATTTAAATTATTATACAATTGGCATACACTGTAAAGAAGGTGAAAATAATCTTAGAGGAAGGATGGGACATGTAAGTTATTAATGATGGAATGGTATGAATGGAAAGCATGCCAAATATAAATCAAGACATGTTGTTTAGAGCATTAATAACTGAAGTGATGGATAACAATGTGGAGAAAATCAATACAGCATGGAGGAGTTAATGGAAAAAATTTAGGATATCCTATAAAACTCCATAAGGATTTTCATTCTAATTTTTAAGATTGAAAAGTTGAATAATTACAGATCTCAAATATGTGAAAAATGAATGACAAAGAAGGTGATAACACACTACGGTCATTTTAAAAAATAATATAGAGATATAAGAAATGAGCATTCAAGGAGAGGAAAGTAGAAACATGTCTATACAAGAATAATAGAGAAGTTATAGGTTGCAGGTGATAGGTTTGTCATTAGATGAGGTTGAAGCAGGGAGCCAAATTATTTTGTGTCTAGGGAAGAGGAGATAAGATGTATTCATTTGGGAGAGTTGTTTGGCTACATGTTAACCTTTAGGGACCTCGATCAATGATGTGGTCGAAGAAAAAATCTAATAGGAGCAGAGAACCATTACCCACCATTCCTTAAGTTGAAGAGTTTGAGGGTGCAGAAGGAGGTCCCATGTTTATTTAATAAGGAGGGGAGAATAAGGTTCTAGCGAGAGTAACACATAGGGTGAGGACTTAGTAGGGTTGAAGGAATGGAATCCTATTAAATAAACACTAGAAATGGCACATGTGGGAAAAAATGCCATTATAGTATGATCTTCTCCCCTAATTTGATTGAATAAATGCAATACCCAGAGGCGATGTTACACACAAATGATTGGAAGTATAAGGTTTCTCCCTATCAAGTCTTGGACTACAATCAACATCAACCTAAAAATGATATCATCTTGTAAAAAGACTACTAGGTGGAGCGCTAAAACACCCAAAATGATATCACTTATGATCTCATGGTATACATCTTTCTAGAAGATGTGGGGGTGCTCCAAATCTTTAACCTATTATATTTTGGGAAACCATAGGAGATGGTTTATTTATTAATCTTGTGTATTCAAAAATATTACCTCTACTTTTTTGGGTGCAAAATGAGGATCACTCTTGAATGGATCAGTAGAGTAACTAGGCTAATTTGTTCTAGGTATGATCTTGGTGTAGATCTATAATATTAGGTAGTAGTTGATAACATGTTAGTAACATTAAAGTAAAGGAAATAAGGCCACACTATATACATAACAAGCCTGGAAGATCCAAAAATTTGAGTAAACACACTTGGCCATGACTAAACTAGGAGGCATGGATCAGTAGAAGGAGGTGGACATGGCAAACCTCTATGTAGCTAGCCAAATGGACAAGGGAACATAGTAGAATTACTCCCTATACATTAAAAAAAATATAAAGCAAGATATAGAGAAGGCACATCATCTTCCCAACCGTAAGTTTCTTTAGGGTGCAATTTTGCTAATTTTAGTCTTTGATGATATTGTCATCTTAGAGTACTCAGATAGAGAGATAAATTGGGTTTACCCACCAAAACATAAGTCCCCTTATGAACGGTTCAAGTAATTCATTTTCCTCAGAGCCAACACACCCTCATACAAATCCAAGATGAAGGGTTGGTTTGATGGCATGGAGGAATTTGGGAATGAGTGGCATGTACCCAAATAGTTACCCATGTAGATGGGATCTTATTCATATTTGTTGTAAAGTAACACTCTTTCCTCATTAATATTTAGATAACAACCACTAAAAAATTGTTAGGGTGGCTTAAATTACCCTATGTTTTCATCACCAAATACTTTATGAAATCAATCAATCACATTATAGATGTGTGCCCTATGAATATTTATGTAGACAAGATTTACATTAAGATATATACTCTTTGCAATCATTATGTTTACCTAAGGAGGTGCACATATGTGGAGAAGTGAAAAATTAATATAACTAATCTTAATGCCTTTAGGATAATCGTGGAAGGGCAGATCTAGGTGATCTTATAAATCCTTAGGACACCAAAGAAATTGAGAGGGTAGGAGATAGAGAAGGAACCACTTTCCCCCCAAATAGAGACACATACAGAAGTAAGGGCATGATAAAAATAAAAGAGGTTAAGACCTGAGGTCACCAACTCTAGCAAGACATAGGACCAACCTAGGGTCATCCAAAAGTGCCAACGGTAGGCCTCACCACCACCAAGGACCCAGGGTTTTCCTATAGAGTAGGAGGACATCATTGTATCTTGATTGATCTCTCAAGTAGATCCTAAATGAAAAAGGTGAACCCTATCACTGATAAAAGTTGAGTAGCTTTAGGAGGAACAAAAGGATGACTCTGCACATCTAGATACTCAAGTAAATCCTGAACAATAAGTTCCTCAAGTGGTAATTCTAGACACAGGTGAGGCATCTAAAAAATTGCACCCTATCAAGGAAATTAAACCTGAGCCAAGTAATAATCAACCCCATGAGCAAAGTCAATAAAAAACTACAATTCCAAGTGAGGAACATCCTATGGTTGAGTAGCAAGTGGACATTGAAAGTCCAACATAAAAATAAGCCAAAACGGGAAAGGCCCAAATAGAGAGGAATTTGGTGTCGATTTTAGTGAGAAACAAGAAAATAGTCCTAAAATCATTGATTAAGAGTGTGACCCCCAAAATGGAAAAGAATTGATGTAAAAGATAGCAAAAAATAGCCTAATTAATAATCTCCCATTCGTGTCACATTCCAATAGGATATACCCAACAAGTAATTGTATTTATGGATTTTTTTTCCTAAACATGAATCCACAGACTAAAATTGATGTGAAATGTCCTTTGAGATGGAAGAGTATCATGATGAATAATGATTTGAGCTTCCAAGGGAGAGTTTTAACATAAGCCCATAAGTGGTAGGTGTTCCAGACATGCTCTAGATAAGTCCTATGAATTTCTCTCTAATGTAAGCATGCATGACACTGATCAAGTTTGCCCTTGAAGTTTCTAGGCAAAGTATTATTAACAACCATGACATGATCCAAACATCAAGAGGTCATGCAACTATATAAATAGGAACATGAAACATAATAGAAGCTTGAAGGAATCAAGTGCCAACTGATTGTAGCATAATTGGCTCAGCTTAGGACATGGGGCGTTTGCCAGACAATTTTGAGAAGCAAACTAACACTTACGAATGGATTTCTTATTAGTGGTGAGGCAATCAATAAGTTGGAGACACTTGTGGAACTTTTACTCACTAAATGTAAAAATCAAGTGGATCTTAGAGAGGAGAAAATTTAGGCAACTGAGTAGTTTTCTGAGGCCATGGAGGTCTAAAATTTTTTTATAAATAATTTGGGGACCACCATTCCCATCATTGATGGGTTTTTTATTAACTTGGCATGGAAAAATAATACTTTATAATTGCAATTGTTTCCCGAGGAACAATATCAATAACAATTGGCCAAGAATGCTTTGAGCATCAAGGATAGGGCCCAACACATAAAAGCTTTTCAGGACATTGAAGATATAAAATCATAAATAAGTGCCCATTGATATTAGTTTAATTATAGTTTCTCAACATTACGAGCACAATTTTTGGAAGAGGTTGGGGCCTTCGAGGATGCTTATAAGATTACAAGCAATGAAATTAAAACTTTGACAACTCAATCCGATATGTTTCTATAGCATCCCAAGGACATGAAATGATTAAAATGTGAAGTGGAAGCTATTAATTGTACTCTTTAAATGACCCTCAACTAGTGGAAGGAGCTTAGGAAAAAAGTATAAGAGGTGGATCCCACATTTTTATCAATTGAGGAAACTACAGCCTAGTTCGAGATAAACTATCAATCTAGTATGGGGTGATATTGGACCCCAAATTTTATAATAATTATATTATAATTATTTTGGATCCATAAACATGAAAGAACAAGGGTGAAAGAGTGGGTGCATAGGACCGTGGCATGGAAATATAAACACAAGGGAATAGCGTGGAAGACCTTGGTGTGTAAGGGTGAGTCGTGAAAGAAGAAGAAACATAGAATGAGTAGAAGATGTAATAATTGGAGAAGCACATGACTAGGATAAGGGCATAGGGAGCAGAGGTAGTTACAAATTAGTTTTTAGAAATAATAGAGATTAATAAGAGTGTAAATATAACATCGATCTAAGAAATAATAAGAACATGACATGAAGATCTAACATATAGAGGGTATATAGGGGCTGTTAGGCCTGATTCATAAGGAACTTAATTTTAATGTCTTTCCATGACTTATTTCTTTAAAATAGTCATTGGCTTTTCATATTTAGTGTATTAATGTTATGACATAAGGAAAGGGGTTGGATTATATATAAATACCCATTTTATTTGTTATAGGGGTCATTTTTTATTATTATTGTTATGCGAGAGTTGTTTGTGTTGAATATACCTGTGTTGTTATTGTGAAGGTAGAAATATAGAAAGCACATACATAATGATGTACCTATGTAATATTATTAATTTTATTAATGAAAATAATAGTCTATGAACCTCGGTGTGATGAATCTATGTGGTGTTAAATTTGTTTTATAATCTTAGTGATATGTAATGTATGAATCCATCAAATCACTGACTCTAGACTCAATATGGTGGTAATAATGACTAAATGTAATAACTTAAGCACCTAATTATGAATTATATAATCACCATCATGTGTTAGAATCAATACCAGTCCAAGATACATGCCTTGGGTGAGCGCATGAGGTTACTCCTCGCGTGATATGTTGATGTGAAAGCTTGTGCACATCTTCTTTATATCAAGCACACAACTAATAATTATGCAAAGTTAAGAAAAGATACCCAATGGTGTAAATAAAATGAAACTAAATTAAATAAAATACATAAAAATAAATAAACATGAGACAAAATAATGGGCAAAATCTATGCTAACATCTATATCAACGAGCATGTGATATAAAAGCTTATGTGTCTCAAAAGGTTTCTTAAAGTTAAATTTGTCTATTATTATTCAATGTAGAAGAAGAGCGTGTATCGTAGGATTCCCCAAGGGGTAATTTTATGCATGTATGTGCAATGAAATATGCCCCAAATTTTGAAGTGATTTGTGGATGGACATCACAAGATGCTCCAACATATGATATAGAGTGAGGTGAAGCAAAATTGTTAGAATGAACTACTTTGGGCTGGCCAATGTAGTTTGACATAAGTAAATGTGTTGATATGTTAGACTTTAAGGATTTTTAAATTGACATAAGATGTATAGGAAATGTTTGAATAGGTATATAATTTAAAGGATGCTATTTATGATGCGCTTTAGATTAGGCATTTGAACTATGTGCTCTTTGGGTTTACATGACCTAAGAGGTTGAGGTTTGATGAATGAAACCACCCATTTGAAATTGTTCATGTTATCTAGTTGTCGGAAGAAAGATCAACTATGGTTTGGAAAACATTAGTGGATGAGGTGGAGGTATGGGGTATTTTTTTGGTCATTAGATAGGTGATGTTAATGTGATTTTGATTCTTTAGATTAGGCTTGTGAGGCTTAAAGATAGTTTCAGTAATGTTATCATGTAAGGGCATCAATATTGAAATGTGGACCAAACAAGAAGTTAAAGAGTAATTAGTGATGATCATGACAATTATCATGAGAATGATCTATCATAACATGCCACCAACAAAACTTATTAGGATGGTGCCATTTTGAAGGAGGTTTGGAAGGATCAAAGCTCATGGGTTTAGAGGGTGTAAATTTCTTTTGAAGTTCTTCTAAACTCAAGGGAGGGTGGATTAGATCAAAATTGGTTGAATTGGATCTCACTTTCGAGGTTAGGGAGGATTAGATGAATCAATGTTATAATAAAATGATTGGAAATATTCCTTAACAGTTTCTTGAGGTGATTCAAATTGACTCATAAGAAAATATTGCCTTTTTGATTAGTCTAAGGATTATTTTAAAGTTTTATGGAAAAATATTAAAACTTTGTATTAAATAGGAGCTTTAAGAACAATAAAAAATAGTTTAAAACTATTATCATCCCTCATCTTATGGTTTGCTTTGTGAGCTAGAGACTTCCATCATTTGATGAAAGGGTGAAAAGATTCATTAGGTAGCTGCTTAACATTGATGAAGTTGCTAAGACTCTTTTCAGGGAGATCATTGTGTTGAAATTATTTAACTAGAGCATTTATTAAATATTTTATTTTTAATATGAAATGTTGAGGGACTTGATTATATCATTCTAAAGCATCACCCCTTAAGGTTTTGACAAGAAGTTCAGTAGTAGAAAAAATGTTAGTTTGGATCCATTCCTTAAATAAATTATCAAACTATTTAAGAAAGATAGCAGGGTCCTTAGTTCCATCATATGTAATAGTTTGATAAATGTTTCCAATATCTATGGATATAATGAATGGAGATAAAAGTTCATTTTTAAGATATTGAAGCATTTTGTTATGCATGAGAGGTTGAGGGATGACATGCACATTGGCAATCTAAAAGGAGTGATAAAATTTTGATTTGGTTGAGTCATGATGACTTGAGGTGGTTGAATAGAAATTTTTAATATATGATATTACATTCACATCATTTTATTATTATGATTGATTTGTATAATGATCATTTGTTGAAGTATTTGATTAAGGAGTTGAGTAGTATCAATGGGAGGAGTAAGATTGTTGGGTGGATGAAGATTCTCAACATTGGTAGCAGGAGGAGGATTAGAGTGAGTAAATTCAACCATATTACATTGTGTTTTCCTTGAGGATGCAACATTTATGTTTTTTAATGTATTAATTATTTTGGGATTAGGAAGACATGAAAGAAGTGATTCAATTGTTTCATTTGAAGTGATAATATAAGTGAGGTTTTGATTTAAATCCTTGATTATCTAGTGTTTTTGATTAGTTGGAAGATGAAAAATACATAAATATAAAATTCTTAGTTTATTTACATTAAGTCAGCCACCTCCTAAACTACACCCGTTACCTACTGCATTAGGTCAGTGACCTACTGAACTAGGTTGGCCAACTAGTAAATTACGTTGATCAGGGTCAAATTAATTCAAAATACAAGAAACTAGAAATGCATAAGGTTGACATGGGTTGACTTATTCACATAGGAAGGTATAAACAACAAATCAAAAAGTTATTGGGTCGACCTTGTCAACTTAGTTGGATAGATAGGTAAAAATAATAGTCTAGAAACCTACAGGATCAATCTAGTTGACTTAGTTAGACCAACATGTAAAAATATAGTATACAGATCTATAAGATTGACTTGGTTGACTTACTTAGACAAACAAGTAAAAATAACAATCTAAAAACCTGTAAAATCAACCTAGTCAACTTTATTGGATATGATTTTTTTTACTATAAACTAGACAATGCAATCTGAAAATAAAGGTTACAAAATAACATATAAAAGATTGAGTCAAGCTTAGTCAACTTAATCTATTCAAACATAGTCAACTAGGTCAATGTTGGTCAATCTAGTTTAATCATATAACATAAATTATGTTGATGCTGGTTGACACAGTTTGAAATACTAAAGAGAGAAGTAAACAAATAAAAATGAAAGTGTACAACTAAATAATTATTTAACTAGTTATTCCAAAAGAATATCAAAAAGATGATTTATAATAAATTGATTGATTTTTGGGCTCCTATATATAGTTTCTTATTCGTTAGGTAGTGATGACCCAATGTTTTAGAGCGATTACTATGAAGGATTAGACTTTACCCATAACCCACTAAACTTAGTTTCAAGGCTAAGCTAAAAATAACTTCTCGACACTAGATGCTAACTGATGCACCATAAGACCAAACACATGGCTAGATTTTTAAAGTTTAATACAAAGATAAATCTTAGGTGTTTCTTAAATACTGTGAGTTATGTAAAAACTAAAGATCATGTTTAGCTCTGTACTATGGCAATGAGTATTAGAAAAATCCCCTGATATCACGATAATTATAAACAATAGACAAGAACTATAAATAGAGTATCGTGTAACCGTTCATGATAGGAGCTAATTAGTTATAATTTTTTTGGTACACAGTTTGTAATAAAATCAAGACAAAGTAAAAATAAATGTAAAATCAAGTGGAAAAAACTAATTTAAATTTTTTAAAAGTAAATAAAAAGATGACCAAATCTTTTCAAAGTAAAATTGAGCTTAATTACTAGGAAAATAAAGTGAATTTCCTTATGTGGAAAGTAAAACACATTAAATAAGGTCGGTAAGGGTCGATCTAGTTGATAAAACACAACCAAATGAGGTCGATGCTAGTTAACATATTTTGTTATAAAAATAAGTCAAACTAAACTAGGTCGATCAAGTCGACTCAGTTTGTTCTTAGGAAAAGTAAACAAATAACTAAGTTGACTATGTTTACTTAGTTGACTATGTGATACAATTTTAAAAGAACTAAAAAACTACAAAGAATAAAATGAAAATATAAGGTACTAAGTAATTTAATAAAAATAGAAACGAAAAACTAATATAATTGACAAAATTAAATTACTAAGTTGATTAGAAGAAACTTGAGTAATATAACTAGGTTGACCATTTTGACTTAGTTCACTGCATATGAAAGTTGTAATATAACTAGTCAACCAACATGACCTAGTTTGTTAAGACTAAAAACTAAAATTTATAGAAAATGAATTAGGTCAACCAAATTGACCTAGTTTGATGAGATTAAAAAATAAAATATATATAAAATTAATTGCATTGACCAACATGACCTAGTTGACTATAGATAAAAAATTTGTAATCAAAGAATAAAATTGGGTTGACTAGTGTTACCTCATTAATTGTAGATAAAAATATGTAGACATAGAACAAAATTGGGTTGACTAACATGACTTAGTTAACTGTAGATCTATAATCTACAAATAGAGAATAAAAACTAGTCAACTAATGTAACGTAGTTGATTGTGAATAAAAATCTACAAATAAAAAACAAAAATAGGTCGACCAACCTGATCTAATTGACTATAGATCTAAAATATGCAAATAGAAAATTAAAATTAGATTAACCAATGTGGCCTAGTTGACTATAAATAAAAAATTGAAATACAAGGGTTGGATTCACATCAGGTTCATGAGAATGTATGCATCATATTAAGATATAACTACAACTTATCTTAATTCATAACTTCAATATCTAAGAAGGTAATCAATTAACATCTATTGTGATACTTTGTATATTGAGACCATTACCAAGTTAGATATGTTAAATCTAAGGGAGAAATTACCACACAACACTAAAAGAAAGAGTTCTAAAGCCTCTTATAAAATAATATTCTGTAATAACCCTAACTAAGTATTCTAATCCATAAAATGAAATCTAACTTAGTGTTATCAAATCTTATAACACAAAGGGAGATGGTTTAAAACAAACAAAACAAATAAGGGATCATGGTAGGAAAATGGGAACATAAATCACCTAAGGTGGAATATGAAAAGCATATAAAGCCCTATAGTTGCACCAAGTTTAAGTGCAGAGGTAATCCAAGTGAGGATTTAAACATTCAAAACTATTACTTTATGTAATATCTATCTATCAAATAAAATATTTTTTGTAGAGATACTTACATTTGAGCGAACTTGTCGAGTCTCAATCTCCTCTTTGGCGAATGGTGCTTTGCTAGAGGTTATTGTGGATTTTTAAGGATCATCATATAAAAATTAGCTCCAGACTAATCCCACTTGTATCCAAGACTTCTTATAAGACAAGTTATCTTTTCTTTAAGTCAAATCCTAGGCAATGGCTCCTTCAAATGTAGATATAACAGAATTACGATAATGCAAAAATTAATGTTCCTCTCTATTGGATTGAAATGAAGATCATATTTATAGTAATGGATAGGTTCTAACCCTTATGAAATTTTAGCTGACAAGATCATTCACCATGACTCAGTTTTAAGAAGTTACCATTTGGCCTTGGACTAGGTTAACCAAGTCGACCTTGTTGAATAATGTGTGTCATAATTTTCACAATTGGGTCAACTAGGTTTACCTACTAGGAAAAATAGGTATTTTCTTAGTTAAAGAATATTTGAGAGGATAAATTCTTAAGGAGTTGGATAAATGAGATTTGTTTGCTTAGGGAGTTGAATAAGCAAAATTTATTTGCTTAGGGAGTTGGATAAGTAGGATTTGTAATGGATTTACGTATGATAGAATTAACCAAAAATTTTGAGAAACATAAATGGTTTATCCACCTCTTTCCTAGTCTACTCTTTAAGACATCTATTCAATGAGATTAAAAATTAATAGGTTCCTACAAGAGAGAAAGCACCTATAAATGATAATGTTTATAAAAAAATTATGTATACCTTAACCACTTTGCCATACACCTTGAAAAATATTTTCCCCATGATGTAATGAATGATGTAATAATATAATTTAGAATGGGTGAGTATCTTTTTCTATTATGAGAAATAAATTTAGGAAATAAATGTTATAAATATTCAATCTTGACCCATTATCAACAAGTACTATTTTTAACCACTTTATTTTGCACCAAGACTTGAATATATAAGGGTAAATATTGATCGATACTATGATTTTGGGGGAATATCTTACTTTTTAGAATAAACAATTTCTTTCATCCATTAGATAATATTAATAATAGAAGCTACATAAGGGGGTTTAACAATGTTAGGTAAAAACATATTACATAATGTCTCATATAAGATATCTTTGCCTATTTGTGTTATTTGTAAGAGTTCGAGTAATGAAATATTATCATTAGTATTCTTTAATTGGTCTAGGATATCAAACCCATTAAATTGGATAATTTTTCCTAATGGAGGGGGAGTAGAAACTTGAGAGACTCTACCTCATTGAGTATTAACAACATGAACATTTTAAGGTTTATTGATAACAAAAGATTGCACACATCCTTTTTGGCGTATATTAGTTATGTAGAGCAATTAATATTAAGTGTTATAACCATATGAAGTACAACATATTTATGATTGATTTAAGGCAACATTTTGATATATATATATATATATATATATATATATATATATATATTTGAATAACATCTTGGAAAGTAAGAGAAAATTTTATGAACCTATGTAGTTATTTACATTAGAATTAATCTTGAATTAAAATTAGATCTAAATGGAAATGTAAGCTATTAAAATTTTATCTAAAATGATATATAAGACAAAATATAGTAAAATATAAAGATTTATAAATTTTTTAAAATTACTAAAAATAAAAACTTGGTTTATGGTTAGAGAATTGCCCTTGTAATTGATTTATTTCAGACTATATTAATTTTTTATGGACTATGACTATCTAAAAGGACCTTAAAACACACATGTATTAGAAAAAAGTAGTGCACTATCTACTAAGACAAGTCTGTAAGAGGCAGTCATGAGTGTAGTGTGTTGGGTGAATATTTTGTTACTGACACAATGGTAGCAAAATGGTTATTTTAACCATAGTGTGATGAGATAAAATCTCTTCTCAATGAAAGGGGAAGCTCCCTTTTATTGTTAACTAATATAACACTTAAATATTTATATTTATTTATAATGATTTTATCATAATGGGTGTTGTCATATCACCCAATTCTCTATTTTTAGAATTGATGTTCAATCATAAACTTCCTTCCATTCTTTGTGATATACTTTGAAAATATAAGATCACTTGATGAATCAAATATAATTGATATTCAAATTTATTAGCCAAAATATTAACAAGAATAATACCAGTAGAATAAACTTGAAAGATAAAATAAGGTGCAACCCAAAGTCTTTGCCTTATTTTTAACAAAGATAAAAATTGTCAAAGAAGAATAATTGACAGCCCAAAGTCTCCTCAGTAATTCACTTTCAATGTGAACATAAATCTAGTAATTAAAAATTAGCTCAAAGACTTCAAAATTAACTTCTTGGCACCTTCTATCTTGTAAAAATTACACACCACAGTTCACTCAAATTAGAAGAAAATACAATGAAAAAGACAATTTTTTTTTCTAATACAACACAAGTATATTTCAATACAAAGTTTGAAAGATCATTTGATTTTCTTATATTGAATAAATTTTTGATCTACAATATGAACACAAAGTTTCAAAATTGTTTATCAATTAAGTAGCATTTCCACTCTACAAAAATTGGTGATCTTTTTTACAAATAACATCCTCCTATTTATAGAGAGGAGCTATTAACAAAAATAAAATAAAACATAAATACATTGACTTATTCATTGACAGAGTCCTATTTAACTTATGACTGTGTACTTTTTTTACATGTAATTTACATTAAAAAAATTACATATGAAAAATTAAAAAAGTAAACTAAGTGTTATTAGACACAAAAATATATTTTTTTAATTATTTTCTAAAAATTTCTCATATCTCTTCAATATAGATTGAACCTCACTGTTATCTAGGTTGGATGTACTTTTAGAGATGACAAGTAACCTTGTGATTGAATCTTCTAAGTTAACTAGTAAATCTTTGCTTTTATTTATGATTCTTTGTAATTTTTGCAAAATAACTTGAAATTCAATCAATTTATCGATGGAGTATAGCGTGAAATTACCTATTACAATATTTGTTTGAAGCAAAGATGTAAATTCTTGAATAACAATCTCCATAGGAAGAATTTCTTGAGAATCATTTTTAACTTGGCAAGGAAGCTCTCCAATTTTCTCTGAGAGACCTAACATCTTACTATCACACATATCTTCAGCTTCTTTGAAATCTTTAACTAGATTCTGGAGAACTTCTCTTTTATTCTTCATAACTTCCCTATAGTCAATGAATATTTTCCTATTTGAAATGACCTTCTACTCAACCAAAAGATCTAGTTTGAATTTACGTAGTTGAGTCCATGCATTAATATCTTTTTTAGTCAATTTCAAATCTTGAGTGAGTGTTTTAATTATTTGTTTAATTTCTATTTTCACTTCACTCAGGGTCTTCAAAAATCCAATGATAGAACACAACCTTTGAGTACCCTGTGTTGTTAACCTCTCAATCTAGGCATTGATCGCATGACCCTGAGATCCAATTTTCTCTGCATGTTGAATAGATTTATTAGTATTTTCATGCACAAGAGGATCAACAAACTTATAAGGTTGGATGATTTTTAGTAAAGCAGAGGTCAGCTATTCTACCTGTACTTTGAGTTGATCCTTGATCTTGTCCTTATCATCTCTTGATCAAGGAGGCCTTTGCTATCAGATTTTTTTTCAAGATCTATTCATCTTATTGCATATTCATAAACTTGAATATATTCAATGTTTCTATCTTAAGGAGGAATTGCAACTTCAACATACTTGTGCCCAGATTCAAATATCACCTTGACATAGTTTTGGCATTTTTTGTTGTTTTGAACTTTATTGACACACGCTGACTAAAATCAAAGTCTTCTAGTGCCTCCACTCGCTTCTTTTTCTTAGGTGTTTGTGATGTCAACCAAGGAGGAAGAGGAGATGGATCTCCTTAGATAGAAGATGTTAAAGCTTGGGATACTTGGGGAGGGACAATGGATTGTGAAGTAAGTGGAATGGAAGGTAGTGTGATAGAGGTATCTGGTAATGGGGTTGACACCAATAGTATTTGATTAATAATAGGTAGAGTTTCAGTTGGAATAATCATCACTTTAGTTTTTATTGACATTTTGGACACTGGAGTGATAGGGACCTGAGTTGTCTTTGAAAAAGGTATAGACAAAAATTTATATATATCTTGTTGGATACAATATAATTTAGTTGGATATCCCAATGACTTTGAAGGACTGGGTAGATTTGATAATTAATCAAAAACTTGGTCTAGTGTACCTTGTGAAAGAATTTGAAAAAATGTGACATTAGGAGGTGAAGGTGGTGGTGAAAGAACAACTTGAGAAGGAACATGATCAACTTGTACAGTGGTACTCACAGGAGAAACTATGGAAAATGTTACTTGTGAAATCATGGTTTGAGAAGCTTCAGTCAAAGGAACCTCTGATTGAGTAGTCTCTATTTATATAGTCTTTTGAAGCACTGGTTGAGACACTTGTGATGTTGTTGATTGAGGTGGTGCCTCACCTGTGACTGAGATTTCTTTCTTTTCCACTTGAGCAATTTTCTTAACACTTGCTTTTTTGTCTTTCCTCTTTCCTTTATTAACAAATACAAATTTTGGCTTTTTTTGGAAGTAGAGGTCTCCTCTTTGTTCTTGGTTCTCATCTCCTCTCATTTCTTAGTAGTCTCTTCATCATACTCTTCCTTAGAACCAGTTTTAAAATGTTTCAACTTAATTTCTTTAGATTCCAACCAAGCATTAGTTCTTGTAAGAATATGTTGAAATATATTTCTAATAGAAGTGGATTCTTTAACTGACCATTGGATGGGAGGGAGAGGAGTTGAATCCACTTGATTTTTCTCATATGAAGAATCCAATATATTCCCATCATCTACCAAATCTCTAGGAATATTTGCCAATTCTAAATTGACAATTTGATCAATAATAAGGAAACTATAATCAAGTCTCTTTATATCTTCATTAGTTCTGCATTATGCCCAAATATCTTCAATTTTGTGCACATGGGTGATATTACGTTTGAGCTTCTCCTTCATCATTCTATAATCCAAGTTTTCTCTACTTTTGAATTTCTTAAGCATAATCCACTTCAACTTAGTTTCCATAGTCTTAGCTTTTGGAGTAGTGGAAATTATGTACCAACCAATATTGATTGGAAATTAAAAACCTTTCTTGTGAGCATCTAATTATTTTTTTATGCACTGTTTCATCACTTGTCTACACATCTCCATTAGTATTAGTTTATCACTTGGGTATTTGGGTAGTATGTAAGGTTGTTCATCAAATCCTCCTACCCTGATATATGTAAAAGTTAGAAATTATAAGAAAATGCATCCAACCTTATTGACTTATGCCCATTCCTGATTTGAAACTCTCTTCTTTTCAAGTTATTTCTCAAAAGTGCAAATGAATTTATAGAAGAAAGAATTATTAACGCTCCTGTAATGCTTGACACTTTCTTTTAGAGTTAGCTGTGGATAGTGCTCATATATTGGAACATTTTTTCTTTCGCCGATAGAATTTAAATCCAAGATAGACTTCATATTGGCTACAACATACACAAGATATGAAGTCATGTAAAACTTGAATGAAGAAGCTACCTCAAAGAGTTGATGACAAATAACATCACTGATTTGGTTACCCCAAAAGATCTTTTGCTTGTTTCTTTTGATAACTAGAATATATTGATACATTCATTTTTAAAAAATGTTTGAAGTAGACAACCCTTTCACTCTACTAAGGAGAGTAATAAAATCTCTTATCTCCTCTGGAAAATCACTATGATACAAATACTTGGGCCATCTAGCAATGGTGGGCCGAGGAGTCTTGAGCCATTTAAAGTTAATATGTTTCTTACACTTCTCAAGATCTCTATCATAGTATTCTTGAGTTGATTCCATAGTCAAATCAAAATATTCTTCAATCTCAAAAATGTGAAATTATTTATCAAAATGAATAATCACCTTACCCTCTAAATCTTTGATCGATCTAATTTCTTTATTAAAATGTACTACCATGGTCAAGATGAACTCAAAATCTTACACTGATATAGGAAAAGTAGTAGCTAAACAAATTTTATTGTTAAGTACTGGCTGCATATGAGGCCCAATGGGTTCTCTTCCCAATCTTTGTAAAAAATCATCCATGTCTATATGACCAATTTTTGTATCTCTAATTTAATCCATATTTTAATCAACTTTGGACAATGGGAACACACCCTGATACTTGTACTTCATTATCTTCATGTTTGGAAAAATGTCTGACATTGACCAGATAACTACAAGTAAAAAAATGATTATGCAGAGTTACCATTTTTATTCTTTTTTGAAAAAATGTAGGATCAATTAAAAAAACACTTTTACATGAGTTATGGTGAAGGTTGTGTAGTTCCGAGAATTTTATCTGAATTGCATAAGAGTCTTAGGTAATTGAGAAGAAAGTCAGAGAAAATTCTTCAACTTGCACTCAACTTAGGAAACAAATCATTTTTTCATGCAAGTCAAAGAATTTTCTTTAATTTTCATAACTTAGTTTTTTTGTTAAGTGTAGGTCAGAGAAAATTCTTTGACTTGTATTAAACTTGAATTTTTTGTGCATGTCAGAGAATTTTATCTGCCCTGGATTTGATGGTATATTTTAATGTACATCAGACAATTTTCTCTGAAATGCATCAAATAGGAATGTGCACTCCAGAGAAAATTATTTGATGTACACTAAAAATCAAAATGGAAAAGTGATAATCAAAAAAATTTATCTAATGTGCACTTGGGTAGAAAGGGTAGAGGTGCATCTCAGATAAATTTCTCTAAACTACATGCGAAGAAGACAAAACTAGAAAGTGGCAAAAAATAGAAAAAAATCTAGAAGAAATCAACCAAAATTGAATAAAAAATAAGATAAAATAAAGGAGAAAAGAAAACCGTACTTGTAACGTATGCAAGGAAGACGTCACACAAATGAAGACAATTGCAAAAATGACAACATGAGATTTTTAATAATTTTGAAAATGATGAGAAGTACAAACATGCTAAAAAATGGTGAGAAAGAGGGTAAAAATAAATAGTAAAAATAAAAAATTACAAGTCATTATATATATATATATATATATATATATATATATATATATATATATATATATATATATATGGTAATTAATGTCCATTAATTACCACAGATGGTGGGTCCTATGTATGAGATCAGAGAAATGATCTAAAATTGCATATGTAATGTCAAGAAAATTCTTTGAATTTGCATATGCAATGTCAAGAAAATTCTCCAAATTTGCATATGCAAAGTTGGAAAAAAATTATGACTCAACACAAAGAACATAAAACACATGTAAAATCAATAAATTTTTTGACCTTGCACAGAAAGAAACAAAGTGTAGTTTGAAAAAAAATCTCTGAACTGCACAAGATGCAAAATTCCATTAAAAGATCAACTTTCCTAAAAAAATAAATGCAAAGAGGTAGAGATTATCCTTGTTTTGCGTACTTAGAGATAATGGGCTATGAAATAGATAAGTTTTATAGGGGTTATTCCATTAATTGAGCTTACTAAAATTCAAGGATAACATAGTGCATTGTTGTTTATATATTGTGACTTTGTCTTATTAGACAATGTGCTAGATGTTAAAATATGAGTATGCTCCCTTATGTCTGTATGAAATATGTTTATGTGTGAAGCTTAAATTGATGTGCACAAGATCTATAAAATCAAGACCCTAATCTTATACAAACACACAAAAGAAGATCAAATTCAAAAAGAAAAAATGGGAGAAGTGAGAATGGACGAGTTATCCTTAACAAACCCCTTGTTGATTGAGTGCTACATTTATAGCCCAAGGTACCTCAAGACGACATACTTATCCCTTTAGGAAGGATAATATGAATGCAACTATAAAATTTGATTATAATTCTTGACAATGGATGCCCTTAACCTATAATAAAAAATATTAACTTGGCAAAAGACTGTAAAATTATAAAAAAAATTACAATAGGAATATTTATCTAGGAAATATATGCTTTTTTATTAAAAAGTTAAATACCTTCTAATAGAATGCCAGTCATTTCAAGTGCAATCCTTGATATGATTTTATAGATAGGCATTTCTAATTTTTTCTAATAACTAACATATTGATATGCATGAGAAAGTCATTAGGAAACATATTATTTTGAAAAGATAGCCATTAGAGCATGAGAGACAAGTCCACACTACTATTAAAATATGTAGTGTGATCATGTCTACTTAGTGCACACTTGTCCTAAAATGACATGATTTTGAGAAAAAAGTGACATTAAAATATCTAATGAATAGGGATGAATATAGATAAAATAAAGTTTAGAAGATGTTCTTAGTGATTGTAAGACTTTGAATATTTTATTGGAAATCATAAGATATTAAAATAAAAAATTGGTCAAGCAAGATAAACATGTCAAAGATAAGCATTAACAAGTATTTATTGGCTAAATTTAAGTGTCTAAATTTTTTCTTTATTCTAGTGATAAATATATAATTACTAGATTAAATGAACTACAAATTTAAGTGTGTATACACACTTTATGATTATTATGGAAATGTGCATGCCCCCTTATTGAGATATGTGTAGAAGTGCTAGACATGCGGTGATTTGAGAGTGATCAAACATCAATTTTAAAAATAAATGAAGATGATTGATTTGAAAATATTGTATACTCCAATCCTCATAGAGTACTTTACAATCCTTAAAAAACTGGGAACCAACAAAGTGGTTTGCTAAAAGTAAAAGATAATGGAGAAATCATAAAGCACTTTTCAAATCAAAGAAAAGAGCTGAAAAAAAAGACTATTACAAAGGGGGTTGAAACAAGAAGCAGCAAAAAAGACCAGAAAATGAAGGCTAAACACCTGGTTTTTACTATGGATAAATTTGAAAAAGAAGATGAACAGTTTTTAAAAATGAAACCGGATGTTGGCTCTCCAGACCGACCGGGAAGAAGATCCGCAAAGAAAAACAGAGAATTAGAAAGTAAGCAGAATATTGCTGATGGTAGGCAGGCAACTATTCTGGATTTTACCTCACAAAAATAGATAGAAAATCTTTATTTGGAATTTTAGGGGGTGGAACATAAAATGGTTAATGATGTTGCCCTTGTTTCTCTTGATTTTGCTGCTAGTTTTTAGTAGGCTTAAGGATTGCTTATCCTGGTGCTTGTAATTGATCTACTTCTTTAATTCTGTCAAAGGGTTTCGGGGTCCCTTCAAAACCTGTTTTTACCTTAATCTAAAACAAAGTGGTTTGCTAAAGTGCAACACAAAATATTGAGCATCAAGCTTTCATCTATCTCACTTGTTAAACATACAAAATAGGTAGAAAGTAATACAAGGCTTGCTAAAGTACAACCAAAACATGAAGCATCACTAAGCTTAAATGTGTTCCAATTGCAAAAGATGAACTATAATTCTATAGATGGATCTTGTTTCAAATTGTAAATTCTTAAAACTTTAAAAAAGAAAAATTTAAAGTTTTCAAAGTGGTAGCCTAGTCATGAATGCATATCATGCGACCTACACTATATAGAGTGCAAATTTAATATTTTAAAAAGTGCTTAGAATATTGTAACTTTATTGACATAAGTTTATCTGAGCTTGAACAGTTGTAAGAGTGGAGTGCATAAGCAAGCCAAATTATCCCATAATCTAAAAATTCTAATTTTTACATATTGTAAATTGTAAAATATGAAATTATTACTTATGAAATATTTTAAATAAGTCCATTATGATGCCCCGTTTTGAGATGAGGGGAATTGCCTGCAAATCTCGTCTCAATAAAAAAAGTGAGAGCATTTATAAAATATATAATCATGTAATAATATGTTGCATATTTGAATTGTATTGGAACCTTAGAGATGTAACATTGAAGCATATGAAGATCTTGTATATTGCATTGTATAACATAATTTGAATATAACATTAAAGTAGTGTCTGAATCTTGTAAGGGACTTGCAAATGTTGAATATGTATTGTAATATTTTTTTTTAAAATGAAGCATTGAAGAACATAATTAGTATATGTATGATATGCATCATATATATATATATATATATATATATATATATATATATATATATATATATATATATATATAGAGTAGTGCATGATACTAATCATGCCATCATAGTAGCCAATAATGAATATGTAAGCAAAGACACAATGTTATACAATAATTCCCAAAGGCTACATATAAGGGACATGCAAAATGTTACGTAGAGTTATAAAGTTTATATAAATGTCACACACAAGGCCAAAAGGTTACATATAAGGGACATGCAAATGTCACACAAACATAAAATGACATATACCACATATGTCCTAGCATAGTGATGCCATACAATCAAGAGGGTGTATGTTGAACATAAACAAGGTCAAAGGATGCACTCAATAAGAAAGTTGAATCATATTATGTAATGAAACAAGCATATAGAGAAAATGAAGTTAACATAATTAACATATTCTTCATGACACATGTGAATTATGAATCAAAATAAGACATTAATTTTCGTTATAGCTCAACATAGAAAAGAGGTTGTGGATAAATACAACCTATAAAAGTGTGTATATAAGTATGGGATGCCCCCAAATGGGCAAGGCCACTGGGTAAAATGATGGCCCATCATTGAAACCACATGAAATTATATTTTAGCTTGAAATTTGACTAATATCTAAAAATGAATTTTGTTCAGTGATTAAAAAATACATAAGAAGTCCGTATGATTGTGATTAAAATGCACATGGATAGGTATGTAGTAGGAGGAAAGGTACATAGTGCAATGTTATATGTCTAATGCGACTTTGTATAGATTGACCATATATAGAAATTTTTGATCAAAATAATTTTTTCTATGTGAGTATTTCTTGTTACTGTAAGAAGATGTCCTATTTCACACTTAGATACCTTGAGAAAATAATTATGCATTGAAATTTAATGACGTATGCAAAAATTTAATCTAACATGTGAATATGTTTATAGGTCATGATTTTATTTTTTTGAAAACATTTTGATTTTTTGTACTATTAAATAAATATGATTTTTTTTTCATATTTTAAAAGTAAAATATGCATAAGTAAAATTTGAAAAAGCTTTGAAAAACAAGTTAAGCAACAAGGTTTTGAAAATGAAAGACAGAGGAGGAGATTAGAGTAACCCTCAACAAGGTGCTGAAGCATAATATGACAAGAAATAAGGCAAGCATGACCATATGAAATCATGTAAAATAAATATATGTGATCACAAGAGTACACATGAGAGCTAGAGTATATATAGATGTGTAGTAATAAACAAATGAGTTGACATGAAGGATTTGCATTGAAATATTAAGAATATAATTGTCTTGGGTTATTATAATTGGGTTGAATAAATCAAATGAATAAGTGCCCCAAAATGAAAACTAGAGCTAAGGGATAGATTAAATCAAATGAATAAGTGCCCCAAATGAAAACTAGAGCTAAGGGACAAAATAATAAGAAATAAAATATAAAGAGAAAAGAAACTATGTAAAAGAAAGTACTATGTAATGAAGTTAATTAAGGGTATTGGCCTAACTAGAATGTGCATAACCAATGATCTAATCAATAGGATGCTCACATGTGTATCCAACTCTTTGATAAAAAGGAACAAGCTCTTGTGCAAGAGAAGTGCCAAGTGTAGAAGTTTATGAATTTGAAGTATGATCATGTGTTTCAAAGTAACCCTATAAATCATTGATCATATATATATATATATATATATATATATATATATATATATATATATATATATATATAGCATCATGGGTTATTCATAGAGATTATACATGGGTATATGTTGTTACATCATCTCCTATATATATATATATATATATATATATATATATATATATATATATATATATATATATAGGAGATGATGTAACAACATATACCCATGTATAATCCCTATGAATAGCCCATGATGCTATATGAGATAAAGACATTTTGCCATGCACCTCTTTTTGATTTGGAGTAGATATCTTGATTTTTCTATTCAAGTGATCATTCTTGTGTAACCATATTATGTTCAAGAACAGGTGAAAAAAATATAATATCCTTATGCTCATAAATGGGTGGAGATATTAAAATGTGCTTATGCTCATAAATAAGTGAAAAATGGATTTTGGAATATGCTTCTTTAAGATCATCAAATGTAACAAATGGGTGTGATGTTAGCTTTCTTGAAATCATACCAATGATGTTATCAAGTGGAAACCTATATGGAGATGGAGGATGAGCATTATATGCATAATGTACTTCAAAATTTTTCTTGTTATCTTGTGCTTCATGATTGGAAAAAGGCTCTTTATACAGTTTCATCTTGACATTATCATTTTTCTTGTGGATTAACCTCTTTGTTATGTGTACCAACATTAATAATTTTCTCATCAAGGTCTTGAATTTTGTGATTGAGCTTCAGACATCTATTAGTGTAATGTCCAACACATCTATGATAATCACAAAATGCATTTAAACTAAAACTTATAGATTGAGGTTTAGATAGATCTACTTCCAATGGTATAGGATAAGAATTAATTCAAGGAGATTTAATAGTATCACATGAGGAGGTAAAGTTAACCTTGATAATTTCCTCATTGGTAGAACTTTTAGTTAAAGCTTTTGTAGTGGTTATGATATAGCATTAACTATAAAATTAGTCTCATTTTTGATTTCATTTGTTTTTATCTTGTTATTGGGCTTATATTGAAACTTGATATTTGAAGTATAAAGAACATTATAAATTATTCAATATAATATATTTGAACTCATGTTATTTAACTCTATGATATATTTCATCAAAGGATTTGAACTTATCAAACATGATAGAATATTGAAGAGAAGTAAATGAGTTTTGAGTAAAAATACTTTGAAGCTCAATATCAACCATTTGATTTGTCATTTTGGCTATAATGGTATTTTATATTAGAATATACTCACTAATTATCTCATTTAGACCTTGTTTGAGTTTTACAATTTGATCATGGGATAATTTCTCAACAATATTGATAGAAAATGTGCTAAAAATTATTTTGCCAAAGGATTGAAAGTTGTAACTGATTGGAGAGGAAGATCATAGAACCATTTAACAACATAATCTTTGAGAGTTCATGGAAATATCTTGGTTAACAATCTATTATTATCTACATAATCTAGACAATCTGTATAGAAGGCACATAAATGTTGTTCAAGATCATCTTTGCCTTCATTATGAGGAATCTTAGGAGCTAGAAATTGAATTGAAAGAGGATAATATAAAATTTAACAATATAAAGGGTTATGAAATAAGGTACATGAATGTAAGGAAGAGATAGCATGAGAAATGGTTTGCTTCATATTAGCTAGCTTGATTTGTAAGATAAGAAGGGCTTGCTCAAGAGAAGCATTGGTTGTAGTAATGGGAGGGGTAGAAGTGACTAAGGGTGTAGAAATAGGGATCAATGCAATGATTTAAGTAATAAAATTAGAAGGAATAAAATAAGCTAATTTATTAAGTTAATCTCAAGTAATATATAGAAATAAATAAATATTTTCTAGATGTGCTTGAGCATATACTTAAATTTTAGTATGATTGGCTTGTGTATCAAGTTTGAAAACAAGGGCCATGATGTACCCATGAAGAGGATGAGGGGTAGGTACTAAGACATCTTATGAGGGTATGTGCATGACATAGGATTTTTCTTATTCCCAAGACATTGAAGATTTAAAAAAAAAATATAGGAGTGAAAAGATGTCAAGAAAAGGTAGAAAAATCATTTGGATTAAGAGAAAAAGGTAAATTATAATAGATAACATATTTAACTAATTTATATTTGACCCATGAAAAGATAATGAATAACGTGCTAAAAATCAATGTAAGATGCCATAAGGAACTTCATGATGTTGTGCAATACATAAGATAAACATGTTTATGTTAAACCCCATGATGAATATGAAAATTAAAGAAGCAAATTTACTAGCTATGAAGACAATGCAAGCAAAAATCAAGGATAAAGGGTGATCAAGGAAAGGGTTTGAATGATTTATAAGCTCTCTGATATACTTTCTCATTTGTTGATTAGTGTTAGTTCAATTATTTAGAGCACTAACTAAAGAGTTAAAACCATTCCTATATCCCCATAACCTCAGTTTTAAGGGTAAGTTGAGAGTAAATTTTCTAGGTGATATTCTCCTCTTAGATGCACCACAAATCATATGGATAAAAAAATTACCTATTGGTGTAAACAAGGTGATCATAAGAATTTTTTATGCACCATAAGGTATAAAAAAATTAAAGTCTATGTTTAGATATGTATTATGATTATATTGAAGTAAAATCTCTCATGTCATGATGTTTGTAAATAGAACAACACGTATCCCTTCACAATAATAGTTAAATGGTTGTAAAAGTATCGAAATAGTCTATAAAACAAGTAAAAACAATGAAAAATAAAGTGAAAGAAATATAAAATATTTTTGAATATGAAAATAAAAAAATTCAATTTATCTATCTCAAGTGATAAGATAAGCTTTTTCAATGTCAGATCACCTCAAAGTTAAAAAAGCTAAATCATTATGTTATAGATAATATCTAAGGTTGAGTATTGTATTATTTTAATATCATGGATTTACAGAATTAAACTAAAATTCAAAGATAAATATCAATAAGCAACAAACAATGTTCTAACTTACGCAGGGTCACCATAGTGTTTACGCAATAATTAATTATGAATTATAATTAACTCAAATGGAAATGTAAACTATTAAAATATAATTTAAAATGATAAATAAGAAAAAATATAGAGATCTACAAAATTTAAAGAATTTGTAAATTTGTTAAAAATATAAACTAGCATTAAGGTTAGAGAATTATCCTTGTAATTGATTTATCTTAGATTGTATCAACTTTATGTGGATTTTGACTATCTGAAGCAACTTGAAAACATAGATGTATTATAACATAATGGTTTGATGTTTGCTGAGAAAAGTTTTTAGGAGGCAGACATGAGTGTAGTGCATTGTTGTCTATATACTATGATCTAAAAATTTAGGTTTGTTTCCTTACGTTTACATGTGATATATTTCTATGCGTATTCTAAATTGATGCATAAAAAGAACTATAAAATTATAATCTTAATCCTTCAAAAATACACAAAAGGAGATAAAATGAAAAAGAAAAAAAAAAAGGGAAAATCGTAATGGCCGATCTATCCTTAGAAAACCCCTTATTGACCAAGTGTTGCCTACATAGCCCAAAGGGACTTAAGCCGATGTAGTTCTTCGTTTAGAGAAGATAATATGAATGCATGCAAAAAATGTTATTAATATATTTGATAAGGGATGCCCTCGACCTATAATAAATAATTTTAGATATGAAAAAATATTATAAAATTATAACAAAATTGTAATAAGGATCTTTACTCAGAAAATATATACTTTAGAAATCAGAAATATAAATGCCTTATAAGAGAATGCTAGGTATTTTCAAGTATGACCATTTTTGTTATTTTATAGAGAGATATATTGAATGTTTATGATAACTAACCTATTGATATGTGTGGAAAATCCATTAGGGAGTATGTTGTTTTGAAAAGATAACTATTAGAGTGTAGGCGACAATTATGCACTACTAGATAGGTGCACAATGCACTCTTGTTTATCTAGTGCAAACTTATCTTAAAATGATAGAGGATTTTAAGACGAGTGATACAATATCCACTGCTTAAGGATGAATATGGATAAAATATTTCTTATTAATTACAATATTTTTAAGACTTTCTTGGAGATTATGGGTTATTAGAATGGAGAATTAATCAAGCAAGATAAGGATGTAAAGGAAAAATATTATCAAATATTTATTGGTTAAATTTTAGTGTTTATAATAGTGCATGAAATAAACATTCATTCATTGATCCCATTATGAATATAATACAAGTAAAAATAAAAGTATAAAAGGTGATCTAAGCAAGGGTTTGCATGATTTTGTGAGCTCTTAAATATAAATTCTTGTTCATTTATAAGTGTTAGCCTAGTATTTTTGAGTACTAAAGACAAATAAAAAATCATGCATGTAGCCCAATAACTCCTTTTTTGAGGGTATAGTGAGAGTCACTTCTCTAGATGATATACTCCTCTCAAGTGCACTCAAATTAAATGTATAAAAAAAACTTCATATAATATAAAAAAAGATCTTAGACATTTCTGATATATATCTTGAGGTAAGTGAAA
This sequence comes from Torreya grandis, assembly GCA_037957365.1. Classification (NCBI taxonomy): domain Eukaryota; kingdom Viridiplantae; phylum Streptophyta; class Pinopsida; order Cupressales; family Taxaceae; genus Torreya; species Torreya grandis. The sequence continues at coordinate 242,064 of JARHVA010002224.1, forward strand.
AATAAAATATGTTTTTGGTTTTGTACAATGGTTAAATATTGGGGTAGTACCCATCAAACCATAGTGTCAATAAAATAGATCACCATGTAACTTGTAATGACAATAACTAAGTAGTTTTACAACTGTCAAAACATAATTTTAAAATAAACACAAGAAAATAGAAAATAAAAATAAAATAAAATTGAAATATTTTTATGCATATATCAAAAAAATTTAAATCGAGGTTGAAAGAACTTCTGTGTCAGATGTTATCCTAGGCAACAAGATAATTTATTTAATGTCACATTAATCCAATGTCAAAAAATATTGACTTGTGGTTTCAAATTTATATGTAAAGTTTAAGGCTATTTTATTTCAATGTCAGGAACTTAAATTTTATGAAATTATAAGATAAAAATTAAGAAAATAATAAGTAACATTATAAGAATAATGAGTTCACCATAATGTTTAATGTTATTTTTTATTTAATAATGAAAAACTTAGAACAAATAAACTATTAAAATTTGATTTAAATCTATATAATATACAGAGCTAAATGTAAAATACAAAATTTATAAAATTGAGAAAAAGCTATAAATAGTAAATTAAAATGAGATGTATGCATTTATCTCAAAATAGACTATTTTTTGGTTGTGGAAGCTGACTGTGGGTGAAAACCATCTAAAAATACTTGTGTACTATGTTGCATCTAAAAAAAGAATTTAAACTATGTTGGGACAAGGCCACACTAGGACACCAAGAGTATAGGGTCACACAGTGGCCTTAGTTTTGACTATAGGGCATCCTAATTGATTGTTTGACTATTTTTTCAGTCTGGGTGCATGCACTTGTCTATGAGAGTTTATTATTTGATTGTGTATCCCAATTTACCATGTATAATATTTGAAAAACATAAACCCTATCTCTTAAATAATAAATATAATAGATATCAAAATTTAAGGAGAAAATAAAGCAAGGGGTATAACTGAACTATACTTATACTACCTTGCATAATTTGAATGTTGCCTACATAGCCCAAATGGGTCTCAAGTTGATGTAATTCTCCATTCTAGAGCAAGTGTGTGAATCTTGACTTTTCTAGATGAATGCAACTAAATATATTGATATAAATAATTGATAAGGACTAACCTTGACTTATAATAAGATTACTTCAGACTTGGTAAATGACTCTTAGAATGCTTCACAATTTAAATTAGAAATAATATTTTTCTTTTGCTCATTGTGTAGTAATTTAAAATCAACTTACTAGATGGATTCAAGTGAGTGCCTTGATGTTATTTTATAGATAATATTTTAAATATTTATATTAATTGACTTTATAAAAGGTGTGTGAGAGCCATTATGAAATATATCAAATTCAAAAAATGATCATTGGAGTATGGGAGATAAGACCATACTCGTGGACAAGGCCGTATTGCATTCCTGTCTACCTAGTGTGGTCATGTCCTCGAAGATCAGAGACTATTGGGACACACTTGACATGAGTCTATAAGTTGAATATAAATGAATAAAGCTAAAATAAGAATGTCTATATGATATTATTAATATTTTAAAGATTATTAAGGATCTCATAGAGATTATGAGTTAACAACATTTTAAATAAATTAAATAAAGTAAAGATGTCAATAATAAACATTTCCATGTAATTATTGATTAAATTTGAGTGTCTACACAAATATTTCATGAAGCCACACATCCAATGAAGGAAAAAAAAATCAAAATAAGTAAGAAAACTAAATGGAAGCAAGAAAAGAAAGTAAAGAAAATGATACTATTATACAAGAAAATAGAGAAATCGTGTGCAAACATATAGTGTTAACAAATAAGGCTAACCAAAAGTATCAGGTGAATCATCATCATACCATATATAAGTATTCATATCATTAAGAGTAATATTATGATGTTTATGTGTCCATGAGTTTAAAAAAGACAATATATTACTATCATCATTACTATTATTATCAATGTAAAAAACATCACTATCATATACATTGTAAGCATTTATGCTATTCATTATGCCTTATTTTAAATTAGGAATAACTTTTATCAAAATGTTAGATTGAAAAATTAGATCATTTTTAAGTGTTTTCCCTTATATAAGTGCGAGAGATTATGCTAAAATTACCTTGTTAGGTGGAAGATTAGATACTTGAATTTTAGGCTCACTTAGAGGTATTATGATTGCTTGTTGTTTTGGTAACTCAATTAAAATATCATGTTTAACTTGTTTTGGGGGATCAAAAAATGAGTTAGGAATTCATCAGCAAAAGTAGTGAAAGAATGCACAAATACAATATAAAACCAATCAAGAGAATGATTTTATAAACTTATAGGAAATAAATCAATTAACAATTTGTGATTATGCATAAAATTTAGACAAGAAGCATAGAATGATTTAAGATGATGAAATGAATATTATTTACCATTGAATAATTCAAACTATGGATCCACAAATCCTATGGGTAAAGTGTAAGAAAGAGCATCATAATACAAGAAGTTAAGAAAAAATATCATGTGAAGTGATGCTGATAATTGATGTTTGAGAATCTTGAGAAAGAAATTTATTTATTTATTGAACATCATATAAAATTTTCATAAGAGTCATTATCTCATGGGATGGAAGATAACTTATGTTAGAATAGGTGGGAATGGAAGCATTGTTCAAAAAAATCTAATTAGAAAACACTATGAATAAAAGATGAACGTTGGGAAGCATACTAAGATGGTTTAAGAATTTCGAAAGCAAAAAGTGAAGGATTAGAAAGAATTTTAGAAGCATTGAAACCATTTTGACAATATAAATAAACATCAACAAGGTTGGAAGAGATGTGAAGAGGAATAGTGTTATAAGCAAGTTAAGAAACAACCACATCATTAGGCACATAAAGGGATCCTCTAAAAGGTTGATCTACATTATTTGTATTCAAATATACTTTATTCACTTTATAGGGTATGTATTAATATATATTATCTTGACATAGGGTTTGGATTTGGACATATTTCAACACATTAAACATTGCATCTATTTCTTTAGGATTTTATTTCATGTGTTCTTTAGTTGTGTAAGTATTTCAGATATATCAATTTCATTATGGTGATTCATATCATAATTATTCACAACAATATCATTCAAAGGTATTTCAACATATTTTTCATCAAAACATGTAGTAGTAGGAGGAAAATTAACATCATTGAGATACACAATTTTATTTTTAAAATAAGTTATAATATTAACCAAAGGAATTTCAATAAAATCACTAGGTTTGAAATTTAACCTACCATTTTGCGTAGAGGGGTTCTGAGATATAATAAATTTAGGGAGATGTCCTAAGATTTAAATGATAAGGCAAGCACAAAAAAATAGGGTTTAAAAAAAACAAGGGATAGGGATAATGATTTCAAACAAGTAGAATAAGTCCTATAAAAATCAAATCTACTAGAATGGATGTAAGATATAAAGCTGAGTGTAAGAGTGCACAAGTTCACCAAAATGTGTGTATGGGAATGTGGTTTGAAATCAAATGTAATACATCTACACACACTACTTTTTAATCAAATATAATAAGATTTAATCAAACAAAACAATAAAACCAAACCTAATTAATTAGAAGGAATATTTTATAATTATTAAAAGTGTAAATATGGTTTTTTTATATAGATATTAGAATTACCACAAATATGGATACATTCTAGATAAACATGCATTAGAAAAAAGGTCCACACAACAAGTTAAAAAAATAAAACTCAAAGCAAATAAATATTTTTCCTATATGACCAAAACCATAGCACTCCTTTATTGACACTACCATAACTATTTTGATATGTTTATGTAAAATGTTAAATTCAAAAAAAATAATTTGACAAAACTGTTCTTATGATCTTGATCTCCAAAAACCACCCTCAATTTTATAAAATTATATGTTAATCTATGAGAAAATGATCTATTTGATTAAAAACCAAACAAATTATCAAAGACCAATAAAACATGGGGTAATAAACGAGGGCCCTATGTTATCCCTCCATTTTACTAGGCCCATATTTTGGAATAAGTTTTGAAGATAATGAATATTCCTTATTTTGCACTTACTAACAATTTCTCTTGTAGGACTTGCCAATGCATCAATCCACTTGAGTGCACATACTATGGAATACATTGGGATTGAGGTGGGCCAATTCATGGCACTTTGTGAAATATTTATTGATGATCATATGTTATTCTATGTCATATACTTATCTATCCTTTAAGATTTTTCATTCCCCCTTTCCACTCCTCTTCTTCCTATTTGCATAATTATTTCTAATGTAATTGACTTGGTTGATGAAATTTTTGAGTACTCAAACTTTGGTTTACATCATTAGTTGGGCTGATGAAGTAATGTATCTTCTATTAGTTTTTATACTTCATTGACTAAGTCGATGATGCCGGCTAAATTTGAGTTGTGTATTTTTGGGTTTTGATATGTATTTATATGGTTTAGATTCATTATTTATCACAAGGAAGACATCTAATTTACTTTTTTTTGGACACAAATCCATCTTAGTAAGAAGAATAAGAATTAAGGCTAAGAATATTATACTTCAAAAAGACTTGTTTTTACAAGGTATTTGAAAACATCAAGAAGAGAAGTTGAACCAACAAGGTACAACTAGTTTTTGGAGTACCCAACCACATATACTTAGGCCTTATTCTTTATATCTTGAGCTTCCTCAATTACATCTCTTACAAAATGCCACTTGAGCCAAGGTGGAGATTGATGTGTTGATAAGTCAACCCAATGTAAGTTCCCTAACATTATACTATTTATTTATTTATTTATTTTAGTGGATGTATTATATTGGTATGTTATTGTCTTCCATATTTAGATTAACTTATGCTTATTAATATATTGTTAGCTTTTCAAAATTTGATTTTTTTTACACCTCATGGTTATTGTCTAATAACACCCTTATAACCTTTAGCTTGGACACCTCAAGGTTATCTCATAATTTCATTTCGTATAATTTTATTACTTTAGTGTACACCTCTTAGTTACCGTTTAATGACACCTTGGATCTAGTTATGCCTATTCATGCCCCATACATGTGTATATTCACTCATTATATCCATTATAACCTCATTCACACACAAACCTTTTCTATAGTGCCATATTACATTATGGAATGACATATTGAATGTGTGTTAGATCTACCATGTTCTTATACCTTTTAATATATTATGTGATCCTCATACTGTTAACCATATTTATCTTACATATATTTTGGTGAAATTAATGTGAATCTTAATCTATTATTGGGTTTTATCATTTTAATATTTTTAAAATAATTTATTAGCTTTTAAAATTTGTCAAAAATAGCTCTATTGATGTAAGTTTGTGTCTAGGATCCAAAAAATGATGAGTTAATTTATTCATTTTATGATCTCAGGAATAAGACCTATGTACATGCAAATAACATATGCTAAACTATGCACTCAACTCTCAAAGGTTTGGCTTAGGGAATCAACATAATCTATGGGAAATGGATAAGACTACGGGTTAGAATAGTTGTTAGGTGGAATGGTATTTGTAATGGGTGGTGGCAAGGGGTTCTCACGATGGAACCAAAAGACCTTTGTAGTGTCTCATTAATCATTAAGAGAATCAAGATGTGCATAAATAGATCTCCAAGAGCCTTTAGTCTCTCATATTATGAGGATACAAAGCTATTAATTGATACTAGGATCAAGAAAATGAGGAAGGTTAGTTTGAATGACTCAAGGGATGAGATTAATTCTATCAGGTTGTCTATGCATAGTCAATGTCATCCATAAATGTGAATGATAAATTGTGAGGCTATACCCAAGGAGAAAAGAAAGGGGGTGGAGGTGAGGATCTAAGCTTGAATCATGTTATATTGTTGACCTTTTTCTATGGGAGGATAATGATTGGTGGATTATGAATTTGTTCTTGTTCCTCTAAAGCATTGAGAGAGTACAAAATGAGGTGGGGGATTAAGGTATAATGGAAAAACTCTATCCTAAGCTCAATGATGATATCAGATTGTATATTGATTGTGGGACCAGGTGTTTTAACCTTAAGAATAAGACTTTCTCTAAGAAGACTAGGTGTTTCAAGAAGTGTCATCTAAAGGGGACTAGGCAAGGTGTTAGCGTATGAGATTGTCTGAGTAATTGAGAGTTTAAATGGAATTATTATGTTGTTAAAATAAAGGTTTAAATTAGGAGGATTGTATGATTGAGAAAGGCTTTGAAAATGTTTTTGGCTTGTCTTGGTTTAAGAAGTGTTTGAATTAAAAATGAGAAATAAGATTATTATCTTTTCTCAAATCACTTTGAATCAAATTGTAACCATGTAAAATGACACTCTAGACCATTGAATTCCTCTAATTTGGTAACACACATCACATACATGTGTTATTTCACATCCATAATGTCTTAATTGGGGTATTATTCTATACCCAACTGACACCTTTTGATTATACTCCAATCAAATTATGACTCAATAAAAGTGATATTTTAAACTAGGTTGATTAAGCGTGCGACAAATTTTTAAAAAATTGTAGAAAATTAATAAAATTCACTTAAGCAGATTAAATCAAATCAAGAGCTTAAGTGGATATTCCTTGGAAGTTATTGAAAATATGTGTATTGAAAATTCATTCCTCAAACTTGCATCGTCCCAGAACATCATCAATGGGGTGGTGTCCACATGCCATTAATGAAACAAATATCAAGATTAAGCTCTCAAGTAATTAATTTGACCTAGTATATATGTATATTGAACAAAAGGTATAATGTACTAAATAATATACTAAATGATAAACACAATAGAGTCTTAAATGTATACTATGTTAATCAAAAGTATCTACCCTTTTAATTTTACCTAGGGTTTTTTCCAAACCATAAATACAAAGTTCTTTAATATAATTTCACTAGACTTATATTTACACATAACATAGTATGCTTTCATCCCATACAGGGTTTACCCTAATTAATATATATTATGTAAACTAAAGTTTAGTTTTAAATCCAAATCCCTAGGGTTTAAATTCATGTTAACTAGGTACATAAAAATTTTCTTTAATAGAACTCGATATTCTATATATGCATAACAATGAGTTCAAAAACCATGGCCATTCAAAACTAGGGTTTCAGGGTTATATGCTTAATTTTTTGGATGGCCAAGCCATCCATAGGTTTGAGCATTTATCTCTTTTTAAAAAAAAATTCATAATAATGAAATAACGAAAACCCTTAAGAAATATTTACCAAAATTCATCAAACTCCACATAACACAAATATCAATTTTGATAATGAAACCAACCTAGTAAAAAAGTCCAAATTGACAGTAACCATAACCTTTTCTCCAAATTCTTCCAAGTCCATTTTTTCTTTCTCATTTTCCATCATGTGTTGTGTTACCATAATCATCTCCTCTTTCCCATTTATTCTTTTACATGCTAACCTAACTCTCCCCTTTCTCCACCATGATTTATTGTGCTCATAATAAACTTCCCAAAGAAAGCTTCACTTCAAAAAACTTAACTCATAGTATACTAGTTAAAACATATGTCTCTCCATGCAAAAATCAAAATGATTTTTTTTTATAGAATAATTCCCTAATAACTCGAGTCAATGGCCATTAAAACTAAGCCTAATCTCGAATGTTCCATAGATTAATAATATAATAATAATAGTTTCTTCAAACTTTTATTCATGCAACATTGACTTCACTTAATTAATAATGCCAACAACATTAAAAAAAAATCATTAAAATAATATAATTATTAATAATAAAATTGACCTTTATAACTAATCGTTAGCATATTGAATAGACACAATGACTTCACCAATATTTATTAAGCAATGTAATTATTGTAATTGACTTAGCATTGTATAAATAATCAGCTTATTCACACATATCATACAAGGCAATAGAGTTCATCCTACCAATACAAAAATGTATTAAGACATGAAAATATTGAAGATATTCAAATAAATCCATAGACAACAGTAAGTCATAATATGGACACACATGGATTCTAATCACTCGATATATCAAAATCATCATACAAGATAAGCCAAGTATGACAACATAATCTAACACACAACCATATTAAATCACAAAAAACATAATTATAATTGGAAAAAATATTAGCTATAAAAAATAACAATGAATTTAAAATTATTTTAAACTATCATGGTGTGTGTATGTTCTTATTTTTAGCCTATCACCCCCAATATCTTCATCTACACCACTCTCTTTGATGATTCCCTCCCTCCATCACACTCTGAGGGATGGATCTATTCTACATACACCTTATAATAACACATTTATTTATCTTAAAATAATATAAAATCTATAATATACTACTATAATAAACTAAGCAAACATGATTATCATGTACGTAATATGAAAGTAAAACTAACTCCACAGTTAGTAATCATGTAAATTAAACAACATATAACTATTCATAAATCAAAATAAGAAATCTAGATTAATAAAAATAATAATTAGTCAAAAAAATCTATTAAATCCACTAATAAAAAAGTTATTATATCTAGAGAGAAATCAAGATGTGACATAGTTCCCCTTAAAGTTAGACATCATCCTGATGACACTTATTCAAACATAAGTTTTAAAATTAAACATTATTCAACATAAAATAAATAATATCCAACATATTAAGTAAATAAATATAAAACTAATTTTTAAAATTCATCATAATCCTCTCAAGTGGTATTATATTTAGAATATTAGTCTCAATGGACCTTGCACTGTAACACTTATGTATTATGTAAACTGAGTTTTTTTGTGTCAATTATTTTTATTAGTTCTACTATAATCACTCCAGGATCTAGAACCTATAAAGAATTTCAATATAATACATGTGAAGGATCAACAACATAATTTTTAAGACAAGACACATGGAAAATATTATGAAACAAAGCTAGAGCTGGTGGTAATGGAAGCCTATACACTATTTGATTGATTACTTCCAGAACCATAAAGGGTCCCACATATCTAGGTGAAAGTTTTGCTAACTTCACAAACTTAATCAAGCTTTTTTGAGGCTTAACCCATAGAAATATTTTATCACCCACAAAAAACTATACTATTGTTCTCTTCAGATCAACATAACTTTTCTATCATTGGCCTCGACTAACCTTTGCCTAATTATTCTAACTTAGTCTTTCATTTTTACAAGCATTTCAGGTCCTAAGACTACCATGTCTTATAAAGCATTCTAATTGCTTAGTGTTCTACACATCCTTCCATATAATGCTTAAAATGAAGCCATCTTCAATGCTGATTGGTATGAGTTGTTATAAACAAACTCAATCAATAGAAGGTACTCCTCCCACTTGTATTATTGATTCATGAAATATATTCAAAAAATATTTTCTAAAACTTGGTTAACTCTCCTTATCTTTCCATATATTTGTGTGATATGTAGTGCTGAAATTCAACTGTATACCCATAGTTGAATTTAAAGTCAACCAAAATCTAGAAGTCATTCTTGGATCTCGATTATAAATTATCTTTTCTATAAATACATACAATCGATACACCTAATTTATGAATCTCTTCGCTAAAATATGTGCATCATTTATCAAGTTTATTATTATGAAGTGAGATACTTTGATTAGTTTGTTAACTACAACCAAGATCATATTATGCCAATTCCATGATAATGGTAACCCTTGAAAAGAGTCCATGCTAATCACCTACCACTTCTATTCTGGTATATCATGAGGATGATGCACATATTTATATTTCATACACTGACATTCAAAATAATGGGACACAAAATCCACTGCATCCTTCTTGATCCCTTTCCAAAAATAGAGAGGTCTTAGCTCATCCATGAGCTTGGTTACACTAGGATATCCTTAATATAAGGCATTGTGAAATTATTTTAGCATCGTGCTCCTTAGATTGTCTATATTAGGTGCATACATCCTAATATTTTACCTTAAAAAACCATCACTCTCTAACTTAAATCTTTTATAATTAGGATTTTGAGCATTCTTTGACCATGCTTTCTTACCCTGATCATATAATTCATCTCTTGGCAAGAATTGGATTATTTGATCATGGAAAATAATCTTAATAGTAACCAAGGATGTTATGTATCTTATATGAATTAGGAAATCTATAACTATGTTCTAATTGACCTTAATATAGTTAATATCAAAATCACAATCAGAAAAAAATTCTAACCAACATCTTTAATGTGTATTTAGGTTTGGTTGGGTGAAGATGTACTTAAGTACCAAATTTTTAGTGTTGAGCTCAAATGGTTCCCCAATAGATAATGCTTCCAAAATTATAAGGCATGAACTATTTCATAAATTTCTAGATCATGAGGGCTATAATTCTCGTCATAAGGCTTCAATTTTCTAGACTCATCTGCTACAATTGAACCATCTTGCATAAGATCTCCTCCAAGTCTATCCCTAGATGCATATGTGATCATTGATAATTAACCATTAGGATTATTAAATCTTATCATGGGTGCCTAAATAAGCCTTCTATTCATTTCTTGAAAGACTTTCTCACACTTATCTTATCAAACAAAATTTTGATTCTTCTATTGAAGAGAGGTAATTGAGTTAGCTATCTTTGAGAAATTCAAAACAAATTTTATATAATAGCTTGATAATCCCATAAAACTCCTTACCTCATGCGCATTATTAGGTTTTGGCCATTCCATTATGTATCTTATCTTTGATATATCCACTAAAATTCCATTTATAGAGATAATGTGTCCTAGTTATTGCATTTTATTTTATAAAAATGTACACTTAAATAACTTACCATATAATTTATGTTTCCTCAAATGCTGCAAAACCAGTTCTAGATGATGAAGATATTCTTACTCATCCTTAGAATATATGAAGATGTCATAAAAAAATAGCACAAATTAGTCCAAATAATCTTTGAACACACTATTCATGAGATTCAAAAATGCTGCTAGAGCATTTGTCAACCTAAAAGTTAACCCTATGAACTCATAGTACCCATATCGACTTATGAACATCAAATTCTTAGCTGATGATACCCTAATCTAAGATCAATCTTAAAAAACATTGCTTCCCTTCACATATAATCAAGGTGATCATTAATGAAAAGTAATAGATATATGTTCTTGATTTTTTCCTCATTCAACATCTTATAATCAATATCTAGGTGAAGAGTATCATCCTTCTTCTTGATGAACACCACTAGTGTGCCCCACCATAACACACTTAGTTAAATCAACCCTTTTGATAATAACTCCTATATTTAAGATTTCAACTCAACCAATTTGATAGTTATCATTTGGTATGGTGCCTTAGATTCTAGTTTAGATCTAGGTATGATGTCAATCAAGAAATTAAACTCATGTTTGGGTGGTAATCTAGGCAACTCCTCTAGAAACACATCCTAAAAGTTCTTTAGAAAAGGATAATACTTGATGGATAGTTTCTTAGATTCATCCATCGTATTTATTTTAATAATCAATGCTTGGTATCCTTTTCTCTAAGCCTTTTTGAGTTGAATTGCATAAATTTGTTGAAGCTTCAACTTTCTTTTCTCACCATGAAATTGTGTCTAATTTACAAAATCATCTTACCACTCAACCTTATTTAGATGGTAATAAACCTTAGATTTGTTCTATATAATCCAATTAACCCTAGGATAACATAATATGACCCTAATGATGTAGTATATAGATCCACTACTATAGTGAATTCAGACAATCTGATTTTAGCTTCCACTAAACACTTGTCAACCTTGACTTTTGATTCATTCCCATACTGTACTAACCATGCATTTTTCATAATTCTAGTTTTTATAAACAACTTTTTAAGCGTTATAGGAAAAATAAAATATTATATATCCCTAGTGTCAATCAAAGTAGAAATTATATGATAAAAAAATACCTGACAATTCAATAAGATAAGTTTAAAACTTAGCTTGATGATTGTCAATCACTGCATGAATCTATTGATAAAAATTTACCTGTTGAGAAACAAAACCTTTATTCTTTTCATTTAATTTTTCTTGAGTACACTCTCAAGCATTATGGTCACCTCTATAAATGAAACTTCTAGATAGCTCTTTCCTATCAGACTATTAGTTCTTTTTGAAACCTCCCTTAACATTTATAGGGTTTTTATTCCCTGAACTACCATTGAACTTAGAATTATAGCCCTTGAACTAGATCTTGGAGTCTCCACTCCTCTGATTCTATTTTTTCTTTTTGAAACATAATTTAGAACTAAACTTTTTCTTGAACTTATCTCTGACTTGGGCAAGATAGTTTAGCTTCTATTCCTACTTGAATGCTTTCTCAAAGACCCAATCCATGGTAGATGGCCCATGCACATCCACCTTATACCTAATTTAATTTTTTATTCACATAATAATTTTTTTGAATCTAACCTCTTATCTACCTGATATTTAGGTATATATTTTAGTATCTTGGTGAATTACTCTCAATATTCATTCACATAAAGGTCTCTTTGCTTAAGATTCTAAAAATCCATCAGCTTCTGATTAAAATATAGCTAAGGAAGCCATCATAACCTAAATAATGTCACAAATTATTTTCAAGTGGTGGTGGTAGAGTCAAAGTTCATCTCAAGCTTCTTGTTAGCCCACTAAGTTGTTGCTTCACCAACAAGATGATATTCTCTCTAGATTGATTTGGTGACTTTAGAGTAAATTTGAATTTCAAAATATTTCTCCATATCTATTATCCATGCTTTAACTCCATCTCCTAAAATGATTCCTTCAAACTTGGGTGGATTTACTTTTTCATATCCCGTGTTAACTCTATATCTACTCAAGCTCTTGCATCTTATAGCACTTCCTCATGCCTCTGCTCATAAGAATTTTCTTACTTAGAATGATACTATTCAAGTTCTTCCTAAACATTCTCCTCAATATTCCCATGCACTTATTTCTTTAAGATCATGATTCAATCCTTATTTTTGTGCATGGTTGTGAAGATCTAATATAACTTTATAATTTGCTCAGTAGAAAATTGATTTAGATCCATTAGAGGATTGGTTTTTGAGGTACCCTCACCTTCAGGTCTAGCATGCACCTTTATTCTTCCTGCTTAATATTATAATACATTTTTTTATTGAACACATTACATCCTAGAGTTTAATCCTAGCTTTGATACCATAGTATAACAACCTCACTGGGTTTTGCTAGAATAGGGTAATTTAAAAAAAAATGATTACATAATTTCAGTTAATAGGTTTCATCAGGATGAAACCTATAATAGTTATCTTTAACTAAATACATTAGTTTAAACTAACCATAACATAATGATCAATATCATTTTAATAATATCAAGAACATGTGCAATGCTGATTTTAGAAATAAATACTAAATTTAATTCATAAAAGTATTATTAAAAATTTAGCCATGATTGATAAAAAATTACAACCAAATTTTATAATTATAAATATGAATAAAAAATATAGTTTCAATATAATAAATGTCATAATAATAATATACAATGATACAAAGTTCTATGGAGTGTGCGAGTCTCATTGAAATTATAATATCCAAAAGTAATCTCAAGTGTAGTGTTTAGTGTAGTATTGCTAAGGAGAGGAAGATTAACATTTGAGTGATTTTCCATACCAATCACTAACCATTGATCTCCCACATAATATCTCAACTAAGGAATGTCCCTCCCTTCACGAAAGGGTAGATAATGACAGTCTGATAATTCAGAGTGATAAACTAGAAACCGTGTGCTGTAAGATAACTAATACATGCTGTATACCATAAAAAGATCCATTCTAACATGATATCTTACAAATATGTAAACTAAATCAAAAAAATAAAATGATAATGTTTAACTATAAATCTTACTTTCACCAAAGTTTTTATATAACCATTGATCATGAAGATCAGTAAATTTCATACACACTACTCAATTGGATTACACTTTATTTATGTATTAGTGATATTAATTAAGTGAATGAAATTTGTCACACTTCTTATTTAAGGTCATTAATGTGACACACACACACACACACACACACACACACACACACACACACATAACACCAATATATTTATACTAAATATTCTCTATTAGTAGATATATATGAAAATATCAAATACATACATTTAGTCTATCAAATGTAGTGAAATGAATCTTAAAACATCTAATTTATTACTGTAATAATAAATAGATTTCAAAATAGACATAAATAAAATCATACCATTTGGATAAGAAATGTATCTAGACATCAAGTTACATAAATTTAAACATGTAACTCTGTTATTTATCCTTATAACATAATAACATTTACCAGCTTATTATTTTATTCCATATCTCATGAATACATCAATAATCTAACCAAATACTAATAAGATTTAATATGTTTTGTATTAAATCTCAATCACTTCATAATTTAACGCTCCTTCTAACCATTAAATGAATAACAAAAGCATTCATATTCTTTTGTTATGTCAAGTAACATAATTTAAACATCAAACAATATATGTATTTATAAATACATTATACTCTAAATGGATTAGTATTCTTTCCACAATTTTATGAGTATCATGTATAGTTGCAGATGCATATACATATACATTTATGCAATAAATTATCTATTAAATTATAAACATAGGCTAACTAAAGTGATTAAGCTTTGATATATTTTATCAAATCCAACATACCACCACTGATATACTAAAAATCACACAATCATATACGAACCAATTATATCGATTATATATCACAGTTTAGTTATTTTAAATAATCAAACTAAGATTGAAACTCATATTATACAACTATGATTAATTTTCAATCAATTCAAAATCCATAATAAGTTTCCCATAAAGCATTTAGTCAAAAAAAATGCTCAACCACTTATATATATATATATATATATATATATATATATATATATATATATATATATATATATATAGGCAAATTTTCCTATGTAAAGATATAAATATAAAAGCACACAACCTTGGATAAACTCAATCAATTCTTATACGAAAGTGGTTGAGTATAACATAGGTCTATATATTGTTATAGTTTTGTAGTAAAAACCTTAGCCTTCATTACATTTATACATAATGAAACACAGAGTTAAAAGCTACAATGAGATAACCATCACCTTAAATCACTATTAAGGTTCATTTCAAGACACAAGATATGTAATTGGAAGGACCAAAACCCAGATCATAAAATACATGTATATACATTGATATACTCATATTCAAGAACTATACTATTTATGAATATACCCATGTATATTTATATTAATGTAAAAAGTCTTAAAAATGAATCAAAACCACTCTTGTTCTATTCTAGCTCTGTAAGGAACATTTCATAATTGATGCGGTCTATATGTAATAATAATATCCAACTACAGGTATTAACCCAATTATATTCCTCATATAATATCATAATTAAACCCAAGCTCGTAGCCATGTAATTAAATTTACCTAATATATATGTCCAATATCTTAAATAGTATATTAAATGATAAACACAACAAAGTCTTAAGTGTATACTCTATTAATCAAAAGTGTCTACCCTTTTAGTTTTACGTAGGGTTTATGCCAAACAATAAATACTCAAAGTTATTTAATATAATTTCACTAGGTTTATATTTTCATAGAACACAATATGATTTCATCCCATACATGGTTTACCCTACTTAATATCTATTATGGCAACTAAAGTTTAGTTTTTAATCCAAATCCCTAGGGTTCAAATTTGTGTTAACTAGGTAGACATATTTTTTATTTAATAGAAATTAGTATTCTATATATGCATAGTAAAGAGTTCAAAAACCATGACCATTCAAAACTAGGGTTTCAAGGTTATATACTTGGTTTTATGGATGGCCAAGCCATCCATAGGGTTGAGCATTTAGCCCTTTTTTTAAAGTTTCACAATATTAAAACAACAAAAACCCTTAATAAATATTTACCCAAATTCATCAAAATCCACGTAACGTATGTATGAATTTTAATAATGAAAATAACCTAGTAAATAAATCGAAATTAACAATAACTATAACCTTTTCTCCAAATTCCTTCAAGTATATTCTCTCTCTCTCTCTCTCTCTCTCTCTCTCTCTCATCTTCTATTGTGTATTGTGTGCACACAATTATCTCCTCTTTTCATATTTATTCTTCTACATGCTAACATAACTCTCCCCTTTCTCCACCATGATTTGTTATGCTCATTTAGAGATCCCTAAAGAAAGCTTCACTTCCATAAAATTAACTCATAGTATACTGGTTAAACTAGATGTATCTCCATGCAAAAAAAATAAAATGAAATCTTTGTTTTAGCATAATAACCTGATAACCTAAGTCAACAACTGCTAAAACTAACCCTAATATCAAATGTTCCATAGATTAATAATATAATAATAATAATAATTCCTTCAAGATTTTATTCATGTAACATTGACTTCACTTATTAATAATGCCATCGACTTTCACAAAAAGTCATTTAAACAATATAATTATTAACAATGAAATCAAACTTTACAACTAGTCTTTAACATATTGACTTCAATATTCACTAAGTAAAGTAATTATTGTAATTGAATTAGCATTGTATAAATAATTGACTTAATCACACATAACATACAAGGAAATAGAGTCCATCCTACCAATATAAAAATGTTATAAGACATGACAATCTCAAAGATATTCAAATAAATCCATAGATAACAAGAAGTCATAATAAAGACACACATAGATTCTAATCACTAAATCTATCAACATCATCATACAAGATTAGCCAACTATGATAACATAATGCAACACACAACCATATTCAATCATAACAGACATGATTATAAATGAAATCAAATATTAGCTATCAAATCAAGCAATGAATATAAAAACATTTTAAACTACCATAGTGTTTTCAAGTTCTTATTTTTAGTTTGTCATCCCTTAATGCCTCCATCTATCCTGCATCCACCTCACAATAATAAAGGTAGTTATCTAAAAATAACATAAAATCTATAATATACTATTGTAATAAACTAAATAAACATGATCATCATGTACACAATATCAAAGTATAACTAACTCTACATTTAACAATCATGTAAATTTATAAACATATAACTACCCATAAATCAACATATGAGATCCAGCTTAACCAAAATAACAATTAGTCAAAAAATATCCATTAATTATACTAATCTAAAGGTTATTGGGTCTAGAGAGAAATTGGTATGTGATATATAGCTTTAACTATATTTTGGATAGCCATGATTCTATGGGTTTGGTGAAGGGTATTTATCTCCCTAATTCAGACTACTAATTAATCAATGGGCACTTTGCTGACGATTCTTTTCTTACTCTTTAGAAGGTTGAGGACTTTGTTAAATATTTTATGGAATGCCTTAACATTTTCTACCTTTCCTCTAGGTATTCCATTCAATGGCAGAAAAATCTATGCTATCAATAGTCCCTTTCACCCAAACTTCCTTGGTTAGAGGGATATAGGTGATAATGAATCCTTCTTGGGGTTCAATTTTAAATTTTTAGGCATTCCATTTTATTTTATATCCTTGCCTTTAGAGTTATGGTCCTATGTGGATCAAAGAGTTAGGAAAAAATATCCTTATGGATCACCAAACCATTGACTCTAACTGGGAAGTTTCAGATCTATTATAAGGTGTTTATTGCTACTCATGTTTACTAGTCATCTTATTGTGTTCCTTATAATGCCTCTTATAAAAATATGGAAAATCTCTTGGAGGATTTCTCTAGGCTAATTTTAAAGGGAACCATGGTTTTCATGGAGTCTCTTGGGCTATTTGTTATCACCTTAAAGAAGCTAGTGGGCTTGGAATCATTGCTATTGAGTTTCAAGGGATTGCTATTGGTGTTAAATGGATCATCAAAAGCTTGGAAGGGGATGAGGCCTGGAAGATCTTATTGAGGCACTATGTCTCTTAAGGTTGAATACTTGGCATAAAGGCTTGGTAATGAATTAGTTTGGTTAATATTCTCATAACTCCTATGATGATTAAGATTGGGGGCACTTTTGTCATGTAAAATATATAGAAATCCTAATAAAAACACAAACCTCACCTAATTTGGGTAGGGGAAGGATTTATAAATGGGATTTGTATTAATTCTCAATCCCTATGATGGTCTCCCACATTGAATATCCACAATGTACCCTTTTCTATGGTCCTTTGGGTCAAAAGCTTGAGTCTATTTAAAAAAGGTATTCACATAATTACAGAGCTCTCTTTTAAGGTCACCGGGGATTAGATTCCTTATTATATATTCAAGTCTAAGTTAAATATAAATAAGGAAGATGTAGAATCCATTTTTGAATTGCAGAGTTCCATAACTAAAGAGTCCTTACACAAAATTGGAGTTTCATCTCTTATGCCATGGTGGAAGGACTGGTCCTGGCCAATGGCTATGCCATTATATCACTATTCCCCTAGGTTGGGTTATAATATTTTATCCCTTTAATATATTGATACTGAATCCCTAAATCATTAGTGGCCCCTTAAATCTCTTCATTATGTTCAGGCTTGAAGGTTTGAAAATGTTTGGGCATCTTGTATTTAACCTAAAAAATCCCATTTCTTTTGGTGTATTATTTACCAAGGTTTTCCTATGGGGGACCAAATTAAACACGTGGGATTTGAATCCCACTTGTCCAGAATTTCACCACCAAAAATTCACTAATCATCTCTTTTGATTTTTCACTCATGCCCAGTCTACCTAGAGATGGATTCATACCCTTTTCAAACCCTTCAGGACTAAAATATTCACTTGGAAAATGACTATGAACCTGATCTCAAAACTAGCAGTCTCAAAGTTAGAGGAGTGCCTCTCTTCACTCTCACTGGCTATCTCCTCCTCAAGGATTTGATAGGGGAAGTAAGGAGTGGTAGTGAGGGGGGTTGGAGGCCCCCTCCATACGATAAGTTTGCACAGCTAGTGTTAGCCATTTTACCTTCCAAACAATATTCTAAACAATAGAATGATATCAAAATTAACTAATAGACTAGTGGTTAGGACCCCATACCGATTGATGAAGACCCCTGACTTAGGGGTTGGGGGGAACCCTTAAGATCCTCTGCCTCCTCCACCTCCACATACTTCAATTTTAATTTTTGTTTCTTAATGGACTCATTTTTTGTGTTTTTATATTTCTATTTTTTGATTGATGTGCACTTGATTTAGTTTAATTGTGGTTTTTTTGGCTGTGTTATGGCCTTTTATAAACTTTGCTCTTTTCAAGGCTTCTTTAATGTGATTTGGTTATTTTTGGGTGTGAATTTTATACCCATATTTTTGTATGTTTAATGATGTATTATATATTTTTATATTAATGAAAGTGTGCTTTTCAGTCAAAAAATACAAAACTAGGACATACACATTAATTGCTTTAATGGTACGCATAGTTGTTGGAGGTCATTTGTTATATACATGGTAAGTCACATATCTATTTTATATGCCAATTTTTTTTAGAGTATACATGAGTAAGATGTAGGACATACATGTTAATACGAGATAATGACATACAAATATGTGGCATTGATCACACCCATGAGAAACCTTTCTACATTTGGGGGCATGCCCATGTTGGAGACATCTTAGTAAATGTTTCAAGTTATATATTTTTATGTCATTGCATTCATTGTATTAATCAAATAATATTGTTCATACATGAATTTATCTTTTTCATATGTTTTAGAGTGCTCTTTGATATGGATATTATGCTTTAGTATACTATGTGGTGATGTTGATTATTTATGAAAAATAATAGTTCTTTCTCCATGTTTATTTGGTGTTCATTATTGTGACATTGATTGATCATTATTGTGTTCTATATTTCTTGTTCAATATTTTACAAGTACATTGACTTTGTCTTGTTGTGTCATGTGTTAGTTGTATCAAAGAATCATATTATCCATGTCATGGCAATGTTTTGTCTATGTCGGGTAAAATTTGATTTATGTCTACTACACGTGTTTTTCTTGATCATTATCTTTGTGCTTATAAGTTATTCACTATTATATTGTGTGTTCATGTTTACATAAATTTCTATTGAAAAATTGACTATTACTATGCGCTTGGTGCTTTGATTTCTATCATACATATTTCTATTGTTTTTCCATGATTTATATCATGCATCTATTAAAATTATAATTTTTATGTGATTTATTGACATATTTATATACATATAAAAAATATTTAAAGTAAATTAATTTAAATATATATTATGTGTGACTAACAAACAAATGCCTTTACCTTGGATTACATGTTTCATATGAGCTTAAATTATTCAAAATATTTCTATGATGACATATCTTATCATTTTTGTATAACATGTGCATAATTAACATGATTATTCATTTATTTATTACCCATGATGCACATAACTCTTTATTTTGATATTAATGATTCATAGGATTCATCTTTCATATCAAAATGAGGGCATACAATGGGTTTGTTCAAATATTTAAAGCATGTTAAATAAATAATTTCACTTATAATATAAATTATATGTTCAAATGGGTTAGATTTAATAGATTGAGATATATTATACATGATTAAGAGGAAAAATAAAGACATTCTATGATATTTTAGGACATATTTTGGCATTCTATATAATTCTAAGGAACCTGAGGAACATATGAATTACATGGGATAATTTGTTCATGTAATTTTATTAAATTTTTATTTATTGAAGATCAATGGGGAAATATGGTACTATGTGAGCACTTTGGGTCTATATTTGTATATAACAATTTCTCCTTTTACATACTAACTTGATTTTGAGGTTCTATAAAAGGGAATTTTGTTACTAGGGGAAATACAATTGAGATTACGATGTCACTAAAATTTTAACACCACCTGCTCAAGATGTGTAGTTAGGGAATTTACATTCATCAACTCACAAATTTAGTAGTTACATCTCCTTAGGGGCATGTTCACCCTATTAATTTATATAATTCAAGTTTAATAAGTGATATATTGGTTTTCATACATTCAGGTGTGTTTATTCCTTAGCTTTTGAATTTCAAGTTTTTCATTGATTAAAATTATTTAAAATATATTAGTATGAGGATAAATTGATGTATACATATTTATTGTAGGTTTCACATGAATAAAACTATATATTCTTGTTTCAATTGTAAACGTCAAGAATGATTATCATAAGTACCAAATTTACTTCTTTTATCCTTTTAATTTAGCATTTACAATACTATACTGAAAGGGGGGATCTATAAACACCTAAATTTGGTCTTTGGCATTTTTGAAAAATCAACTTCGACATATTTTGATACATGTGGATGATGCACATATATTTGAATTTTGAGCACACTTTCCCTATATTTGTCATCCATATACTATCTTAGCCACCTCTATTTACTAGATATATTTATTTAGGATCAAATGTCTATAAGGGAACCCTTCAAAATCCTAGTTAAACATTCTCCATATTTCATATCAATTTTTTTCACTTGCAAGATAGAATTGGTAAACCAAAGTAGTGATAATTATTGAAGATGCCTCCTTTTATTGGTAGTGTCCAATTACTCTTAAACAATTATTTTTAAAATTGAGAAGTCTCCATTAGGTCAGCCCAAACATGTTTCATGGGTTACTCATAGTGTGAAATTAATGAAGAGTCATTTATAAATATAAATCATGCCTAAGGTTATAATTTACTTGAAAAGTCTTATAAACATTGGTAAATAACCTAACACTCTCTTAGAACATTATCAAAAGACATACATACATATCAAATATTTAAGGAGAAAACCTAAAGAAGTCTATAAATAGAAATATGAATATGTAAAGTTAATGTTGTATGGTGCCAAGTGTTAAATATCAAAAGATAAAATTGTATTATAAATTTTGAAAGATGTTGCACACACACATACACGTGGGAAAAATACATGAGGTTTGAGACCTATTTGGAGTATTTGAACATATACAACACTCAACATGTTTAGTAAGGAGTAATTTTTTTAGCCCAACATAAAATACTAACCCATTTTTAAGGCATCGTGTGGTTGAATAAAAATAATTAGGGTTCAGAAAAAGTATACATAAAATACACATTTTAGTGCAAGATTTGAGAGTTACACACACAATCACATTATAGGTGTAGGTGTAGTGAACCTATAAGTATTATATCTTTAATATGTGTAGGGAAATTTTTGGTAAACCCTGATAATGCCAGTTGATGTAGGTATCTTACTTTATAAACAATTTTCAAATAGGTTTTAGCTATTTTTTCTAACATAAATAGTTAATAAAGCACACATAAAAAAATTATAGATTCAGTGATGACTTTTGTGGGCAACATGAAGACATAATTAGTTAATTACATCATTTGCCTATTGTTTTTTCTTTTCTAAATTAAGTAATTGAAATATCTATCAATAATTTTGAATTCATATTAAAGTGTTTATTTCCATATTTATAGTGATTTGAATTAGTGCATAGTTTCCATTATTTTATATCTCTCAGGTATAAAATAAGTAAAACATTATTATACCCCTACATGTTTCTCATTAACATATTATGAGTTTATTTGAGCATGAATTTAGAATAATATTACCATGGGGACATGATACATATAGTTTAAATACTACACTTTTTTACTAATTATACACATATCACATTTATATGCCATATTACTTGCATGCCTTGCCTTTTTACATTAGTTAGGCCTTTCATGTCCTTAACACCATCTACATCTTGGCATGGTTTGATTTTTATGTACATTGTTCACTTGACCATATATTCTATTTTGGTGTACATGACACATATTATCCTATGGGGACATTATACCCACACATATTTATTATATACATAAACACTACATATTCGTAGCTTCAAACTTTATGATTTACACACTACAATGACATATGATTGTTATCATTGTTATATCTAGATTCAATTGAGAATTTTCACATTGTGGGATAAGATATATTCCCCATTGATGTCATTATAATTAAATTACAATTCAATTTATATTTGGCCTTATATGTAGTCATTTATATTATATATCATGACATTTCAATTTTATCACACACTTTGGGACCTGCATTACATATTTGACTTACACCATTACATGGATCATGAATATAAATACAATATTTATACACTTTATCATATAATTATCATCCTTAATGTTTACATATCTCATATATTTATCTTCTTGGCTTTGAAATATAAACATTGGAAAAATTAAAAAAATTGGAAAAATTTTAAACTTCAAAAACTTTGAAAAAAATAAAAAACTCAAAAACATTGCTTTATACATGTTACATGTATACCTATGCTAGAAGTTTTCATTATTCATGGTTTACACATATAATTTTCATGGTATTGATCTGCATGAATGATATAAATATTTTTAGGTTACATAATATTAGGTTTCACACTATGTGTCCACACCTTAGAGGGGTGGTTTCCAAGACACCATGTCCTAGATTTGGAGGTCTTTCCATTCTAATAGATTATTCTATAGTGATATATGTCATTGATTGATTTTTATTATTTTGAACCAAATTAAATTGATTACTAGATATTTTACTAGTTTTTATATCTCTTATTCCATGCTATTCTACATTTTGATTATTACACTATAACATTGATAGTTTATGTATGATTTATTACTTGTGTATGCATGTGTTTTTTTGTCCTTGTTCATAGAAGATTTTATTGTCATGATATCTTATGTGATTCAAGTCTTAGTGTGTCTTATCACTAAATTAGGTGTGGTCACTAAAAGTGTGTGGTTCACTATATTACTACACTATGATTTTAGAATTGATGTCTAACATGCATATTGAATATTACTTGTGTGATGCCCATGTTTCCATGGTTTCTACCATACACATATGCAAAAATTATACTTCTGTGTTTTTTAATTTATATATGTAGCCTATCTAGGGGATCTCTTGTGATGTTTAGGGACACAATACTTTTTTCCAATTTTTCTTTTCTAAAGGGACATCATACCACATAGCCTTATGTTTGGTATGATCCTATTTATCTTATACTAGATTACAATTTACATGATTATATGTGGCATAAATAGATACAAAACTAAACTTAAATATATTCAAAAAATTTCAAAATATTATGATTGTGTAAACTATAACATTACATATGTTTATAGGATTATAACACACTTTGGATAATTTATTTTTCCTAACATATGATATATGTAAGAAATTATGATTAAGAAAAAAATAAAATTTCATAGGTTTTTAGGATAGTAACATGTTTTGGATAATTTATTTTTTCTAAAAAATAATGCATTTAAATATTTGTTTTGAGATGAATAATTTCAACATAAGTTCTTCATCCCTCATCTTAAAAAGAGGGCATATATCATGGCATTTACAAAGCCAAAAATCTTCAATAAGCTAAAGTGAGAAAGAGGAAAATATATATACTTCCTTAATCAAGAAGTAGATTGAGTTTCTAAAGAATCTGAAAGAAGTGTTGTATATGTTTCAACACATGTTAAATGTCTTGTTAATGAGACATTTTGGGTGATACCAAGTAGGTGTATTCATTCCTATGCTTGATTTTCAGGTTTTTTTTTTCAAAAATAAAAAATATTATGAGCATATGAGTACTCATAGTGTCTGGAATTTATTTAAGGTACATCAACTATATGGTGTGGATAGAATAACAACCCAAGTGTGAATCAAAAAATCCTTCATCCTTCCCTATGTAATTGAAGGTGTTTTTTCAAATATTTACATGAATAATTTGACTCATTTATACATTTAAGTCACATACCCATGTTAAAGTGGGGGAATTATGTAAAAACCTAAATTTGGTATAAGACCCTTATTACTAGTGTCTTATTCCAAATTTATATTATTTATTAAAATTATATGTTTTATCCTATTATTAAGACTAATATTGACTCATAGTATGTTTATACTTGGTTGACCAATCCTAAAATCAGCTCAAAAATTATGAAAAAAATATTTGTTAGCACATATGGACTATTCCTCACTTATTACCAAACCCTTCATAAAAATAAATATAAAACCATCTCCTGGTTAAAGCTCAACACTGTATGAGTCCATCCTAGACAAATGTGTATACCACATGGGTTTGTCCCCTATAGTATTTGGGTATGTTAACCCATTTTCATGAATATTACACCTTTACTCATGTTTTTATGCTTTACCTTAATTGAAAGTGTACATAAGTTATCTTAGGTTTGAATTTATATATAAGAACTAACCAATACATTTATCATCTATAAACAAGCAAATGAAACTACTAAATATCACTATCTAAGTCATATATAAGATCAAGCCTAGAGCCAATTCTCACTCAAGTAAATCTTTATTGAATCTTATACACTTTAAACATTGTCATTCTATCTTGGTCTCTCTACTTTTACCTTGTGTCAAAGGAGGATATTAGACTACATGTAGCTACATAATCATTTTTAGGGAATATGAGGTTCATAAATCCTCAATAAATCTATTCCATCTACACACCCAAAAAACTACATGGAAGTTTGATTCCATGTGTGCATGATACATAGTTTGAAATGATGCCTTTATGATTGCCTGACTCCATAACTATATTTTTTATTTTAGAATCTTGATCCAAGTCAAGTGAAGCTTCCTCTATTTCATATATTTTTCCCATCATATCTATGAAGTGAAGGTACAAGATAAATAATAAGGTGGCAGTGCATAGGTGATAAAAAACCTAGACTAAGAAACCCTAGTAGAACAAACCTGACTATTGAAGGATAAACCCACCCATAGATAGACAATCATAACCATACAAACTTGTCCCAATAATATATAAATATGTATGATTCTATCATATTATATGATTCTATTTTGAAGCATTGTAGAATTTCTAGATTTTAGGAGCATGTTGGACACATTCTACATAATTTGTATATAGTCTCATATTTATAGAACAACAAATATAGGTGATCATTCATTACTCCTTTGTCATTTAAATTTATTAGTATAGTTTCATCTATAGTATTTGGGATTATTTCTCATTGTATATTATTAGAAAGATATAAATCTATAATTTAAATTATGTATACTTAGATCTATTCAATTGCTAGTAGTTTATTCCTTATTTTGTATAAAACCAAAATAATGGTAAACACACAATGCTTCCATTACTATAATTCATAATAATATATATGATAGAATTTTAAAATGAGGAATATTTTAGTGTAGAGGAAGATGAAATTAAAAAAACACAATAGTTATAACCATAAAACTAACAATAGTCATCCTCATCACAATGATTCAAGTTATCAAGGATAAGGTTAGGCTAGAGGTAAATTATAAATTAGGTGTTACTGGTGTGGAAAAATTGTTCATTTTATAAATGAATCTAGGATAAAAAATGATGAAATTCATAAACCAAAATGTG
This sequence comes from Torreya grandis, assembly GCA_037957365.1. Lineage (NCBI taxonomy): Eukaryota > Viridiplantae > Streptophyta > Pinopsida > Cupressales > Taxaceae > Torreya > Torreya grandis. The sequence goes on from JARHVA010002224.1 coordinate 268,511, forward strand.
CCAAATATGTAGAGCATGAATATGATGAGTTATGAAACATTGAAAAAGAACCAAATTTCACATTGATATTAGAGGAGTGTGCCAAAATAACTTAATTAGGGTCCAAGGCTTAATTGGGATTAATACACTAGTATTTGGATCTTAGATATAGGTGAAATTAAATATATAACTTACAAAATATACTTATTTTGGTATTACAAATAAGTGTCCATAGCTTTTGTTACCTTAGCAAATAAATCCATGCATATTCCTCAAGGTGTTGGATTTTTATTTTTGATTTTTCTCTTCAATTTTTCCAATATCTATAGTATATCCTACATAAAAAATGCATCTCCTTTATTTATTCACCATTCAAAATAAAGGTTATCAAATTGTGTTATAAAATGGGATTATCTACATCAACTTATTAAAATATGTGTACAAAATTATCTATATGGGATGTAAGGAAGAAAATTTGGTGAAAATACATTGTAAAGTGTTTCCTCTTTCACAATAATTTAGAGTAGTGCTTGAAATATGTATAATGTCACCATAGTATTTGTGGAATCTGTGGTATTGGCATCTTAATGTTCACTTTTTGGTGGAATTTTAGAGAAATAGTGTGATTTATGGTTTGCGTACTTTAAAGAGAGAATTTTTATATGAATCACATGTTTTAGGTAAAAAAAATAAGGAAAAGTTCCCTAAGGAGTATTTTTGTCGATCCAACGTGTGTTTTTAGTTGGTTCATAATGATGTGTGTGATATGAAAAATTCATCTACTAGAGGGTGTTAATACTTTGTTTTTCTCATTGATGAATTTTCAAAAATGACTAGTATATTTCATGAATAAAAACCTAGAGGTTTTACTAAGTTTGTTGAATCCTTACACCAAGATAAAAAATAAACAAGTTTTAAACTAATGTCACTTTGGTTAAATAATGATAGTGAATATATATCAAATAAGCTTTCATATTATTGTAGGGAACATGGTATCAAATGACAATATACAAATTCTTTTTTTAGATTGATTTCAGTGTTTATGAGACCCCTTATTGATAACATAAATAACTCTAAAAATAAAATAGGCCTTGCTTAAGGTTATAAATTTCCAAGGCATATAACCAACATTATCTAAATAAAACAAATTACCATAAGCTCTAAATATCAATAGCCAATAACCATAGGATTCAAACCTAGGTCAATCATAGACAAAATGCCACTAAGGACATAACAAAACAAACAATCTATGAAAAAGTTTCTAAACATTACTAAATCTCACCCATATTTACTTTTTTATGAGAGCTTAGGATCTTAAATGGGGGAATAGGGATAGAAAACCCTTTTTATTGCTTCTTACTACTGTCCATTCTTTTTGTATACCCAATAAACCTGAATCCAAACTTAAAGAACACTTTTCCAAAGATGAGTCTTTATAGGCCTTGATCTTACTATATGTATCCACAAAAATATTCTCAACTGAACTAACACCCTCAAAAATTTGAGGTGTATGCACCATTGAAACCTTTTCATGGGGAGCTTATGAAATAACTCTAGGAGGCAAAATAGGATTGCTATCTAAAAAAACTATAATAAGATTACCACTTAGCTCCTTCCACTATGAAGAATCCACTTTATGTTTGGAACTTTAACAAGAATCAGAGAGATGACCAATTTAGAAACACTTTTAGCACTTGAAGGTAATCCCCTCATAATCAAGTATTTGAGATAACATCAACCTTTAACTTTCAATTCTATCAATTCAAGAAGGTCCTGGGAAATATAAAAACAAATAAGAAACCTATCAAAGGTTATCTTGGATAAATTCAAGGTAGATGCATCAAATTATATAAATTCACCCAAGGCTCCTCCAATAGCCGACAAACTAGACTCTAACCAAAATTGTAGAGTAAGATACATAAACTACACCTAGATGGACCTGAGAAAGATGTTTTCATCTAGAGGATTAAAATTTAGAAACTAGGGTTTTAATAAAATAAGGTGATGTTCACAACTCTGATATTTTCCCTGCATGATCTTATTATGATCAACAAGATTATAAAAAACTACAATGAAAAATCCATTGGCACAAGGATAAAGTTACAAACTTCCTTCCATAGTAAGACACCATGAATTAGATAACCATTGACGAAGAAACATAAGGGTTGGACAAAAATTATCAAATTTTCACACTAAACCCCTTTTCATATACCATTCCTCACTTTTGAGCACCTCCTCAAAATTGAATATAGGTGATGCCTTTATATCACCCATAACCCTTGGTTGCTTAAATTGTAGAGGCTTAGAACCATCCAAAGCACCAACTACACTGAATTCATCCTTTGTAGTAATGATTAGATACCATAAACCCTCACCCCATCTAGTCATCACTCCTATTAGAGCTACCTTGCATGGAAAAACCTTCCCATCTGAGTCAAATATTTGACCCTAGCCTCTCTCATGGTTTCCTTCTTCCACTGCGAGCTTTCAAAATATGGAAAATAGGATTTTCATGTTAAGCTAGCCGTATCTTTACCTTTGGAGAGAGTTTTAACCCTATCATTGGGAGTGTGTAAAATTTCCATCACCAAATTATTATACTCCATAAAAAATGGAGTTTTAAAGAAGATGAAAATGACTTTGGAAGGTATGACATGAGCCTTGTTGTACTATAAATAGTTAGATGATAAATTTTAGACCAAATCCATTGGTACTATAGTTTATTTGAGGAATAGATCTCCAACAATCTTTTTTTGATAAACACCATATGAAACATGAAACAAGTTTAAGCCTAAGGCAAAACACTTAATAATTTTTGGATGCACTTGTTATGATTTAGTTCCTACTAAATTAAGTCATAGTTTGGTGGAACATAGGATTAGAAAATCCATTTTTCTTGGTGATTCATAACTAAAAGGGGTGTCTTTTTCTTGTACAAAATATAGAAAAAAATATATTAAGTAGATACGTGAGTTTTTTCATTTGGGAATATGAAATCTATAGAACTTGACTCATAATTTGATAATTTGGAGAGAAAGATAAATAAACATAAAATTTGTAAGATATTGAGAAATGGATCTAGTTTTCATAGATTGTGGCATGATGTTGATTTTATTAAATAAATTATTTCTTCAGTTAATTTTTCTACACAAGTAGCTACTACATCTTCTTTTGATTCTTTAAAAAATGATATCATAAAATATAGTGATATTTTTAATAAGTCCCAAAGCTACTTGATCTTCACTATAGACATAATAAGAGTGTCTCACATACTGATTCATAAGCAATGAATTTTCATGTTCTTGATGTTTAAAATATAAAGTATTATCCAAAGTGGGCTCGTATAGCTTTTTATGACTTGAAAATAGATTAAGTTGGCAAAATAGGTGCCAAAAGTTCATGTAAATAGGTAAATTATCCATTAGTTACTACTTCATCAACTAAACAATTGATAAATCAACAAGAATCTACAATTAAAAAAAATATTTCTATAATGAAAAATCATACTTGAATTATTATTGATCATGATCCACTTATTTAACCCATTGGAAAGTTTTGAAAATTTTTAGCCAGGTTGGTGCTATAATGAACAATCATATTTGGGTTCTTGTTGATCATGCTCCATATATTCAACCTAGTGGATGCAAGTGGGTTTACAAAGTTAGGTATAAATTTAATGGTTCCACTGAAAAACATAAGGTGTGAATTTTTGTGACAGGATTTTCACAACAAGAAGATATATATTATGAAGAAACATTTGCACTCACTACCAAGTGGAGCATTATTCACATGGTTCTTGCATTATCAACACATAATAGGTGGAGATTATATCAAATTGATGTAAAGATTTCCTTTTAAAAGGTGATCTATAAGAAGAATTCTAGAAGACATAACATAGAGTTTTGATATAGCTAGTGCTAAATATAAGGTGTGTTAATTGATATAACAATTGTATGGGCTCAAACAAACATATAGGGATTGGTATGAAAATATGGATTCTTAATTGCATAACATCACTTTTATGCACAATGAATCAAATAATACACTTTATATTCAAATGTATGAAAATAAGTTGGTGATCATTATTGTTTATGTTGATGATTTTATTGTCACATGGAATGATGACAAACAAAACAAAATGAACCAAAATAAGGGTTTGAGATGATATAGATTGGTCTTCTTCATTATTACTTAGGTATATAGGTAACTTATAAAGATAAAAGCATTTTCATTGCAAAAAATAAGTACATTTATGAGATATTAGAAAGGATTAGTATGAATGAGTAAAAACTTGCACTAAAACCTATGGAAAGTTGATTGAAATTATCTAAGGATAACAAAGGTGAATTTTAAGATGGCATGAAAAACATAAAACTAGTATGAAAGTTGTATACTTGATGCCAACTAGGATATTGTGGTGAGAATTGTATCTAGGTTTATGTATGAGCCCAAAGAATGTCATTGACAAGAAACTAAATGAGTACTTCATTACTTAAGGGGAATAAAGACATATGAACTTAAGTACCACTAGAACAAGAATTTAAAACTTGTTAGATATTGTGATGTAAATTATAGATGTTGTGTGGATGAAAGAGTATCCATAATAAGTTACACTATGTATATGGTTTTAACTACCATTATGTGGTTTTGCATTAAAAACATTAAATTACATTGCAACATGGGATGATTATAGAGAGATAATATATCTAAAACATATTATTAAATATATTCAAATGTCTTATATTACTCCTACACCCTTATGCATGGATAATCAATGTGAAATCAAGATATCAAATAATATAATATCCAATGAAAATACTAAGCACATGAATATTACGTATCATTATCTACAAATGATCATGCTAAATAAAAATATAAAAATCAACATTTTTCTTGATTACAATCTAAGAACTAAAATTTTCACAAAACCCTTTGACAAAATGAAATGTGAAAAATTTATAATGCAAGTTGGTATGAAAAATTGACTTTGGATCATAGTGGGGGTTTTAAGTACTTCCTCCAAATTCCATAGTGCTAGTTTAAGTTAGATTATATAATTTAAAAGAAGGGTATGCATATTTTTAAAAGACACCTCCTTTAATAAATAATTAGGTGTTAGTAAATAATTATAAGTCTTTACAAACATTTTCATGTGTAAGGTATAAAAGCATGTTAGGTAACTAGTTATAGAGGTCATTGAGTTAGTGGTCCAAGGTAATTCAATAAATCCATTTACCATTATAAGTCAAGAGTTAATGACATTAAGGAAACCTATTGTAATTTATTAATTGATATTAATTAAATAATTTTACCCACCCTTAGTGGGCATAAAGATTCATCCTAAGTGGTTTTGTTAAGTTTTGATCACGATTTTGTTTCTAATGTTATTATACCTCACATTTATTCCAACCATGTTGACGTCTCTTTACCTTCTCAAAATGGTTTGAATGATTAAAGTTTTGCTTTTTTAATTCCTCAACCATCTTAAAATGCATCCCGAATTTCATCTCTCATTCATAGTGTTTCTCAATTGGTCAATGCTTCCATTCCCACTTATTCTACCACCACTTCTCTTCCAAATCTTAAAATAACCACTCTTAGAAAAACCTTATGTTGTGATGAACAAGAAATACAAATGATTTCTCAAGGGTATCAAAAGCAAATTTATGTTAGGAATATAGAACACATAACAATATTAATGAATTAAAGATGGAAATAAAATGCATAAAACACAACATAATAGAGACATAAATTTAACGTGGATCACTCAATATGGGATACATCCACATAAAAACAACTAGTCCTTATTATTCAGTCCAACAAATAAAGGAAAAAACTTGCAATACATCCACTGCAATATCTACTTCACTCACATATAGTATACCATCATGATTAAAATTCTCTCATATCAAAGGAGGGTTATATATTAGGGACAAAATACATAAACATAATTTCTACAATTAGATTTGTAATCTAATAGTGAACGGTCTAAATTTACTACAAAATTACAATATTTTACAATGCTTTTTAACAAAATTTTACTTTGTAAAAACTACCCCTAAACCCCTACCAAGGGCTTCCAAGTAGGTTTTCGCCCCCCTGAACCCCCACAGTGACCATATTGGGGGGGGTGGGGCATTGTCCCTCGCATCCCCCCTTGTCAAAAACCAAGCATTATAATAAGATTAGGCTCCACCATCAAATAATCTCCCACTTGGAGACTAACTAATACAACTCCATTTCTAAAAATCTTCCTTAGAATTTTCTTTGAACTTTGAACCTAACATATTTATCACTTCCTTATTGTCCCTAAAGACCTACTAAAGCTGAACTCTCTAGCTTTTCCTTTGTGACTGGTTTTATTAGCATATCTATAGGATTCTGATTTATATGGATCTTTTCCAATTTTAGTTGACCATCATCCAAAATTGAATGAATTAAGTGATACCTGAGTTGTATATATTTGGTTCTTGAGTGGAAATATGAGTTCTTTGCTAAATAAATCACAGTTTGGCTATCACTATACAACCTATAATATTTCTACTTATACCTCAAATCTTCTATGAACTATTGCATCCATATCATCTCCTTATTATCTTTTGTAGTTGTAACATACTTTATCTCTATAATTGACAAAGAAACTATCTTCTACAATTTTCAAATCTAACTAATTATTGTATCACCAATAGTGAATACATAACTTATGGTACTCCTCCTACCATCTAAATCTTTGTCCATGTTTGCATCAACATATATTTGTAAGGTAACATTTGATACTTCATAGCATAACTATCTATCAGTGGTCTCTTTCAAGTACCTAAGAATCCACTTGACTAATCCTAGTGCTCTTTTCCTAGATTATTCATAAACTTGCTGACAACTCCCACTGCATGAGCAATATCTAGTCTCATGTACATCATAACATACATTAAAAGTCTAACTTTTGAAGCATATGGAAATTTAAACATGTAATTGATTTCTTCTTGCATTTTAAGACACTATTCCTTGCTTAATTTGAAGTACCCTCTCAAAGGTGTACTTATAGGTTTTGCATCTTGTATATTGAACTTGACTAACATCTTCTTGATGTAATATTCTTGAGACAATGTTAATTTTTTATTTTTCCTATCTCTTGTTATTCTCATACCAAAGATTTGCTTTGCAACACCCAAATCCTTCATTGAAAATGAATTTTCTAATTTTCTTTTAAGATCATTTATATCATGTATGTTAGACCCTGCAACAAGCATGTCATCTACATACAACAACAAGATAATATAACTACCATGATCTAATGTCTTAAAATAGGCACAATGGTCAAAATGACATCTACTATAACCTTGTTCTCTCATAAACATGACAAATTTTAAATACCACTACCTTGGAGCTTTCTTTAGACCATACAAACTCTTATTGAACCTGCATACCATTTTATCTTTACCTTTTACTTCATATTCCTATGGATGGTCCATATATATTTCTTCCTCCAAGTCACCATGAAGGAAAGCAATCTTCACATTTAACTGTTCAATGTGAAAATATTCTACAACTACAAAACTTAAAACAATTCTTATGGAAGCTATTTTTGTAACTGGAGAAAATATTTCATCAAAATCAATACCCTTCTTTTATGAAAACCTTTTTACAATAAGTCTAACCTTATACCTTTTTTTCCAACATCTTCTTCCTTCAGATTATAAACCCATTTATTTTGCAATGCTCTTTTATCTACAGGAAACTAAACTAAATCCTAATTTTGGCTATGTACCAAGGAGTCCATCTCCTCTTTCATGCCTTTCTCCCACTTCTTTCTAGTTTCTACCTTCATTACTTCATATATTTCTAGCTCACCACCATCAGTCAATAATAAATAATAAAGTGAAGGAGAGTATCATTCAGGGAGTCTACTTACTTTGGAATATCTTCTAACTATACTTATACGAGTTTGAGGTACTTGTATTTATTGTACATTCTATTTTTTTGGAAGTTTTAGAATTTTATTTCCAATGATTTCATCAAATACTGCATATTTAGTGTTTGACTTAACTTGTTTTTTTTCTTGTAACTAATATTTGTACATGACCTTGTCATTAAATATCAGATCTCTACTCCTAATGATTTTATGATTTTTAAAATCTCATAACTAGTAACCAAAATCATTAACTTCATATCCAATAAAAGTACATTTCTTGGATTTTGATTCAATCTTGGTTCTATTTTCTTTATCAATATGGACCAATTCTTCACAACCAAAAGACTTTAAAAATGAATAATCTACCTTTTTACATGTATATACTTTTTCTAAAATGACACCATCTGAAGGACTTGAAGGTCCTTTGTTTATTAAGTAAATAGTAGTATCCACAACATCTATCCAAAATTGTAAGGGAAACCCTACATGTAATCTCGTGCTACTTGCATGCTCCATGATTGTCTTGTTCATCCTTTCTAAAACACCATTTTATTGTGGTGTTCTTAGAACTGTATTCTCTCTAAGAGTCCCATGGGATGAATAGTTTTATCAATTTTTTTGCTGTAATATTCACCTCTATTATCTGATTTGACACACTTTAACTTATTTCCTATCTCATTCTCAACAAAAGCTTTTCATTTCTTAAAAGTATCAAAAAGATCAATTTTTTTCATATGCAATAAAACCAAGTTTTTCTAGTTGCATCATCAATAAAAGTAACATAATAATAAGAGCCACCAATAGATGATACCTGAGCTGATCTCCATATATCTGTATGCACAATCTCTAACTTTTCATCTTTCTTTATCTTCTAAACTCTGATAAATTTGACTCTTTTCTATTTTCCATACACACAATGCTCACAGAATTCCAAATCCACCTCTTCAAATCTGGAAACAATTTTTTTGAGTGGAGAACTTGCATCCCCTTCTCACTCAGGTGACCAAGTCTTTGATGTCATAATTTTGTATCCACTTATGTAAAATTTAAATCAATATAAGTGTCAACATTACCATTAGATAAATATAATATACCTACCTTCTCTCTTTTTGCTATTATTAGTGATCCTTTAGTGACCTTTCATGAATTTTTTGTAAATGTAACCATGCAACCTTCACTTCCCAACTGCCCTGCTAAAATAAGATTTATTCTCAATTTAAGAACATGCCTCACCTCTTTTAGAAACCATTTGTTTTCATTCTATAATTTTATATGTATCTTACCATCTCTTATAATTTTATAGGGTTCACCATCACCCAAATAAACCTATCCAAAATCACCTTGAACATATTCTTGAAACTATTTCTTATGGGGTGTAGCATGAAATGAAGCCCCTGAATCTAACACCCAAGAATCATTAATATTATATAAAGAAATAATTAAAGCATATTGTAAGACATCACCTACTACATTTGCTTCCTAATTTTTATCTTGTTGTCTATCTCCTTGTTTTCCTTTTCAAAACCAATAATATTTCTTTATGTGTCCTTTATTCCCATAAATCTAGCACACTAATGTTCCTCTAAAATTATATTTACCTTTCTTGGACTTACCATGATTACTTGAGCCCTTTCCTCTATCATTTTGTCTTCCCCTACACTCCATAGTCAAAGCATTATTTGATGTCTCACCTGTACTTTTTTTTATCATATTTCTTCACTAAGAGTAATAACAATAACATCATCAAACTCTAAAGTGTTTGAACTAGAGATATAATTACTCATAGCCATGACCAAGCCATTTCAGCTTTTTGGCAATGAGCAAAGAATCAAAAGATCCCTAACCTCATCATCAAAATTTACTCTTATAGAGATTAACTAATTTATGACTATATTAAATTCATATAAATGATCTACAAAAGACCCACCTTCTGGTATTTTTAAATTAAATAAATGCTTCATAAGAAATACCTTTTTGGAGGTTGAAGGTTTTTCATACACTCTATCTAATGTCTTTATCACATCCACCATTATCTTTTCTTTTGAAATATTAAAGGCCACCGATGCTGCCAGGCATAACCATATTGTTCTTAGTGTCTTTTTATTAAGAACCTCCTAATCTTCATCCTTCATAGTCACCAATGTTTTTGCTATTTTACCCAATGGTAGGAAAATATCTTTTTGGTATAGATAATCCCTCATTTGCATCTTCCATAGCTCATAGTTTTGTTCACTAAACTTTTCAACCTTAAACTTGCCTTCTTCCACCAATGCTCCCACTCAAACTAGGAACCCTCTTTTATTACAAGTTTATCTACCAAATAAACTTTCTACTATGATACCAGTTTTTAGGAATATAGAGCCCAAAAAAATATTAATGAACTAAAGATGAAAATAAAATGTAGAAAACACAACATAATAGAGATACAGATTTAATGTAGTTCATCCAATATGAGCTACATCCATACAAAAATAGCCAGTCCTTATTATTTAATCCAACAAATGAAGGGAAAAATATGTATTACATCCACTAAAATATCTTATTCACTCACACATAATATGCTGCCATGATTATAATGCTCTCATATCAAAAGAGGGTTACATATTTAGACAAAAATGTATAAATATAATTTCTATCATTAGATCTATAACCTAATAGTGAACGATCCAAATTTACTACATAATTACAATATTTTACAATGAAATTTTGACAAAATTTTGCTTTGGGTGTTCTACCCCTGAACCCTCACCAGATGGAGCTTTCAAGTAGGTCACCACCCACATGAACACCTACAGTGACCATAATAAGGGCATTTCCCCCCCATACCTCCTATGAGAAACTAGGCATTATAATAAGATCAGGCTCCACCATCCAAAAATATCTCACTTGGAGACTAACTACTACAACTCCACCACTAAAATTCTTTCTTTGAATTTTATTTAAAATTTGACCCTATCATGTTTCTCATCTTCCTTGTTATCCTTGAAGACTTATTGAAGTTAAACAATTCTCTAATTTCTTTGTGACTGATTTTGTTAGCATATCTATAGGATTCTAACTTGTATGGATTTGTTTCAATTTTAGTTGACCATCATCCAAAACTAAATGAATGAAGTGATGTATATGTTTAGTTATTGAATGCAATGCTGATTGCTTTGCTAAATGAATCACACTTTGGATACCATTGTACAACATGCAATCTTTCTACTTATGCCTCAATTTTTTCATGAATCATTTAATCTATATCATCTCCTTACTAGCTTCTGTATCTACAACATACTCTACCTCTATAGTTGATAAAACAACTATCTTTTACATTTTTAAAATCCATCTAACCGTTATATCACAAACAATGAATATATAACCTATGGTGATCCTCTTAACATCTAAATTTTTAACCATGTCTACATCAACATATATTTGGAAGGTAACATCTGAACCTTCATAGCATAATTATCTATTAGTGGTCCCTCTTAAGCATTTGAAAATTTATTTGACTACATCCTAGTGCTCTTTTTCTTGATTATTCATAAACCTACTGACAACTCCCACTACATGAGTAATATCTGGCCTTGTGCACATTATAACATACATTAAACTTCTAACTACTGAAGCATATGTAACTTTAGACATGTAATTGATTTATTCCTACATTTTAATACATTATTTTTTACTTAATTTGAAATGCCCTCCCAAAGGTGTACTTACAAGTTTTGCATCTTTCATACTGAACACAACTAACACCTTCTTGATGTACTCTTCTTGAGACAATGTCAATTTTCTATTTTTTCTATCTCTTGTTATTCTCATACCAAGGATTTGCTTTGTAGAATCAAAATCCTTCATTTCAAATGAATTTACTAAATTTATTTTGAGATTATTTATATCATGCATGTTAGACCCTACAACAAACATGTCATCTACATACAATAACAAGATAATATAGCTATCATTATCTAATTTCTTAAAATAGACACAATAGTCAGAATGACATCTACTATATCCTTGTTCTATCATAAACATGTCAAATTCTAAATACCACTACTTTGAAACTTGCTTTAGACCATACAAACTATTATTCAACCTGCACACCATTTTATTCTTACCTTTTAATTCATATCCCTATAGCTGCTCCATATATATTTCCTCCTCTAAATCACCATGAAGTAAAAAAGTTTTTACATCTAATTGTTCAAGGTGCAAATCTTCTTTAACTACCAAACTTAAAATAGTTCTTATGGAAATCATTTTTATAATTAGAGAAAATATTTCATCAAAATCAATACCTTTATTTTGTGTAAACCCCTTTACAACAAGTCTAGCCTTGTAACTTTTTTTGCCTCCATCTTCTTCTTTTAACCTATAAACCCATTTATTTTGTAATGCTCTTTTGCCCACAGGTAACTGAACTAAATCCCAAGTTTGGTTATGTACCAATATTTTCATCTTCTCTTTCATGCCTTGCTCCCACTTTTTTCTAGTTTTTACCTATATTGCTTCTTCATAGCTTTTTAGCTCACCACCATCAGTCAATAATAAATAATAATATGAAGGAGAGTATCATTTAGGAAATCTACTTACTCTGGTAGATCTTCTAACTACACTTCTAGGAGTTTGAGGTACTTATTATTGTATCTGTTGCACATTTTGATTTTCTAGAACTTTTAGAATTTCATTTCCATTGATTTCATCAAGTACTACATAATCAATATTTAACTTTTCTTGTTTCTTTCTTTGTAACTGATCTCTATACATGAACTTCTCATTAAAGATCAAATCTCTACTCCTAATGATTTTATGGTTTTCAAAATCCCATAAATGGTAACCAAAATCATTAAGTCCATATCCAATAAAAGTATATTTTATAGATTTTTCTTCAATTTTGGTTCTATTTTCTTTATCAATATGGACAAATGCTTCACAATCAAAAGTATTTAAAAATGAATAATCTAAAATTTTACCTATCCATGCTTATTTTAGAATGCCACCATGTAAAGGTTTTGAAGGCCCTCTATTTATTAAGTAAACAATAATATCGATAACATCTACCCAAGATTTTAAGATAAAACTTGCATGTCATCTCATGCTCCTAACACGCTCCATGATTATCCTATTCATCCTTTCTGACACACCATTTTGTTATGGTGTTCTTAGAACCATTTTATCTCTATGAATCCCATGGCATGAACAATAATTATCAAATTACTTACTGCAATATTCACCTTCATTTTCTTATCTAACACACTTCAATTTATTTTCTCTCATTCTCAACTAAAGATTTCCATTTTTTAAAAGTATCAAAACCATTAGATTTTTTATATGCAATAAACTCAAGTTTTTCTAGTTACATCATCAATAAAAGTAAAATAATAATAGGATCCACTAAGGGATGATACTTGAGCTAGTCCCCATACAACCATATACATAAGCTCTAATTTTTTATCCTTCTTTATCTTCTGAACTCTAAAAAATTTGACTCTTCTATTTTCCATACACACAATACTCATAGAATTCTTAATCCACCTTCGTCAAATTTGACAACAAATTCTTTGAGTGGAGAACTTGCATCCCCTTCTCACTCACATGACCAAGTCTGTGTTGTCATAATTTTGTATCCACTTTTGTATAAGCTAAATAAATAGAAGAGTCAACATTACCATTAGATAACTATAATGTACCTACCTTTTATCCTTTTTCTATTACTAGTGATCCTTTATTGATCTTCCATAATTTTTTTGTATATGTAACTATGCAGTCCTTACTTTCCAATTGCCCTGCTAAAATTAAATTTCTTCTCAATTCAGGAACATGTTTCACCTCTTTCAATAATTATTTGTTTCCATTCTATAATTTTATCTGTATCTTACTCTTTATTACAATTTTATAGGGTTCACCATCACCCAAATAAACCTATCAAAAATCACCTTGAACATAGTCTTGAAAATATTTCTTAAGTGTAGCATGAAATAAAACACCTAAATCTAACACCCAAAAATCATTAATATTATCTAAAAAAAGAATTAAATCATCTTGTAAGACATCACCTACTAAATTTGCTTCTTGATTTTTATCTTGTTATCCATCTCCTTATTTTTCTTTTCAAAACCAACAATATTTCTTTAGGTGTCCTTTCTTCCTAAAAATCCATCACATAACATTCCTCTAAATTTGATATGCCCTTCTTAGACATACTATGATTACTTGAGCCCTTCCTCTATCCTTGTATCTTCCCTTATTCTTCATATTCAAAGCATTAGCTGATGTCTCACCTATGCTTTTTCATCACATTTTTTTACTAAAAATAACAGCAATAACATCATCAAACATTAAAGTGTTTAAACCAAAGACAAAATTACTCATAACCATGACCAAGTCATTCTAGCTTTCTGACAATGAGCAAAGAATCAAAAGAGCCTTAACCTCATCATCAAAATTTACTCTTATAGAGCTTAACTAATTTATGATCATGTTAAATTCATTTAAATGATCTATAACAAACTGACCTTCTAATATTTTCAAATTAAATAAATTATTTATAAAAAATACCTTGTTGGAGGTTGAGAGTTTTTTATACACTCTATCTAATTTATTTATCACATCTGCTATTATATTTTATTTTGAAATATTGAAGGCCACCAATGCTGCTAGGCACAATTGTATTGTTCTTAGTGCCTTTCTATCAAGAACTTCCCAATCTTGATCCTTCATAGTCACCAAATTTTTTGCTATTCCACCCAATGGTAAGAAAATATCTTTCTGATATAGATAATCTTTTATTTGAATCTTTTATAGCTGGTAGTTTTGGCCATTGAATTTTTAACTTCAAACTTTTCTTCTTCCATCATTGCTTCCACTCGAACTAGGAACCCTCTTTTTATATGAGTTTATCTACCAAATAAACCATTGGTTATGATACCATCTATTAGGAATATAAAACATAGAATAATATTAATGAATTAAAAACAAAAATAAAATACATAAAACATAACACAATAGTTACATATATTTAACATAGTTCACCTAATATGGGCTCCATCTACAAAGAAATAACTAGTCCTTATTTTTCAATCTAACAAATAAAGGCAAAAATACACAATACATCCACTATAATATCCTCTTCACTCACACATAGTATGTCACCATGATTAAAATGACATCATATCAAAAGAGGGTTCTATATTAGGGTAAAAATTCATAAACATAATTTTTACCATTAGATTTGTAATCTAATAGTTAATGGTCTAAATTTACTACAAAATTATTATATTTTATAATGTATTTTTAAAATTTTTTTGCTTTCAAAGTGATACCCCTAAAACCTCACCAAGAAATAATTTTATGTAGGTCACCAGCCCCTTGAACCCCCATGTTGACCATAGTGGGGGGGGAGTTTTCCCCCCACACCTCCTTATTGGGAACTGGACATTATAGTAAGATCAGGCTCCACCATTTAACAATATCTCACTTAAGGACTATATATTGAAAATCCATCGCTATAACTCTTCCTTGGAATTTTATTTGAACTTTGACCTTGGCATGTTTCTCATCTTCATTGTTATCCATGAAGATCTATTGAAGCTGGACAACTCTTCAACATCTTTTTTGTGACTTCTTTTATTAACATATCTACAAGATTCTGATTTGTATAGATCTTTTTCAACTTTAGTTGACCATCATCAAAAATTAAAGGAATGAAGTGATACCTAGGTTGTATATGTTTGGTTCTTGAGTATAATGATAAGTTCTTTGCTAGATGAATCACACTCTGGCTATCATTGTACAACTTAAAATCTTCTTGCTTATGCCTCAACTCTTCTATGAACCATTGCATCCATATCATCTTTTTTTATCTTATATAAATACAACATACTCTACCTCTATAGTTGATAAAAGAACTATCTTCTATAATTTTAAAATCTAACTAACTATTGTATCACTATAACCTATGGTATTCATCCTACCATCTAAATCTCTAGCCATGTTTGCATCAACATATCCTTGTAAATAACATCTAAAAATTTATAGCACAATTGTCTATCAGTGGTCCCTCTCAATTACTTGAGAATCCACTTGATTGCATTCTAGTGATCTTTTCCTAGATTATCCATAAACTTGTTGATAACTCCCACTATATGAGTAATATCTAGTCTTGAACACACCATAACATACATTAAAATTCTAACTATTGAAGCATATAGAACTTTAGACATGTAATTGATTTCTTCTTGCATTTTAAGATACTGTTTCTTACTTAATTTTAAGTTCCCTCTCAAAGGTGTACTTAAAAGTTTTTCATCTTGCAAATTGAACCTAACTAACACCTTGATGTAATCTTCTTGAAACAATGCCAATTTTTTTTTTATTATCTCTTTTTATTCTCATACCAAGGATTTACTTTGTAGTACCCAAATCTTTCATTACAAATGAATTTTCTATTTTTCTATTGAGATCATTTATATCGTGTATATTAAACCCTACAATAATCATGTCATCTACATACAATAACAAGATAATATAGATGCCATTATCTACTATTTTCAAATAGACATACTGGTTGAAATAACATATACTATAACATTATTCTGTCATAAACATGTTAAATTTCAAATACCATTGCCTTAGAGCTTGATTTAGACCATGCAAACTCTTATTTAACCTACACACCATTTTTTTTTACCTTTTACTTCGTATTTATGTGGCTTGTCCATATATATTTTCTCCTCTAAATCATCATGAAGGAAAGCAATCTTCACATCTAACTATTCAAAGTGCAAATCTTCTACAACTATCAAACTTAAAATAGTTTTAATGGAAGTCATTTTTACAACTAAAGATAATATTTCATCAAAATCAATAACTTTTTTTTATGAAAACTCCTTTACAATAAGTTTGGGATTGTACCTCTTTTTACTTCCATCTTATTCCTTCAATCGATAAACCCATTTATTTTACAATGCTCTTTTACCTATAGATAATTGAAACAAATCCCAAGTTTGGTTATGTACCAAGGAGTCCATCTCTTTCATGTCTTTCTTCCACTTCTTCATAACTTTTTGGCTCACCACCGTTTGTCAATAATAAATAATAAAGTGAAGGAAAGTATCATTCAGGGAGTTTACTTACTTTGGTAGATATTCTAACTACACTTCCAGGAGTTTAAGGTACTTGTATTGTTTTTACATTCTAATTTTTTAAAATTTTAGAATTTTATTTTTAGTGATTTTATCAAGTACTACATATTCAATATTTGTCTTTTTTTGTTTCTTTCCCTGTAACTGATCTTTATACAAAAACCTTCTCATTAAAGATCACATCTTTACTCCTAATGAGTTTTCAATTTTCAAAATCTCATAAATGGTAACCAAAATCATTAACTCAATATCCAATAAAAGTACATTTCTTTAATTTTGCTTCAAGCTTGGTTTTAGTTTCTTTATCAATATGGACAAATGCTTCACAATCCAAAGTCTTTAAAAATGAATAATCTACCTTTTTACCTATACATGCTTCTTTTGGAATGCGACCATTCAAAGGACTTGAAGGCCCTTTGTTTATTAAATAAACAACAATATCTATAACATTTGTCTAAAATTTTAAGGGAAACTTTACATGTAATTTTATGCTCCTTGCACACTCCATGATTGTCCTGCTCATCCTTTTTGACACACCATTTTTTGTGGTATTCATGGAACCATTTTCTCTCTATGAATCCCATATAGTGAATAGTAATTATCAAATTATTCGATATATTATTCACCTCCATTGTTTGATATGACACACTTCAATTTATTTCCTGTCTCATTCTCAATTAAAGCTTTCTATTTATTAAAAGTATAAAAAATATCAGATTTTTCTTGTATGCAAAAAACTCAAATTTTTCTAGTTGCATCATCAATAAAAGTAACATAATAATAAGATCCACCAAGGGATGATACCTGAGATGATCCCCATATAATTATAGCTCTAAATTTTCATCCTTCTTTGTCTTTCATACTTTGATAAATTTGACTCTCTTCTATTTTTTATACACTCAATGCTCACATAATTCCAAATCCACCTTTTTTAAATCTAGAAATAAATTCTTTGAGTGGATAAATTGCATCCCTTTCTCACTCATGTGACTAAGTTTGTGGTGTCATAATTTTTATATCCACTTCTATAGAAGCTAAAGTAATAGAATATTCACCATTACTATTAGATAAATATAATGTACCTACCTTCTCTCTTTTTTATTACTAGTGATATTTTAATGACCTTCCATGAATTTTATGCAAATATAATTATGGAGCCCTCACTTCCCAACTACCCTAATGAAATTATATTTCTTTTCAATTCAAGAACATTTCTCACCTGTTTCATCAACTATTTGTTTCTATTTTATAATTTTATTTGTATCTTACCTTTTTCTACAATTTTATATGGTTCACCATCACCCAAATATACTTGTACAAAATCACCTTGAACATAGTCTTGAAAATATTTATTATGGGGTGTAGCATGAAATAAAGCCCCTAAATCTAACACCTAAGAATAATTGATATTATCTAAAGAAATAATTAAATCATCTTGTAAACATCACCTGCTATATTTGCTTTCCAATTTTTATCTTATTGTCAATCTCCTTATTTTTATTTTCAAAATGAACAATCTTTCTTCAGGTGTCCTTTCTTCCCACAAATACAGCACACCAACATTCCTCTAGATTTAGATTTGCCTTTCTTAGACTTACCATGATTATTTGGGCCCATTTCTCTATCATTTTATCTTCCCCTATTCTCCATAGTCAAATCATTACCTAATGTCTAATCTATCTTTTTCTATCACATTTCTTCATTGAGAATAACACTAATAATATCATCAAACTTTGAAGTATTTGAATCAGAGACAAAATTACTCACAACCATGACCAAGCCATTCCAAATTTTTTTCAATGAGTAAAGAATCAAAATAGCCCTAACCTCATCATAAAAATTTACCCTTATAGATCTTAATTGATTTGTGACCATGTTATATTCATTTAAATGATCTACAATAGACCCATCTTTTAAAATTTTTAGATTAAATAAATGCTTCATAAGAAATACCTTGTTGGAAGATGAGGGTTTTTTATATATTTTAGCTAATGTCTTTATCACACCCACTATTATCTTTTTTTTTAAAATATTAAAGGCCATCGACACTACTAGACATAGCCGTATTGTTTCTAGTACCTTTCTATCAAGAACCTCCCAATCTTCATCCTTCATAGTCATCAGCTTCTTTACTAGTCTACCCAATGATAGGAAAAGATCATTCTGATATAGATAATCCTCTATTTTTATCTTTCATAACTAGTAGTTTTGGTTTTTGAACTTTTCAATCTTAAACTTTCCTTCTTCCACCATTGCTCTCACTCAAACCAGGAACCCTCTTTTCCTATGAGTTTATCTACCAAATAAACCTTTAGCTCTGATACCAGTTGTTAGGAATATAGAACATAGGGCAATATTAATAAATTAAAGATGGGAATAAAATGGATAAAATACAATGTGATATAGACATAAATTTAACATGGTTCACTTAAAATGGGATATGTCCACATAAAAACAACCAGTGTTTCTTATTATTCAATCCAACAAATTAAAAAAAATTGTAATACATCCATTGTAATATCTTCTTCACTTACACATAATATGCCTCCATGATTAGAATTCCCTCATATCAAAGGAGGGTTACATATTAGATAAAAAATTTATAAATATAATTTTTACTATTAGATCTATATCCTAATAGTGAATGGTTAAGATTTACTATAAAACTACAATATTTTACAATGCATTTTTAACAAAATTTTGCTTTAGGGGTACTACCCTTGAACCCCCATTGGGGAGGACTTCAAAGTAGGTCACCTCGCTGAACCCCTATGGAAAACATAGTAAGGGGCATTGCCCCCCCACACCCCCTCTATCTTGAACTAGGCATTATAATAAGATGAGGCTTCACCATCTAATAATCTCCCACTTAGAGACTAATTACTACAACTCCACCACTACGACTCTTCCTTGGAATTTTTTTAAAACTTTGACCCTGACATGTTTCTCATCTTCCTTATTATCTTTGAAGACTTATTGAAGCTGAAAAATTCTCTAGCTTCTCCTTTGAGATTGATTTTGTTAACACATTTGCAGGATTCTAACTTGTATGGATATTTTTCAACTTTGATTGACCATCATACAAAACTAAATGAATGAAATGACACCTAAGTTGTATATATTTGGTTATTGACTAGAATGCTAAGTTATTTGCTAAATGAATTGCACTTTGGCTATCACTGTATAACTTATAATATTTCTAATTATGTCTTAATTTTTATATAAATTGTTGCATTCATGTCGTCTCCTTGTTAGATTCTATAGCTGTAACATATTCTACCTCTGTAGTTGACAAAGTAACTATCTTCTATAATTTTTAAAATCTAATGAACTGATGTATCACCAAAAGTGAATACATAACCTGTGGTGCTCCTCCTACCATCTAAATCTCTACTCATATCTACATCAACATATCCTTGTAAGGTAACATCTAAACCTTAATAATATAACTGTCTATCAGTGGTCTCTCTCAAGTACCTAAGAATCCACTTGACTGCATTCTGGAGATTTTTTCTTGGATTATTTATAAACCTATTGACAACTCCCATTACATGATCAATATCTGATCTCATGCACACTATAGCATACATTAAACTTCCAACTACTAAAACATATGGAATTTTAGACATGTAATTGATTTCTTCTTGCATTTTAGAAGACTTTTCCTTGATTAATTTAAAGTGCCCTTCTAAAGGTGTACTTATAGGTTTTTCATCTTATATATTGAACCTAACTAACACCTTATTGATGTATTTTTCTTGAGACAATGTCAATTTTCTATTTTATTATCTCTTATTATTCTCATACCAAGTATTTACTTTACAACACCCAAACCCTTCATTGCAAATAAATTTTCTAATTTTTTTTTGAGATCATTTATATCATGCATGTTAGAACCTACAACAAACATGTCATATACATAAAATAACAATATAATATAGATGCCATTATCTAATCTCTTAAAATAGACACAAAAGTTAGAATGACATCTACTATAACCTTGTTTTATCATAAACATGTCAAATTTCAAATACCACTATTTTAGAGCTTTCTTTAGACCATAAAAAATTTTATTCAATCCACACACCATTTTCTTTTTACCTTTTACTTCATATCCCTATGACTTCTCCATATATATTTCCTCCTCTAAATCATCATGAAGAAAAGCAGTCTTCATATCTAATTGTTCAAGATGTAAATCTTCTAAAACTACCAAATTTAAAATAATTCTTATGAAAGTTATTTTTATAACTAGAGAAAATATTCCATTAAAATCAATAGTTTTCTTTTATGCAAATTCCTTTACAACAAGTCTGGCTTTGTACCCTTTTTTACCTCCATCTTCTTCCTTCAACTTATAAACCCATTTATTTTACAATGCTCTTTTACCTACATGAAACTAAACTAAATCCCATGTTTGGTTATGTTCTAAGGAGTCCATCTTCTCTTTCATGTGTTTTTCCCATTTATTTATATTTTCTACCTGCATTGCTTCTTCATAACTTTCTGGCTCACCACCATCAGTCAATAATAAATAATAAAGTGAAGGAGAGTATCGTTCAGGAAATCTACTTTGGTAGATATTTTAACTACACTTTCATGAGTGTGAAGTAATTATTTTTGTATTTGTTGAAAATTTTGATTTTCTAAAACTTTTGGAATTTTATTTCCAATGATTTCATCACGTATTGCATATTCAGTGTTTGGATTTTCTTATTTCTTTCCCTGCAATTCATCTCTGTACATGACCTTCTCATTAAAGATCACATCTCTACTCTTAATAATTTTAAAATTTTCAAAATCTCATAAATAGTAACCAAAATAATTAACTCCATATCTAATAAAAGTATATTTCTTCGATTTTTCTTCAAGCTTGGTTCTATTTTGTTGTGGTGATCTTGGAACCATCTTCTCTTTATGAATCCCATGGGATTAATAATTATAAAATTCCTTACTATAGCATTCACCTCCATTTTTTGATTTGGCATACTTCAACTTATTTCCTATCTCATTCTCAACCAAAGATTTTTATTTCTTAAAATAATAAAAAATATTACATTTTTTTGTATGCAATAAATCTAAGTTTTTCTAATTTCATCATCAATAAAAGTAACATAATAATAAGAGCCACCAAAAGATGATACCTAAGATGATATCCTTACATTTGTATACACAAGCTCTAACTTTTCATCCTTATATTTTCTCCAAACTATAAATTTTTTGACTCTCTTCTATTTTTCATACACACAATGCTCATAGAATTCCAAATCCACCTTCTTCAAATTTGGCAACAATTTTTTTGAGTGGAGAAATTGCATCCCTTTCTCAATCATATCACCAAGTCTATGGTGCTATAATTTTGTATCCACTTCTATAGAAGATAAAGAAATAAAAGAGTCAACATTACCATTAGATAAATATAATGTACCTACCTTATCTCTTTTTGCTATTATCAATGATCCTTTATTAACCTTCCATAAATTTTTTGTAAATGTAACTGTGCAACCCTCACTTTCCAAATGCCCTACTAAAATTAAATTTCTTCTCAATTCAATAATGTGCCTCACCTCTTTTAGCAACCATTTATTTCCATTCTATAATTTTATCTGTATCTTACCCTTTCCTATAAATTTATAGGTTTCACCATCAGCCAAATGAACCTATCTAAAATCACCTTGAACATAGTCTTGAAAATATTTCTTATGGGGTGTAGTATGGAATGAAGCCCATAAATATAACACCCAATAATCATTAATATTATCCAAATAAAGAATTAAAACATCTTATAACATATCACCTACTATATTTACTTCTTGATTTTTATCTTGTTGACCATCTCCTTGTTTTCCTTTTCAAAACCCATAATCTTTCTTGAGGCGTCCTTTCTTCTCACAAATCTAGTACACCAATGTTACTCTATATTTAGATCTACCCTTCTTAGACTTACCATGATTACCTAAGATATTTCCTCTATCCTTTTTTCTTTCCCTATTATCTATAGTCAAAGCATTATCTGATGTCTCACCTGTACTCTTTTATCACATTTCTTTGCTAAGAATAACACCAATAACATCATCAAAATTTAAAGTGTTTGAACTAGAGACATAATTACTCACAACCATGACCAAGCCATTTTAGCTTTCTAACATTGAGAATATAATCAAAAGAATCCTAACCTTATCATTAAAATTTACTTCTATAGAGTTTAATTTATTTATGACAGTGTTAAACTTATTTAAATGATCTACAACAAACCCACCCTTTGACATTTTTAGATTAAATAAATACTTCATAAGAAATAACTTATTAGAGGCTGAGGATTTTTCATACACTCTTTCTAATTTATTTATCACATCTATTATTATATTTTATTTTAAAATATTAAAATTTATCAACACTGCCAAGCAAAACTGTATTGTTCCTAGTGCCTTTCTGTTAAGAACCTAAAAATATTCATCCTTTATAGTCATCGACTTCTTTGTTATTCCACCAAATTGTAGGAAAATATCCTTTTGATATAGATAATACACTATTTACATCTTCCAAATATGGTAGTTTTCACTGCTAAACTTTTCAACCATAAACTTGACTTCTTCCACCATTGCTCCCACTCAAATCAAGAACCCTCTTTTCTTGTGAGTTTAACTATCAAATAAAATTTTGGCTCTGATATCGGTTGTTAAGAATATAGAACACAGAAAAATATTAATGAATTGAAGATGAAATTAAAATGCATAAAAAAATACAATATAGACACAGATTTAATGTGGTTCACCTAATATGGGATACATTCACATAGAAATAATTAGTATTTCTTTTATTTAATCCAACAAATGAAAAGAAAACTTATAATACATCCACTATAATATCCTCTTCACTCACACACAATATGTCACCATGATTACATTGCCTTCATATCAAAAGAGGGTTACATATTAGGGTAAGCATGCATAAACATAATTTCTACTATTAGATCTATAATCTAATAATGAACAATTCAAATTTACTATAAAATTATAATATTTTACATTGTATTTTTAACAAAATTTTGCTTTGGAGGCACTACCCCCGAAACCCCACTAGGGGGCCTTCCAAGTAGGTTGCTACCCTTATAGACCCCCATGATGACCATAGTGGGGGGGGGGCATTGCCCTCCACACCCCCCTATCAGGAATCAAGAATTATAATAAGATCAAGTTCTACCATCCAAAAACCTCCCACTTGGAGACTAACTGCTATAACTCCACCGCTATAACTCTTTCTTGGATTTTTTTTTGAATTTTGACCTTGACATGTTTCTCATATTCCTTGTTATCCTTGAAGACCTATTGAAGCTGAACAAATCTCCATCTTCTTTGTGACTACTTTTATTACTATATCTATAAGATTCGGACTTATATAGATCTTTTCTAACTTTAGTTGACTATCATCCAAAATTGAACAAATAAAGTGATACTTGAGTTGTATATATTTGGTTCTTAAGTGGAATGCTAAGTTATTTACTAAATAAATCACACTCTGAATATCAATGTATAACCTATAATATTTATACTTATGCCTCAAATTTTTCATGAACCATTGCATCTATATCATCTCTTTGATAACTTCTATAACTACAATATACTCTACCTCTATAGTTGACAAAGTAACTATCTTATACAATTTTGAAATCCAACTAACTTCTCTATCACCAACAATAAATACATAACTTGTGGTGCTTATCCTACCATCTAAATCTTCATCCATGTCTACATCAACATATCTTTATAAGGTAACATCTAAACTTTTATAACATAATTGTCTATCAGTGGTCTTTATCAAGTACTTAAGAATCCACTTGAATGCAAATCAATTCTCTTTTCTTGAATTATTCATAAACTTGTGGAAAAATCTCACTACATGAGCAATATCTAGTCTTGTGCATACTATAACATACATTAAACTTCCAACTATTGAAGCATATATAAATTTTGACATGTAATTGATTTTTTCTTGAATTTTATGACACTATTCCTTTATTAATTTGAAGTTCCCTCTCAAAAATGTACTTATAAGTTTTTCATCTTGTATATTGAACTTGACTAACACCTTATTGATGTACTCTTCTTGAGATAATGTCAATTTTTAATTTTTCCTCTCTTATTATTCTCATACTAAGGATTTGCTTTGTAGCACTCAAATCCTCATTACAAATGAATTAGTTAATTTTTTTAAAGATCATTTATATCAAGCATATTAGACCCTACAACAAGCATGTCATCTACATACAATAACAAGATAATATAGCTACCATTATCTAATCTCTTAAAATAGACATAATGGTTAGAATGACATCTATTGTAATGTTATTCTTATAAATATGTCAAATTTCAAATACCACTGCCTTAGAGCTTAATTTAGACCATATAAACTCTTATTCAACTTGCACACCATTTTCTCCTTAACTTTTACTTTGTATTCCTATGGCTGCTCTATATATATTTCTTCCTTCAAATCACCATGAAGGAAAGCAGTCTTCATGTCTAAATGTTCAAGGTGCAAATCTTCTACAACTATCAAATTTAAAACAATTCTTATGGATATCATTTTTATAATTAGAAAAAAATGTTTCATCAAAATCAATACCTTTATTTTGTGCAAACCCTTTTACAACAAGTCTAGCCTTGTACCTATTTTTACCTCCATCTTTCTTCAACCTATAAACCCATTTATTCTATGATGCTCTTTTACCTGTAGGAAAATGAACCAAATCCTAAGTTTGGTTATGTATTAAGGATTTTATCTCCTCTTTCATGTCTTGATTCCACTTATTTCTGGTTTCCACTTGCATTGCTTCTTCATAGCTTTTTGGCTCACCACCATCAATCAATAATAAATAATAAAGTTAAAGAGAATATTGTTCATGGAGTCTACTTACTCTTGTAGATCTTCTAAATACATTTCTAAGATTTTGAGGTACATATTATTATATTTTTTGCACATTATAATTTTTTAAAACTTTTAGAATTTTATTTCTTGTGATTTCATCAAGTACTACATATTCAATATTTAACTTTTCTTATTTCTTTCCCTGCAACTGATTTCTGTACATGAATTTTTCATTAAAGATCACATCTCTACTCCTAATGATTCTACTATTTTTAAAATTTCATAAATAGTAACCAAAATTATTAACTCCATATCCAATAAAAATACATTTCTTAGATTTTGCTTCAAGATTGGTTCTATTTTCTTGATCAATATGGACAAATGCTTCATAATAAAAAATCTTTAAAAATAAATTATCTACTTTTTTAACTATCTATGTTTCTTTTGGAATGAACCCATCTAAAGGACTTGAAGGCCCTCTATTTATTAAGTAAATAGTAGTATCCACAACATCTAACCAAAATTGTAAGGGCAACCTTGCATGTAATCTCATGTTTGTTACATGCTCCATGATTGTCCTATTCATACTTTTTGACACACCATTTTGTTGTGGTGTTCATGGAATCATCTTCTCTTTATGAATCCCATGAGATGAACATTAATTATCATTTTTTTTGCTATAGTATTCGACTCTATTATCTGATCTAACACACTTTAACTTATTTCATTTCTCATTCTCAACCAAATATTTTTATTTCTTAAAAGTATAAAAAACATCATATTTTTTTATATGCAATAAACTCAAGTTTTTATGGTTGCATCATCAATAAAAGTAGTATAATAATAAGAGCCACTAAGGGATGATACTTGCACTAGTCCCCATACATATATATGCACAAGCTCTAACTTTTTATCTTTCTTTATCTTTCAAACTCTGAGAAATTTGATTCTCTTCTATTTTCCATACACACAATGCTCATAGAATTACAAATCTACCTTCTTCAAATCTAACAACAAGTTCTTTGAGTGGAGAACTTGTTTCCCCTTCTCACTCATGGAACCAAGTCTATGGTGCCATAATTTTGTATCCACTTTTGTAAAATCTAAAGTAAAAAAAGAGTTAGCATTACTATTAGATAAATATAATGTACCTACCTTCTCTCCTTTTGCTATTATCGATGATCCTTTAGTGACCTTCCATGATTTTTTTGCAAATATAATTGTGAAACTTTTAATTCCCAACTACCATACTAAAATTAGATTTTTTCTCAATTTAGGAACATGCCTCACCTCTTTTAGCAACCATTTCTTTTCATTCTATAATTTTATCTGCATCTTACCCTTTCCTACAATTTTATAGGTTCACCATCGCGCAAATAACCCTATCCAAAATCACCTTGAATATAGTCTTCAAAATATTTTTTATAGGGTGTAGCATAAAATGAAGCCCCTAAATCTAACACTCAAGAATCATTAATATTATCTAAATAAAGAATTAAATCATATTGTAACACATCACCTACTAAATTTTATTCTTAATTTGTATCTTGTTGTCCATCTCTTTGTTTTCATTTTTGAAACTAACAATCTTTCTTCAAGTGTCCTCTCTTCCCCCAAATCTAGTAGACCAACATTCTTCTAGATTTGTATTTTCCCTTCTTAGACTTACCATGATTACCTAGGCCCTTTCCTCCATCATTTTGTTTTTCCCTATTCTCCATAGTCAAAGTATTACATGATGTCTCACCTATAATTTTCTATTGCATTTTTTCACTAAAAATAATAATAACAACATCATCAAACTTTAAAGTGTTTGAACTAGAGATAAAATTAATCATTACCATGACTAAGTCATTCTAGCTTTTTGACAATAAATAAAGAATCAAAAGAGCCCTAACCGCATCATCAAAATTTACTCCTATAGATCTTAACTAATTTATGATCATGTTAAAATCATTCAAATGATCTGTAACAGAGCCACCTTATAATATTTTTAGATTAAATAAATGCTTCACAAGAAATACCTTATTGGAGGCTGAAGGTTTTTCATACATTCTATTTAATGCCTTTATCGCATCACTTTTGTCTTCTTATTTTAAATATTTAAGGTGATCAATGCTACCAGACACAACTATATTATTCTTAGTGCCTTTTTGTCAAGAACCTCCCAATATTCATCCTTCATAGTCATTGGATTTTTTGCTATTCTACCCAATGGTAATAAAAGATCTTTCTAATATAGATAATCCTCTATTTGCATCTTCCATAGCTAGTAGTTTTGGCTACTAAATTTTTCAACCTTAAACTTGCCTTCTTCCACCGTTGTTCCCACTTGAACCAAAAACATTCTTTTTTTATGAGTTTATCTAACAAATAAACATTCAGCAGTTATTAAGAATATAGAACATAAATAAATATTAATGAATTAAAGATGTAAATAAAATATAGAAAATGCAACACAATAAAGACATAAATTTAACGTGGTTCATCTAATATGGACTAAATCTAAATAGAAACAACTAGTCCTTATTATTCAGTCCAATAAACAAAGGAAAAAAATTACAATACATCTACTACAATATCCTTTTTAGTCACACACAATATGTCATCATGATTAAAATTACCTCATATCAAAGGAGAGTTACATATTAAGAAAAAAATACATAAATATAATTTCTACTATTAGATCTACAACCTAATAGTGAATAGTGTAGATTTAATTTAAAATTACAATATTTTATAATACATTTTTAACAAAATTTTACTTCTGGCGTGCTACCTTTGAATGACTCCCACAATGATCATAATTAGGGGGCATTACCCTCCCCCCTTCCCCTGCCCCCATGTTAAAAACTGGGCATTATAATAAGATTTGGCTCCACCATCCAATAATTTACAGGGTCAAATCATATGATATATTACATAACATCTTGTATTATGTTGTTTAAACCTACCCTTTGCCTAATAGATTCTTTACTCCAAAGTTTGATTTATTCAACATTTGATAAAGGAGATCATTCTCATAACATAAAATCCTTATACCCACTTATTCTACCACCACTTCTCTTCCAAATCCTAACAAGAAGTAAAAATGATTTCTCAAGGGTATCAAAAGCAAATTTATAGGGTCAATTCACATGATATATTACATAACATCTTATATTATGATGTTTAAATCTACCCTTTGCCTATTAGAGTATTTACTCTAAAGTTTGACTTATTTAACATTTGATAAAGGAGATCATTCTCATCATATAAAATCTTTATATGTTTCTTGTATATGTTGGATGTGAAATCACTATTTGAAAACACTATTTATAAACACTATTCATAGTGTTATTCATGGTGATGTGGCATGCAATTGATGTGGCATATGATATGACATGCATATGATGTGGCCTAATAGTGATTGGCTAGTTGGTGATGTGGTAGGGCCTATGGAGGTTTTATCACATGTGATCATGTTGATGTGATGCGAGTGGGTTGTAGTAATCTAGTAAGACACATGGGTTTTATCCTTGGTAGTAACATTTGGTTTATCTTGAGATATAAATCATAAAGGTTGGTGATGGAGAAAATTTATAAGAGGCTTCATGATTCACATGTGTGGTGAAAGTCAAAGGGTGATTGCAACACCTTTTGTACTTGTGTGAACACATGGAAGAAGAAGATAGAAGACTATTATTAGTGATTGATCTCACATGTGTGAGTGGGGAATCATATTTAGAAGAACATGAAGGATGATTGATTTTGTCTAAAATAGATCATCTACTTTGTTGACCTTTGTACATAAATAAAGCATTTCACTATTGGTCACTAGTGCCCACATGGAGTGTGGAGAAATTATTAGGCCACTTTGTTGATTCTTTCCTCTATGTTTTAAATAATATATAAGCATGACTTATCCATTTTATTTGTTCATCTATTTGAGGATCACTCTTGGATCCTTGAAATCTTGGGCTTGTATGCTTGTAAAGAGTTAGAGATTGAAGGTTATGTTGTTTGGCTCAACTAGTTGCATTGTATGCTTTTTTATAAGATGGTTATCATTGAGGTTGGAGGTTAGATCTTGGAGGCTTTGTATACTTGGATCACCTGAGTGCTTGATTAGTGTTGTCAATCAGACTTACACCCTTGTGAAGGTAATTTTAGGCCTTCACAGTCTGTTGAAGCATGGAAACAATCCTAGGTTGTGGGTGACCTAATTAGTAGATTGAATCTTTAGATTGTAAGGGCTAGCTCCCTTTGGTGTATTAATTAGGATCTTTTTTCAATGATAAAAACTACCTAGGAAAAGAGAGAAAAAAAACTTGAAAGAAAATTCAATTTAATGATGGTGATACACCTAAATGATTAGTTGATCCACTCAATTAGAGTTCCTAAAAATACTAATTTAGATAAGAGAAATGCTAAACTTTCAACTCCAATTGACCAATATGCATAAGTATTTCATAAAAAGGTTCTATCTTGTGATCAAAGATTGAGGGAAATGATGGAATAGGCTTGATTCAAGGCACTAACCAACCACTTGCATCCACTGTAAACTCATACAAAAGACATTAAACATAGAACATGACCTGCATAATCTGATAAGCTAGTAACAAGGTAAGAACCAAGACTTGATAAGGAAGAGAAATTTCTATCACATGTGCAAATCAAAGACATAGATACACTATACCAATAACTAAAAAATAAAAATAGTTCTTATATTAATCTAAAAAAGGGTTACAACTCAATATTTGGCATAATTTTGTCTTTCCAAAAGAGCGATACAATTCAAGGCTAAAAAAACAACTTAAATAGAAAATAAACAACAACCAAGAGGTTGGCACTGAAAATAGAAAAGGAAGTCAACTCTTATAACTTATGCGATCTAAAGATTTAAAAATAAATCCCTTTGTCTTATGATTGCATGAAATTTTTTTTAGCATTGAAAAATGGACAGTGGTCTCATCTTGGGCTATTCTTTTAACATGCATGAAATCTACCCATATGCAAATATGGAACTCCTCTTAAGTTACTAGAACATTTGAAAGGCTTCCCTTTGCATGAAATCAATTCCAACATCAAATTTAGAACTCTGCTTAAACTACTATAATGTTTGAAAACCTTTAAGATCTCCAACATTAAACAACTTGAGTCCTTCATGCAAATGAGTCTCCATTTTTAGAACTAAAGGTGTCATGTTTGAAACAATTACACCTAGACATGTCTAGTCTTATTTGGACCACTTTGCATTTATATAAAATCATTGGCTATTGGAATCTCTTATATTTTCTAGTTCTTTGTTTATTTCTATAGGCTTTTCTTCTGCATGTATTTGTCTTGGGCTTATTTGCTCCTGCCTCTGATTGTTTATTTCCATGACTTTATCCATTTTTACTTATGTCTATTTTCACTATCAATATTACATCGAACAAATTGCCTATCAGTATTTTCTTGGTCTATCCCTCTCAGACCTTTTATCTCTCTTCTCTTTTAAGGAAATTTCTTGAAAGAATTGATTCAACCTTTTTTTCTATCACTTCCCCTCAGCCTTTTATTTCCTTTAAGCATTCATCTTCAGACAAATTATTTGAAGCTTATTCTCTTTGGCTTCTCCTTTCTTTTGGGAAAATTGTTTGAAAGAATTATTTTGGGTTTTTATCTTTGTCTTCTTCATGTGGACAAATTATCCATAGGAATTATCTCAAAATTGATTTTCTTTAGACTTCTCTCTTCTGAAAGAATTCCTTCAGAGAAATGACAAGCCCTCTAGATTTATTCAATAGAACTTTCTTGAAGGGGACATACCCTTTGAGAAACTTGAAATGTCCCTTAGAAACCTAAAATGAACTCTTTCAAAAGAGCCCTTCAGACTTATTGTAATGGTCTATTTACCCTAGAAAAGACCCTTTCAGAGAAAATGCAGAATTCCACTTACCCTTTGAAATTATTCAAAGTACCCCTTTAAGCTTCTATAAAGGACCCTTTGAATAAAGAAATGACCCTTGCCTTTTGAAATTTGTGAAGTGAAACTTCCTGAAGGGCACAAACCCTTCGAGGTTCTCGCCAATGTCCCTCAACATCTTTGTAAAGTCCTTTTTTGAAGGGCTAATAACCCTTCCGATTTATTGTTATGAAATTTCTCAAAGGGAAGATACCCTTCAAGATTTTTTAATGTCCCTTTGGAATCATGATGTGAACTTTTTTTAAGGGTAGATACCCTTCAAGATTCTCAAGTTGGGCCGTTTAGACAAAAGTTTGAAGGAATTGTTTCCTTTGGCCTTTTTGTTAAAGACTTTCCTAAAAAGAAGAGCCCTTTGAAAGAATGAAATAGACCCTTCATCAAGTATCCTTTAGAAAAATGTTAAAGTCCTTCAACATTTGGAAAATGGTCCTCTTCTTGGTAAAGTGCCCTTTGGGAAATTGTAAATGGTCCTCTTCCCCTTTTAAATGGTCTTTCGGCTTTTCTATAATGGACAATTCCTTTGGAAAAATTGTATGAAGGAAATTTCCCTTCAAAATAGTACAAAATGGACCCTTCATCTCAAAATAATCCTTTAGTAAAATTGAACAGACCCCTCAATAATTTTGAAATGGTCCTCCTACAGAAATAAAAAACCTTCAAGATTTTTGCTAAGGTCCTCTTCTCCTAGTGACCCTTTAGACAAAAAGACCAAAGGATTTAAACCCTTTGGAACTTTGACATGATCTTTTCCCTTTGGAGAAGAACCTTTCTTCTTGTAAAACCTAAAGTTCTCTTTAGAATTTTATCCTTTCAACTGATTGAATCAACATTTATTCTTTCCTATGGGGAAAAATTGTCAATAGTTGGTAGCATTGGAAAGGAGTTGTTAGAGGAAACTATTTTTAGAGAGGATTTTCTGAAGTAATTGAAATATGGAAGCTTCCATTTGCCTGATGGTTTTTCCCTTACTAGTTTTCAGATTTTCCATGTGTATCTTGTGTAATGTGTTCCCTCTTATCTCATGTTTTATAGATTTTTTTATTCTGCATTATTTATAGATGTGTTTTTCCTAACATGTGGTATCATAGATTTTGGTCCTAACATCTGGTATTAGAACCATGGTGAAAAACTATTGTTTATGAGTGTTTTCTATTGAAAGGTTGTTTTGTGCAAGTGGGAACTATTGTGACAAGAGGAGAGACTAAGTTCAAGATGGAGATTGAAAAAAATAATAAAAGTTTTGATGGCAGGAAGTTTTCTTTATGAAGATGGGGGATTTCTTGGTGAAGATTCTATTTTATTCAATGTTGTGGAGGAGAAGCCCATAGGAGAATTATATGAGAACCTAAAAAATCTTTGCCAAATAGATCAACCAACACATTGTTCTTTATGAAAAGTAACTAAATAGCTTGAGGAGCAACCTAGTCTCTATTGGTGAAGATGGAGGATGAACACAAGGCATGTACCTTATTATGTTTCTTAGTTATGATAAAAAAATTGAAGGGGTATATGTTGTGGTATCATACTGACAACATAATGAGGTAGTCAGAGATGTCAATAACAAAATAAATCCATGAAAAAGAAGAGGTACAAAGAAACTTGAAATTATACCTATTTGAAGTAGTTCAGGAAGATGAAGAAGAAAAAGTGAGACTTGGTGTTTTGAGAAGGAGAAGGTTAGTGTTGAAAAGTATAACTTAGAGTTTCTTGAATGTTATTCATATAGTTATGGTGTAGCTAGGTATATTGATGCATGGAGTAACATTAGAGGCACATGAATTGGTGTTTTGGTGACATTCAAGAGATCAAGATGCATTTTGAATATGGGTTTAAAAATTCGATAGGTGAAGTGATTCACTAAGTAGTGTAATGAATTCCCAAGAGAAGTTGATAGGTTCAATGAAATTGTACCATGTTTTGGCATGGTTGATAGCTAAAAGCTATGTGCAAATGTTTGGTATTGACTTCTATGATATTTTCTCTCCTAACTAACATCAAGAGTGCTACTTGCATGTGTTACTATTCAAGAATTGGATCAAATTCATTCTAACAAAGTGGTTTCTTTGTGAAGAGATGGTTGAGAATGAGGGCTAAAAGGATGAATAAAAGAGTTATTAGTTTGAATATTAAATAAATCATTATATAGGTTGGTGCATACATTACACATATATTACAAGAAATTTAATACCTTCATGAAGAGCCAAAGTATTTAGTAGAGGTTGCTACTATGTGTTGATGACTTGTTGGATAAAGGCCCCAACATGATCACTAGTGTGATAGATTAGATGGATAGGAAATTATGAGATGAAGGTGGAAGGAAGAGTAAACCAAGGATGGAGATGCACAAAGATGAGAAAGTAAGAAAGTACCCCACTTCTTGCATTCTAAGTTATCTTTTGTGGAGTATCCTAGAGGAGGAGAAGAATGTTGTTGTCTTGTGTATTGGATTCATCAGTAGTATGAATAATCATGTATACCATGTGGTGTTCACTAGACTGAATACTTCCAAGTAGTGGGAGTTTTGAGTTGGTTCAAGGAAAAATCTTAGATGGAAGATTGGTCTATGATGGAAGTGGAGAGTCACTTTAGGTGATACAAATATACTATGGAGGAGAAGATGTTGACAAATTCAGTCAGATCAAAGAAGTTTTAGTAGTGTTAAAAAACTTATACTAGGTTTGTGTTAAGGTAGCAATGGGAATGGATGGTAGCCATAGTAGGTGTTTTAAAGTCCTATGTATATTGACTTCAAGTGGGAGAATGTTGGGTGTGAAGTTATTATTCATATTCACTATTCATGGTGATGTGGCATGCAAGTGATGTGGCATACATGTGATGTGACCTATTATTGATGTGTCTAGTTGGTGATGTGGTAAGGCCCATGGAGGTTCTCTCACATGTGATCAATTTGATGTGATGGGAGTGGGGCATAACACTCCACCAAGGCACATGGGTTTTATCCTTGGTAGTCACATGTGGTTTATATTGATGCATAATAGAAAATTTTTGGTAATTTTTGAATTTTTAAGAGGATCCATGATACACATGTGTGATTAAAGTCAAAAGGTGATTTCAACACCTTTTATACTTGTGTGAGCACATGGAAGAAGAAAATAGAAGGCCACTATTATTTATTTGCCTCACATGTGTGAGTGGGGCACCATAATTGGAAGCACATGGAGGTGGATGGATTTTGTGTAAAGTAGAGCATCTAATTTGATGACCTTTGTACATGAGGATAAAAGTTTTGCTATTTATCATTAATGCCCAGATGTAATTTGACAAATTTGTTGGGCCACCTTGTTGATTCTCTCTCCCTCTCCCTTATATGTTGTAAATGTTATATAATCATGAATTATTCATTTTATTTTTTAGCCCTTTGAGGATCACTCTTAGATCCTTTCAACCCTAGGCTTGCATGCTTGTAGAGAGGTACAATGTTAAGGTTATGTTGGTTGGCTCACCTAGTTGCATTGTATTCTTTGTTGTAGGCATGGTTATCCTTTAGGTGGGAGGTTAGAGATTGGAAGCTTTTTATGCTTGGCTCACTTGAGTGCTTGGTTAGTAGCACTAGAAAGAAGTTGCTAGAGGAAGCTATTTGTAGAAAGGATTTTCTAAAGTAATTGAAGTCTAGAAGCTACCATTTACCCAGTGGTTTTTCCATTGCTATTTTTGTAGGGTTTTCATGTATATCTTGTGTAATGTTTTCCCTCTTGTCTCATGTTTTATAGCTTGTTTTTATTCCACATTATTTACTTGAATTGTAGGATGTATTTATCCTAATAGTAGAAATTTTATGTATAATGATAAATCGTTGACTAATTTATTTCATATATGTCTTTAGAATTATACTCTTGGTAGGCTATATACCTTTACCTATGGATACATGAAATATTTCAGTTCTTTATCCAATGATTTCCTAGCTCATTTTGCTATCAATTCTAGAATGAATGATAATGATAATAAGTATATACTTATATTCAATAAAAAATCCAAAAAAATGACTCACCAATCACCTCAAAGTGAATTACAAAATATATTTTCTCATTTTTTAATTTTAACCATTAAGGACAAGGTGGTTTTCAATACTTATCCACTTTTTTATGATCTTTATTGTTCATTTAGAAACTATAAGATCAATATTTTAGAGGCCAACATGCTTAAATATTGGACTAGTGTCTTTACCTCTAGTGGAGCTAAAATACATGGCAAATCAAACTTCAAGGCTTAGAGAAGTGATCATGATATACAACCTTACAATGAGGCTAATAATGTAGTGAATGTGGTGGATTAACCACCTAATATTATAATATTAACACAACAAATATAACGAATTAAATTTACAAGATTGAGTGAAAGTGCCAAAAATGTGCTTAAATAATTTTTTAATTGTAACATGATAAATTTACCTCATATTAGAGAGATCAATCCATCAAGGTCCTTGCCTAGGAATTATGGCACTAATGTATATTGTGATTATCATAGAGTATCCAAACATTATTTAAATAAAAGCATTAATTTGAAACATATGATTCAAGACATTATTGAAAGTAATCAAATTTAGGTAGAGGGTCTCAATAGTGTTTTGAATGAATTAGTGGTTCAACCAAATGAATATGTGAAAATATTTACAAATCCTTTTCCAAATCATGCCACTCAAGATAAATACCAAGGCAATGTTTGTATGGTAAATCACATACAATCATCATAAGTATCTAAAGCTCATTCACTTGATGGATTCTTAGGTTTGGTTAATGAAATGGATAAATAACCTCCTAAAATTATAATTTACGGTCATGAAGTTCTAAATGATTACTCTTGTATATAAGCCTAAAATGGTTTATAATATTTGGATTCTGTAAAATAATAAAAGATATAAGACCATACTAAATCTACCACATTTATAAGATGTTAATACAAAAAATGGTATGTGGCTATAGAAAATGGTTGCAAACACCTAAGATTGTAAGGAACATAAAATGAAAATATATAGGAATAATATCAATCATATAACCTCACTAAATCCAAGGTGCTAAAAGTAAAATCTATAATGGTGATCAACGAAAGTAATATGGTATTAGGTAGTAACCATGAGGTAACTAATCTAGGGGATATATAAGTGTCTTTAAAATTAATCATGAGGTGTGAATAAATAAAAATTAAAGATAATTGTGTCTTAATAAACATCTAAAAATATAAGCATGGATAAACATAAAATGAACTAATATAATATACCAACAAACACACAAAAGAAAGATTATAGTGTTAGGACACTTACCTTGGGTTGACTTGTTAGTGCATTAATATCTTCCTTGAATTTTAGAATTTTGTGAGATATTATTTAATGTGAAGTCAGGGTGGAAATCAGAAGACCTTAGTAGACCCAAGTTGGGGATTCTAAATACTATTTATACCTAATTGGTTAAACTTCTCTCCCTAATATCTTCAAAGTCCTTGTGCTAAATTTAATTCCCTTAAAGGAAGTTACTTACCCTAAATTATCTTATTATTTATAAGGTGGATTTGGATTCAAAATTAGATAGAATTTTATTTATATATTTTTATAAATAAAATTAAAGAACCCTATATATATATATATATAGATGTAAACCCTAAAATTAAAAACTCATATCTAGCTGACATCATTAGCTCAACTGATAACATACAAAGAGCTTCTAGAAGAAACAATAAATCATCTACCCAATTGATAATGTTGAATAGATTAGGGGTAGTATAATACATCATTACTCAAGTCAATGAGGTTGATAAAATGTGTGCAAAGAGAAAAAATGAGTAGAAGAGAGAGAGAGGAAACCTTGGGGGATAACCTATATTGATTTCATGTT
This sequence comes from Torreya grandis, assembly GCA_037957365.1. Taxonomy (NCBI): domain Eukaryota; kingdom Viridiplantae; phylum Streptophyta; class Pinopsida; order Cupressales; family Taxaceae; genus Torreya; species Torreya grandis. Next base: position 306,197 of record JARHVA010002224.1, read on the forward strand.
GGAATTATGATGGAAGTAATAATGAGTAACATTATAATATTTATAAAAAAGTGACATTAGTTAGCCCATCCAAATTGTGGTGTAATCCTTTGGACATAAAATGATGCAAGAGCACCTAGGTTCATAATATATCTTGCACCAAATAAAAATACTTGGTGTAGAAAAAATATTTTTTTAGAAATGCAAAATTTTGTTGTTTTGCTCACAAGCATTTTGAGTATGTTTTTTATTGCCTTTGTTTGTTTGAATTATCATTTTCACATAGGTATGGAAATTTTTGTGCAAATTAGTAAAATTTTAATTTTATGATGTTAGAACATTGGTGAGAAGGCTTATTTTACAAAGTTTTCGACACTTTTCACACAAGTGGTGTGACAATGTGTATTTGGGGAGGTACTATGAGAAACTTACACATTGAATTATGCTATTGGATTCTAGCTGTGGACACTATTATTTGGATTGTGACTTACACACATTTTATTTAAAACATGAAACTTATCACAAGTGATAGGAAAACCTAAATCAAGGATCCATTACAAGTTACTAACCATTCCATTTAATGCCTCAAATCATGTATAGGTTTTGTTATGAGAAAGAGATATCATTTAATATCCCATTGTGATGTGTTATGGGTCATAGGGATTGTATTATGCATGTAATTATTATGGAACATAGTGATGTGTCATCATAGTTTGATAGTTGTAGTGGGTTGTTGAGAGCATTAATGTAAGTAGGTGGGTCTTATGTTTATATAAACACACCCATACACATGATACATGGTATCTTAGGATATAATTGGAGGATGATGAGATACTTATATCTATAATGATAAAAAAGTGAAGATGTTGTAATGCATCTCATTTGAGATTTTTGTATAACTATAGAGGATTTTAATGTCTATTTTTATATTATAGTGTGTGTAAGTTGTAATTCATTTGATTCAATAAAATAACAACTTTTGTTGGTTCATTTTGTATCCATGTATAAGGTTGGAAGACACTCTTTTGGTTGAATTTGATTTATAGGATGAATGGTATAATATTATTCTTAATTAGATATTATAACTATAACTGCATCCATAAGTATTAGAGCCAAGTTATCCTTATGGAGTGAGCATGTGAGTGAGATATAAAGTAGAGAATACATATTCAAACCAAGAGTGTGTTTTTTATAATGTGTAATAATTTTTATAAAAAGTAAATGTTAAAAATGGAGGTTTCATTGTAAGAGTGCTAAGGATTGTATACTTGGTCAAAATAATTATAGGAATGCAAGCCCATTAGAGGCTATAGTGACCATAAAAATAAAAAGAGTTATGATTGATGATGAAACTGATAATGAAGTCATTTAATAAGTTACTTAGATCTAAGTATAATAACTGGTTGATGAACCAGAGGATTGATTATTGCAAACAAATACAAAAATGATTAGTAAGCTGAAGCTTGACACCATGATCTATTCATGAAGTTTGAGTATTGAAGAACTCATTGATTGGATCTTTGAGATAGATAAAAATTTTGATTTTAAGGATAAGGAATATCCCAATAAAGTGATTTTTTCCTAAAAATACATAAAGGTTCATGTATCCTTATGGTGGGAGCATATACATCTAGAAAGACTTTATAAATGCAAATAAATAATCAATACTCTGGATAGACCGGTCACAAAGTTGAAGGCTAAATTATTTCCTCATAATTACCCTTTTATTTATTCAATAATTATAAAAGTTTTCAATAGAAGGATATGAATTTAAATCATTATACATAAGAGTTTTATAGACTCACTATCAAGCAAGTCATGTTGAAGATGTCATCGATAATATATCAAGGTATATGCATGGAGTGTGTATTTAAATAAAATATGTGTTTGGATTGGTACACTTGCATTCAATATAATAATCTTATTAGTATGTGTTAAAGTTATAATTTAAGTGATCCCACAAAAAATAATGTAAAATGTTAGGAAAAGGATTCTTTTTACATGTAAAAGGACAAGGAAGTAGTGGCATAAGTTATTCTATGCAAGAAGGATGATAACTCAAAAATAGAGGAATAAATTCAGAGATATATATTTAGTGAAAATCAAGTTATTTTATTTTTATACAAGGTAAGCTTAAAAAACTTATGAGAGAAGAAGTTGGTTATAAAATAAAAAAGTAGGTAAATAACCCAAACATAACAAAAAACTAAATAAACTAATTAATAAATTATTAACTTTGGATCATACTTGATCCCAAAAAACTCACCCTTGATCTAAAGGGTTATAATAGATGAATGAACTAGAGAAATAACTATGAATTCATCAAAGGAACTTTGTTGTAACTATAAATAGTGTACTGTACCTCTGGCATTGACCAAAAACTGATGCCACTCCATAAATAAGCCCACCCAGGTGAGTTTAGAAAAAAAAGGCTGATGAACATGATCAAAGTTTTCTCATCCCTTGGTGATTAGTTTAACATACTATAATAGAACACAATCAAGCATATTAACTAAATTGACCCATATAAGGTCCCACACAAGAACCCATCCAAGTGAAAAATCCATACTATGTATGGCACATCTCCCTGATGTCTAACAAATGATGATGACCTTTACTCAACACTAAAGGTGATAACAACCCTTGTCAACTTATACTATCACCAATGATTGATCAAATACCAAAAAATGTAATATCTTCTCCCCTTATCAGGTAAGAAGTGAGAATCCTTGCATTGAGATAAAAAAAATAAAACAATCTTATCTACTCCATGTCATGAATAGGTATGAAAAACCAAAAATGGAACTGAAAGCAAGAACACAAGCCCAAAAAATGCTACTACAATAAATCCCAATCTTGTGTCTAGTAGCTCACACAAGACATATGAATCAATGAGCACTGAAAATATGGTGTCAGGTCCATCAGGACCATATAATTTGGCCATATAAAATTCCTCTTGATAAGAGGGTGTGTCAAAATAAACAAAATAACTAGAGCAACCAAAAGATCAGCACTAGAATGGTCCACATAATTGGCCTCATCTTTATTTATGTGGAGAGAGGGGTTATAAATAAGGATAAACATATACAAGATGTATAATACCACCACATTTGAATCATTTTGGATATTTCATGTGATAATGATATCCATAAGAGGTGGACTCATTAGAATAACTATAGGAGTGAGAAGGATGTCGATGGTGATGTTTGCATTTGGAAGACCTTGGAGAATGATGATGTGGAGACCATTGAAAATGATGTGGATAATGTAATTGAAAGTGTTTCATATAATTATTTTGAAATTGTTATTATATAAGTAAATTATCTTTGTGTTAGGACCTATTCTTTAAATGGTGAGACTCTTCAATAGGTATATTTTTCCTTTGTACAAATTATCTCTCATGTTGAGTCAACAACTCATAAATGGAGTCAAATGTGGCACCATAAAGTTTATCACTAAGTTGTAGAATTTCAAAAAAATTGGTGTATGTATAATTAATGCCACTCAATGTGATGGAAATCAACATATCATCATAAATTTTACCCCCTATATTAAAATACTCTTGTTTTAGGGTTTTCATGTGGGAAAGATATTTAAAGACATATTCGTTATCTGCTAATTTATTATTCAAAAGATGCATAAGAATGTCAATCTTCTTATATGCAAGTTATTTTTCATACAAATCTCTTAATGTTTTCCATGCTTTCCATGCACCAATTTTAACTTACTTAATATGAATGATAACTTGTTTAGTGCAAGATGATTTTAAAAGTGCGAGTACACACTTATCACATTTTTGGTACTTAACCAACTTCTTGGCTTTAGTTGGTGGTGTGGTTTTTTTATCTATGATTTACCATAAATCATTAAAGATTAGGGTGTTCTCCATGTTTTTACTCCATTCTTTATAAAATTTAGGTGATTATTTAACATTTTTTGAGATCAAACTCATAATTTTTGCCATGACGTAATAAAAGAGAGAAAAAATTGAGGAATACTATTGGGGTTTGGCCTTTACCACCAAATAGATTTTGATTAACAAATAATACTTGTATTTTTCAACATATTATACCTTATAACTCCTATTACACCCTTATATCATCATTTAAAAAAAACTTGTTTTATCCTTATAACTCCTTTACACCAATAATAAGATAAAAAAATACTAAGTTTGATCAAAATACAATTTCAAAGGGTTTTGAACCCTTGACCCTAGTTTGTCATGTGCTTGTGAAATTTGTATGGCAAACTTCACTACAATGAATATTAAAATTACTTTGAAGAATTTTCAATATAACTAAAGTTTGTATGATTTTTTTAAAAATAAAAACCAAATTTTAAATATGTAAAAAACCATTTCACCTTGCTTGTAAAAATGACACTTTTGTCCTTCTGGTAGAACCCACAAATAGTTAAATAAATATTATTTTAATTTTTTATGCCATGAAAATTTATTACCATACATTATGTTTCCCCATATCTAGATTGTTACGCTATATAATAGTAAATTGTGACACTATCAGTGATTTTGAGGAAGAACTTCTTCCCAAAACTTATCACATGAGTTTTTTTTTCAAATATGGTTTGTTTTCCTCTTATAAAAACTAGATTTATGTTACAAAACATAATTTATCTTCCTCATTATTTGATAAAATAAAAAAATATTAAATTGGTGTAGTTTGCTACATAAAAAAATATTAAAATGGTGCAATCTACTTGCTGATATTAAGGCGGTGAATAAGTTCAGCCCTGGTAATATCAATGGTGTTTGTATCTTCAAATGAGATCTTGAAATTGGCAAGATTTGTTATAGGGGAGAAGAAAATACCAATTTATTATTCCATTGTTGTACAAGTTTGGTCTTCTTTGGACTAAGGAATTAAACTTGCTAACTATATTTAGAATGTATAAATGTGTGAGAAGCAAGATTACAAACACCAACCATTGAAAATTTTCATGTACCATTGAAATGTGTGTAATGGTGAAGACTATTATACAATGATTCTCAAAGGCTACGATTTGATCTTAATCCACTAAGTGGTCTCCTCATAAATGCATTGGCACTCATGTGATCTTTTAGATGTTTTAAAATTGTACCAGGTAGATATGATTATTTGTTATGTTTGATTGGCACTATACAAGTCAATTCTTCAAACCATATCTTTAATATACCTCCTTAGATATCCTATAATCTGATACCACTGATAACCCACAAATGGAGGAATAAATTCAGAGATATATATTCAATATAAATCAACTTATTTTATTTTTGTACAAGGTAAGCTTTAAAAGCTTACGAGAGAAGAAGTTGGTTATAAAACTAAAAAATGGGTAAATAACCTAAACATAATTAAAAAAAAAACAAACTAATTAATAAATTATTAACTTTGTATCATACATTATCCCAACAAAGGAAAAGCTAACACTTATTATCATAATGATATAACTCAATGATACAAAGAAATTTTATATAATTTATGATAAGAAGTTTTATGACATAATGAAAGAACTTAAAAATTTGTGGCATTACTTGTTGTAAACACCACACTTTTTATTACACCTTTGACAACATCAAGTTTGAGTTATCTTTGACATACATTACTTGTGTCTGTGCATTTGACTCTTTCTCAGTTTCTCCCTTATCTGTTTATCTATATATGAACTTGACCAACCATATTTATTTTCAATAATAAATTATTTTCCTTATTATATTACCATTAGATTCTAGATCACTATGTTTCCCTTCTTGGACAATGCTAGAGATAGTCAATTGTTGGAAGGCAGTGGTAATTTTTACCTTCATTAATAGTGTCCCAGGATTCTTAACAACTAATTTTAAATTTAAAATATCTCTTTGGGTTGGACTAGACATGTTTCAAATTTAGTTTATTAGGGTAAATACCAAATATTCATCTATAAATACACATCAATCCTAAGGCCACTCCCACCTAGCATCTAAGACGTATCTAGAAAGAAATTGGAAAAGCTTGAGAAATCCATTTTCACACCCTTGAGGCATTATCCAAAAACATGAAAATATAAATAACCCTAAAAGGAAAAATATTAAAATAAAAGTTAAAATATAAACATAAGGTCAAAGTTTCATGTTATCAAATGTCAAAATCCAAATCATTAAATTTATTTCTATTGTATCATGATTATGCACACATACACACAAGTATGAGAAATAAAAATATTTTGATACCTATTTAGATTATTGGAATTTAGGAAATGATCAAACACTTAATAATGAGTGGTTGGGATTTTCCAACCCATACTTTACCCCCTTTTTTAGGTCAAGCAAGTATTAAAAGTGGATCTAGATTTTCAAGGCAAATGAAGATTAAATCAGAGTCTGTCACAAGACTGGGAATCAATAAATATCCAAAAATTATATTGATAGGAACATGAAATTATTTATGGTAGATCATAATATACAAATACAAAAGGATAATACTGATAGATAGTGGATAAATTTTATTACTTTAGTTTTATAGGCTTCACAAAAAACATTTTTGCAGAGTTTGAAAATTTGTTTCCTAAGTCAAGTTATTATAGAGCTTAAACTTATCAATTTAGAGGAATATACATAGGTAGTGAGAAATAAATAATAGATTATCAGGTAATTACCTTATCTCTTGGTCATTTATATATTTACTACATGTGATCAATATCTGTTTAGCAATTTAAATAGGTGTTGTCTATGTTATACTTTATGCAATTTGAATTTCAATAGATTTGGAACGCGCGCGCGTGCACACACACACACACAAAATAAAAAAATAAAAAAATAAAACATTATGGTGAACTTGATCATTATTTTGAGCATGGTAAACCCTATGCCTTTATCTTTCAAAGTTTCTTACTTATCAGGGTTTTAGATTTCTCCTAAATTAAGGTTTGGATTTGATTTTTAATAATCACAATGGAAAAAATAGTTGATGTGGATGTTAATAAGGGAAAATATTATACACATTTTCATGATATATTTGATAATATAGATGAAAGGGAATAAAATGATTATCTTAAAATGAATCCAAACATGGTTGATGCATTATTTACATGTAACTAGAGATGAAATGAAAAAGATTGATAAGGAACCTACATTTGAGGAAAACAATGTTGATCTTTTCAATGATATTAACTTACATTTAGAGTCACAAACTCTAAAATAGGTGTTCAAACCACTTATACTATGGCTACCATTCATATGTCTACACCTATGGATACACATGTGATGCCCACCCATGGTGTAGGGAAAACATAGGTTAATCCTTAGACTTTTATGGATATTCCAATTTAAAATAATTTTATGTATTCTAGAGTTTCTACTCATGTGAAATAATCTAGTACTTCTCAATATTTGATGCCTACTACTAAAACCCTTGTAAAAACTATTCTTGATGTTCAAACTAAGGTATCCCAATTGGAGTAAGTTTCTTCTAGAGTGGACTATTGAACTGATGCTTGAGAATTATTACCTTAGTGGCCCAAAATATTTGAGCTTATTCCTTACCTATAGGATTCATTTCATCTAATATTAAATTATATGATGGTAAATGTGATAAATAAAAAGCCTTAGGTCCTTTCATGCAACAAGTTTGGACTATGATAGGTTGTTGAAAAAAATGTTAATATGGAGTCTTAAAGACTATGCTTTGTTATGGTTTCATGATCTCCACTTGGAATTATTACATTCCTTCAATCCATTAGATAATTAATTCTTAGCGAACTATTCTATCAACATTAGTGAGAAACTATCATATGCTTAAATTATAAAACTTAAGTAAGGACTTAATTAGCCTATCAATTATTATGTGAATCATTACAAGAATATTTCTCTCTAAGATAAAAAAATCTTATGGATGATAATGATTTTCAAGACATGTTCAAATAAATCTTAGTTTCTCCTCTACATGAGTCTATTATGTTCAAATGCTTTCAATATTTTGATGAATATGCCATACATTAAAATATTATGAAGTTAAACTACTTGTTATTAATAATATAAAGTATGGGTATAATCCTCCTACATCTTCTAATGCCATGTTTCAGAATACTAAAACATTCAAAGTTAAGATAAATGAAACTAAGTATGAGGCTAAGGTAAGAGTTAATGTAGTTTGACAATTAAATAATAGGCTTGTCTTATTGGATCCACAAATATTTAAGTTTACATGATTGTCAAAACATTCTAATGACACTAAAAAATATACTTGAGTGAAGTCTCATACATCCCCCTCCATCAATAGAGGTTGATATGAATAAGACTATCATAGATTCAAGGGACACTCTACTAATAGATGATTTAGCTTAGGAATTAATATACAAGATGTAATTGAGGAAAATGTTATTTAAGACAATGATTTTTATACACAAAAAAATGATTTAGTTTCACAACCTAATGTGAAACTTAAAATATTTTTGGTCCCTTTCCAAATCATGATATTAGTAGAGGTTCCTAGAAAACTCATCAGAACATGATAATTTGTGTTTATGTGTGAAGTCAGATACAAACTTAGAATGTAGACACAGTTATAGAATGTGTCAAGTCTTAATCTAGTTAAAAATTATGTATTTATCCATATAAATACAAATTAAATTATACAAAAAATTCATCATTATTAAGTGATAATTTTTTTTGAATTAAATACATCATATACTTTGCACAAAATAAGTACAAAAAACCTTTGGGAAAACCATTGTTAGATCTCTATATCAATATCTATTTTTTAGAACCCCTTTTCCATTATAATTGATCACTATTTATAGAAATTTATAATGCATTATTGGTTCACATTCCATCCATTTGTTTCAATCTCGAATGAGTGTTTTCATATTCCATAGACTTTTGGAATACATACATAGGACAAATACACACAAATTGAAATATTTTCTATAGACTGAAATCCATCACACAGTTATCATGTATTTACACTCAATGATTTTACAATTATATTATACTATCAACACTTTACCAGACTCAAACATTTGTCTCATCTCAAAACAAAGTTGTAAGAAGTGTGCCTTGTATTGGAGTTGAGATAAATGCTTGTGCTAAGGGGGTGGGCTAAAAACATTACTTACAATAATATTTGAAGGTGTTATTTATTAGTTTCACTTATTGCAAACTAATTAGCTACATTTTTAGATTTTAAACTAAGTAGAGTACTAATCTACTTCCCTTACAGGTTTACAATAGATTGACATAACTAGGTGTCCACCCTTTACATGTTTTCAACCAAACTAACCCCTCTTAATGCTTAAGGCCTTCATTAATAGAAAAAAATAATCAAATGTTTTAAAATTAGAATCTACATAGTACCTAGATAGAAGTTGGAGGTATAAACTACATCTATGGAATTGAGGAAGACTGTGAAGATGATGTTTTTGGAGTTATTATTGAAGTAGTCACAACTATATAATTGGGGGTTGGAGGTGTTTTTTGAATTTAGATGGCTGATTATGTAGCTGTGGTAATTTTTATTTGTTGGACCTCTTGATAGAGTTGGTTTCGTGGGATGAATTAATGCTCCTTGATGACTTCATTATGAAACTATCTAAAAAGGACAAGTCCTTCTTGAACATAATCTAATCAATCTCCCACACCATATTGATCATAGTGAACAATGGGACTTGACACCCCATAATATTTTGAATGTCATAATCTTCTATGATTTTGAAGATGGTCATAGTATGCAATACCTTTTGATGGAATTCTTTGTTAACTCTTCTACTCAGCTTGCATGCCTTCACATCTAAATAAAAATAAATAAATTGTGAAACAAATCATTTTTTCATGTTTTTAGCATGTACTTCACATTATCTCTTAACTCAAGAGACTTATTCAGTGCTACATAAAACTCATTTGAGGTAGCTGATTGATCTTCCATTACTCCTTAGGCTTTATTAGCCTTATCAAACTCTGGGTTGGATTCATTCCATGTGGTGTTTAACTACTATTTATAGTCAAACATGATTCTGATTATGTGTTGAGTTTAGAGAGAAATAGTGTCCAAGACTTGGTTGTACTCTTCAAGGAGATAAAAAATAACCTCTATTTCTATCTTCAAAATTTAACCTTGCCTTCAAAACTATTAAAACTTCTGCACAAGATAATATTTTTTTAGCTGAGAAAGAAGGGATGTGAAATGATTTTCATTAGACATGACTTGGTCATCAAAGACTTGAGTGACCAAGGTAGGGGAAGTGTCATTGATTAATTTATTAGATTTGGTTAGGCAAAGGTGTAAGTTTGCATTTTCCTCCATTAACTATGATGCCTCTTGTTCCAATAAGGAAGACTTTTGTGTGATAAAATCTTGGAAAACAACCATTCCCTTAATTTTTTTGACAAAGGTAGATGGGAAACATCAAGTGATGCTTCCTACACCATTGTTTCAAGGGGTAAAGTAAAATATTTAGGAATCCTAAGTGCCTTATTTATTTTCACCATTCGAAGTGAAAGGTTTTATGTTGTATTGAGTATGAAGGATCATCCACATCCATTGGTTAGAGAATTATTTCTTGTGCTAGGACACCTCCTCTTGTGCACCCCCTCGACTAGACCCTCAGCCTTGTTATGTGGAATATGGATATTGGACCTTGAGTGTCACCACCTTCTTGGTGGTTTCTATTGATTATTATGATGTGAATTTTACCTATATTTTATATTTTGATTATGTATTTTCTTTAGCAACTGCCGTTGCCTAGTCTTTAGCCACTTGATCTTGGCCCTCCTTATACATTTTCTCATCCTAATTTCATAGTAATTATTTATTTTTTTCTTTTTCTTTTGTCTTTGCTTCTATGTCATCCTTGACCTTTTGCTTTTATGTTACTTGCACTTCTTGATTTACTTGATCTTTATCTTTGCTCTTAGCTTATTCATCTTAATGATTCTTTTTTCCTCTTGCCTCTTCCTTTACTCCTCCTCTTCCTCAGAAGCCTTTTGTACTAATTATTCCTTTCTCTTATTATTTTACTCTTTCCTTTCCTTATTTTCCTCTTTTCTATCCTTCTTCGTTATTTCTTTTTTAGCCTTCTCTTACTCAACTTGATCTTTTAAAACTTGTTCATGCACTGTTATATCTTCTTGTATGGATATATACTTAGGATATGGTTGTGAAGTAAATTTTGGATCATGCATAGGATTTGAATAACTTGGAGATGATAATGACTTCAAACAAGAGGAAGAAGAGGTTAATTTAACCATAGTGCATTTGTATGCTAGTGCATTTTGTATATATGGGGGGACTAAATTATTATTTAACCACTTATAGTTCTAAATCATATTTTGGGTTATTTTTATAAGATTTGATTGTCTTATGGATCAACTAGTTATCATTCGACCAAAGAACTCATATGTTTTACAATAGTTGGTGATATTCAAAGTGAAAAATGGGTCCTTGGCTTGCTTATCAATGGTTGTTATGGGCTTATTTACTAATATGGGATTGATTTTGACCTTAAAGACCCTATTCCTAGTGCTCCATAAAAAATCATAGCCATCATGCATGTGTTATTCCTCTTATGCCATCGTATCGACAATTATCAACACAAGAAGTGTGGGAATATCTACCAAAAGGATCTTCTAGACATTATTTCACACTTGACAACTGCATAGTACTTTATAAAATAAAAACTCTTTTTCATCTTCTTTCTCATAGATCTCAACACTTATGTCTTCAATCATTTAATTTTATACGTCCTCCCCCTAATGCCTAGTTGAGTAAGATCATATTTTGTAGTGATTTATGGGACATTCTTGTCAAAATTCCATGATTTAATGCTACACATCTTTTTTTTTTGTGGGGTTGGTGATTATCTGTGTAATGGTACCTTCTTATTCCATAAAAGATTCTAAAATGAAGATGCTTATGCTTCAAATAGTACATGCATCTATACTTGCAGTTGTGTTGTTGATTAGTGAGGCAATGGCTATTGCACCCTTAAAAGTATCATTCATATTAATGTTACTGATAAAGTAGAGTTTTTATAATAAATGTTTTACCCCACACATCTAAAATATTGATAAATAATGGTAAGGAAGTTATTGGTGCCTTTGGGAGCTCATGGCTCTGATTTGTATGCCATTATTGATCTTAGTCACTGTAGCATGTTGACCCAAATATTGCATGACATTTGTATGTACCTAAGGGTGTGAAAGAATAAACTATTGGATTTACACCCACCATCCATTAAATCAACCCAAACATTCATAATATTGGATTATTTTGGTCTTAAAAATATTTATGAATATGGTCATAGGCCATAAGTTTAAGTCTGGATTGATGGTGCTATTTGAGGACTTCCATTACATGAAGTAGAGAAGTTAGAATAATAATTGATACTAAAAGGCCTATGATGTGCCACTGATGACCTTCTCAATATTGGTGATGAGATTATAGATCAATAATTTTGGGTATTTTAAATATTCATTTAGTCAAATCATGTGGTAAACACTATCTATCACCCCTTTTGTGGCTTGTTTCACACTTTTGGTTATCTACCAAAATTGCTTTGTGATGCATTTATAAAGAATGCACATTAAAACATACTCTCTATGGTCAATAGGCATCCCCTTGTATGTCATTATTTTTATCCCTTGTATCTAAATGAATGGGTGGGCACTTTGTTTCGTAAGGGTTTAATTGTTTTCCACTCATAGGGAATCTATTTGCTTGTGCCATGGTAGTAGTGTTGATGAAAATAGTCACATATTATGATAAATGAATGGCACCCTCATTTATTGACTAAGAAGTGTCATAATAACCTCATAAATCTAGAAAAAGGTTAGTAATTTTATAATATGCTTTACATTGGCTCCTCATAAGTGATGTTGTAATGCTAGGGAACCTAATTACACTACTATTGGCTGATCTAGTATAAAAAAATTGGATTTTGTTATGTCAATGAAGTCAATGGGTCTAAATCATGGAATATTATTTGTATAAGTGTAATATTAATCCACATTTATTCCTTATATGCATCTGTGAGAGGGATCAAAGGCTACGAATGATAGATGGTTGCTATTTTGGTAACATTCAAATGATAAATTTGGTTGAATTGGTATTGGCAAAAAAATCACACCCAAATGAATGAATTAGGCATAAATAAGAGAGGTATATTGTTTGAAAAAGTGTGTAATGTCATTATTTTATTTATGACCTTTTTATATAGATTTTATTGATTGAATCTAACACACTACTTTGAATGTGCCAAGTTGTTCATACATTTTTTTGCTTGTTGAATTAATTACAATTGGTTATTGATGATTTGGCATTAGATATTAAAAGTTTTAAAGAATTGATTTGGATGATAGGAGTTGTTGATATAATGCACCATATTTTAACTCATCTAATTTCTTTTATTGTACACCCCCTAATTCTAAAACTTAATCTACTTTGGGAAAGATCTAATCTTTAAGTGTCATCATTAATGACTTTTTGAATGATCATTGATTATCCCTCCTCCATAATTTATTTTTAAATGCCTTATTCTTAGACTTAATTAATGATCCCCATGTTGAATTTGTATGACATTGTTCCTTTCATGCTGGTTTAGTTTCCTTGTCACACTTTGTGACTTTGAATTTTATAACTTGGTTCCAATATATTGCACTAAAAATATTGCACTATATAACTGTAATTCAAACCTAAAACCAATTTTTTTTTTTAATAAACTAAAAAAAATCCTAATTTACATGGTGCTACTTATCACCGTTTATAGTTTTCCTCTAAGATCTGATAGAGATTATTGACAATACTTGTAGCCATTTACATGTCCTAGGAGAATGGTTTCTTAAAGGTCTTTTAACACAATTATTCCTTGTTATGAGACATCAAGAATGATGTAAAGTCCTTTCCATCAGATGCACACCTTGCTTGGAAATGTTTGAAATATAATATCATTTAATAACACTCATTATAAAAAAAATTATTTGGATCACAGATTATGATCATGCCACACTTTTTGAATTTTTGTGTCCATTGTACTCTTTGCCTAGTTTATTCCATCCTAGTTAAATCCATCAATCATGATTGAAGAGAGTTTCAATATCCTATTCACATGATAATTACAATTTATAGATTAGGGATTATGTACCCATTGACATGACCTTATCTAATTTGTAAACTAGCTAATATAATGTGAACCCTATTGCATGCTTTTAGTTTATCCTATATGCCTATAAGATCGCATGAATTTGATCCTTCCATTCATCTCTTTGCACAACACATATTTTTTTGAGCATCTTATCAATTACTTTATTTGATGCCTCTACCTACCCATTGGCTTTGGATGATATGTTATGCTTTTTTGGTATGATGTTATAAAACCCTCCATCAGAGTCTTGATGGTGCTATTAAGGAAATGCATTCCTATATCACTAACCAACTTAATAGGAAATTCAAACCTAGTTATAATGTTCTCATACAAAAAATTGGTTATGTCCTTAGCACTATAGCTTATACCCATTTAGTGAAGTAAATTTTCATAGTGATTATATACCTTGCATGACTGTGTTTACTAGGAAGATTTATTGGTCCTAAAAAGTCAATTCCTCAATTTTAAAATGACTACATAACTAACATAAGGTTTAATGACATTTCATCTATATGATTAGGCCTTCCCATCATTTGACATATGCCATTGTGTTTTGATACTTGATGTGCATCATGAAACATAGTAGGCCACCATAAACCACTTTGCAATATCTTCCTTGTAGTGGATTCTCCTATGAAATTTCCACCTATGATTCCTTGATGTGCCTCTTGAAGAAGATGTGGTCACTCATGATCCAAAGCTACTATGTACAATACATTATATTTTCCCATTTTTCATAGAAATCCATTAATTATGCTAAATGTATTGGCTCTTATGATCAACTATTTTTTATCCCTTTCCACATAGTATGAAGTAAAAATTCCTTATTATAGGAAATTGGATGTCTTAAATGTTTTTTATAATCATAGAGACATGAAATAATTGGCATATAGTGATTCATATTGAATTTATTTAGGTTCCTTTTCATTAAACCTCAAGTGTAATAGTCCCATATTTTCTCTCCTTGGCTTCACGTTGATCCTATACTAAAATTATTAAAACAACACTAACCACTGAGATATCCTCCCTCCTAATATGGGATTAATTCCCTAATATCATAGATATTGGTGATAAATAAAAAACAAATGAAGTTTCTAGAAGGTAGTGTCTAAACTTCTAGAGTGCGAAAACCATTGATAAAAATTGTTGTTATATAGTTATGTATTTTTGTCTATAGCAGAGAGTTTTTAGATTGTGAAATGAATGGGATGGTCCCATCCTCTATATCCTTGTTTTGCTACAATAAATCCTATGATATTTCCTAAAGAATCTATATGAACATGAAATGGTTTGACCCAGTCAGGAAATACCAAAATGGTATTACTAGCCTCTGATTTTGATCCACAAATTATTTTTACACTCATTTAAAACTTAGATAGGAGCTCTTTGAAAAAAAACCTTATCATCTAGATAGACTTCCATTAAACCTTGAATAAATTCTTTAAATGCAACAAACACAACACTGCATAACATAAAAAGAGCATTTTAAATTCAAAATACTTCACCTTGTATGTAAAATATCCCCATTCTATTACCAATGTGGTTTTAACTTGATCTTCTATTGTGATTGATATCTGATGGTAGCCATTGAACCCATCTATAAAATAATACACTTCATGTCCCGTGATAGATTCCAAGACTTAATATATGAAAGAAATTGTGAATGGATCATTAAAATAAACATAATTTAGCACATGATAGGCCCCACATACTCTAATTTCTCTATAATTTTTAGGCTACACCACCATTGGGATATCTAGTTAGATTTTTACACCAAATAGATAATGCTTGCTTCTTTCATCCATTCCAATTCAGATTTTACATTCAATTTAATGTTGGGGTTTAACCTATATGGGTGCTTTTTTATAGGTCATGCACACTCCTTTAGCTCTATGTGCATCTTTCCTAGTGAAGGATCCAAACCTTTTACTTCTTCAAACTTTTTTGGAAATACATCTTGATAATATTATAGTAGTTGCAGTCCTTATGAAATTTCATTCTACATGTAGTAGTTACCTAAAGTCACAAGTTTTGGTAAAATCTCTATCCCAATATTCACTACCAATTTATTTAATGGTTCCTAGTATATTTTTTGGAATCCCTTAGAATTAAATCTTGTAATGTTATTGGTACTTTCTTATAAATGTTAAGATTTCACAACTGCTGATCTTCAGTTTGGTATACAATCTTAGATCTAGGCTCATCCACTTCTCACTCTAGTTTAAAAAAAATGTTCAAATCCAAGTCCTCATAACTATCATTGGACTTAGCCTATTCCTCCTTATCTATGTTTTAATTGAAAGGTTTTATCAAAAAATTATCTTTTTATTTACTCTCCTTATAGGTTTTTAGAGATGCATTCAAGTCCTTAGCCATTTCCTCCTTTGAAGCACTATCTTGTATAATACTAAGATCCTCTACTCATCCATGGCATAAGAATATATTCAAAATTTGAAAATTTTGTTATACCAAAGGGTTCTCATCTTCAAGATAAATGTTTGGATAAATTTTTGTTGGACATGTTGCCAATTCTTAGTCTCCCTTATGTGCTTTTAATGCATGTACCACATTGTTGGGATTGATGCCAAGGTATACCTAAATACAAGTACCCAATATTTGGGTTCTATATTACATAAACCATATATATATATATGTAGCTATAGATATGCATTTATAAAAACTACATTTTTTTGAAAAATATCTGCTATTACTTGATAGTAGATGGTACTTCGAATTAAATGTGTAACAACATGCAAGCCTCATACCATTGAAACTAGTTTGTCCTGTGGACTACCCACCAAACCACAATAGTTCAATTTAGTGAATAGTTTAGTGAGCTCACCATTTGGTCTATATTAGGAACATGATTTTATATTTTGAAGATGAATTAAACTAATTTTTCAATTGAAAAACATTAGGTAGTTGGTATTTTACGGTAAAAAACATTCATATTGAACACACCTCATGACATCCTATTACCTAGTTCAACATGTGGGTATATAAATTCCCACTGATTGAAGATGCAATTTCCTAAGGTAAAATACCTTATTTTATTTCCCTAGTATAGTCCATGTTTTTCACACCTAATTTGTATAATAAATCCCATTCAAACCTTATTGTAAAATGCGTTGATAGTGACTTACATTCTCCTATTTGAAACTATGTAACTAATGCATTTATTATCACATGTTTAGAATAAAATTGTGTATTAATTTTGGATACTATTGAGGCTCTATTTATGGATGTAAAAAGTGATACTCTATAGCTTGCAGTGCATTATGCATAGATTTTGTGCCCACCTTGAACCAACTATTATATTCGTAGGCAAAGGGTGAATCCAAATCTTTGGGTATAATGTATGAATTTATCTCAATTTTATTCAAGGGAATAATGATTATTTTATCCCCTTGGTTTACCTCTAGTTGATTTCACACTGTATTAATGATCATCTAACAATCATATGTCCATTTTTGACTAATAAATGTAGGATAGTGTATTTCATCAGTCTTCATGTCAATTACTTTTACATATCCTCTCAATTATAGGTCAACCACTTTGATTTCCACATCCTCCAGTAGACCAATAGGTTATACTATTGGTGTAGGATTTTTACCATCACATGGTTCTACCTACATGGTCTAGTTAGCTTGATTAAGTGTCACTTTAGGTGTTTAATAAAGTTTATTTGGGAAGATAATCCCAAATTCATGAGGATGTGAGGACATGTATATATTATACCTATATATGTACCATTCCTAAAGCTATTTTTCTAATTAATCTAGAACCAACCAGGAATGTTATTGCATTTGAAAGATTTTACACATTGTGAGACTTCTTCCTCTCATGTGTTCATGGTTTCACTACTCCATATAGATTTACCTTCGTGCATTTGATCCTATCCATTTATCAATTATAAAGTGTGGTCCACACTAAAATTTTATCAGAGTGGTATTGGTAGATGAATTCCATTAATTTTATTATGATCTCACTTGCATTATAACTCCTTCTTGGTGTTCTTCATGATTTTTATTTTTAAGGGTTTGGTGGGGTTTCCTAAAAATCCATGTCAATATAAACCATCAGGGTCTCCAAATAAAGAAAAAACAATACCATTGGATCAATAAGGTGCCAAAACCCTAGGATCAGTTGCAAACATGACCTAATTTTTTGAAAATCCATTTGTTTACCATTTTAGAAGGTTTAAAGGCATTTTTTGGTTTTCATGCATATTTGTATCATTTACTACTCAAAAAAGAAAAATATTTATAGGTTTTATTATGTTTTTCCAAAAACCTAGTCTTTGTTACTTTTGGAGGAAGTTATACTATTTTTTATGGATATAAGTTTTTATATGTACAGGTTTGGAATTTTAATGAGTTCTATAGTCTTTGTTTGGACTCTTGATTTGATCAGTTTGATTGTACATGTTGGACAAAATTGGTTACCATGGGTAGGTACAATTCAAAACTTGTTGTAATTACTTATAACTTTATTGATAGTTATATAGGTTCTTTTATTGGTCATCAATGGTCTAAAAGTGATAGGTAGTGTGTCTTATTTGATAGCTTATAGGGTCTTCTAGGATGGTCTAATGAATAACGAGGGTAATTTATTTGGTCTTGTCATCAAATGTTCATTTATTTTGGTATCTTTATTGTGTTTAGAAAATGTTAAGGTAAATTAGAATATTTTAAGGTATTTTCCTAATGTTACGGATATTATGTTTTAGGATTGATCAAGTTAGCTTCTTTCAAGTAAGTAATCTTTGTATTTTTCATTTCTCATGAAGTGTGATGGCTAATGTTTGAGTGGATTTCTATTTTACTCAAGTTGGTGAGCCATGTAAAGCTTATGTTGATATTTGTTAGTAGTTTATTGACCCTCATCAGTAACATAATGAGTCATACCAATAACCTAATGAGCCTATCAGTCATATGTTGATCCTTATCATCCCTACAATGACCCTAATTAACCTCCATATCACTCTAGATATCAATATGATTAGCCTTGTTATTAAGAGTGATACTCTTCCTCCGCTCCTCATCAACCTTACCATGTTTGTAAACTTCATATCAATCCTTTAAATATTTCCATCAACAAGAGTTAATATATAAGGAGGAGTGTATATCTAGGTGAATTCAAGCTAATAAAGAAAAATACTCTCAGCTATTCATGAAGATGTTAAAAAATGAAGTAGTAATTAGAAATATGGATAAAAGTGTATACTTGGCCAAGTTGTCCCTATTCATCTCATTAAAAATATAAGGGACTAATTACAATTTACAACGAGTGAGTGGGTAGTATTTGAAGAGGGAAACCAACATGTCTTATCCAATGAAAGGCTGGAAATAAGAGATTTGAATCAATGCATGGAGGATAGTTAGTAATATGGGATAAGAAATAATTTAAATCTATTAAAAATTAATTATCCTCTCTAATTCCAAGTCACTCCTCTTGTGTCCTAAAATTTCTTCAACTTGTAATATTCCATAAAAAAATCTTGATTATATGAAAACTTTACTCATTTTTACTAAAGCTCAACCTACTCTCCATCAAGAACCTTCTCCCATGACCATTCAAAATTATAAATTTGAGGAAAATCCAAGGTAGTTTATAATCTTCCTAAACCCTTCATCCACCCCTCAAGTTGCAACACACCATCAAGAGGAAGATACTAAGTTCAAGGTTCCAAGTTGGAATCAAGTGGTAGAGCCATGGGGGAAGAAAGATGAACCATGCCTATATCAAGAAATTGAGGCCAAAAAGAAAATTGTGCCTACTCAAGCCCCACCCCTCCATCCTCAAGAACCTAAAACCTTCCCATCATGGAGGTCAATCCAATAAGGAATCTAAATAAAGAAAGTACTTATTGATAAAGTTGAAGAACCTAAAACTTTCCCATCATGGAGGTCAATTCAAGAGAGCATTCAAATAAAGAAGGATGTCCTTGTTGAGAAGGTTAAAGAACCTAAAACTTTCCCATCATGGAGGTCAATTAAAGAGAGAATTAAAATGAATAAGTAAGTGTTTTTTGATAATGTTGAAGACCAAATAATATCAAGGTTTTAGGGATTGAGAATGATAATCCCATGGATCTAAAAAATTCAAAGCTTCTTTATGAGTGTGAGAAGCCCATCCTTGAAGAAGAACATGTCATATGGGAGGAAAATGAAGAAGGACAAGTTGTAGCTATAAGTGATCCTTTAGAAGGATACATAGAAGACATTTCAAGTGAAAATGAGGAAGAACTCATCATTGGAACTCTTGTTGGTTAAGAAAAGAATAAATTAATCTTTAGAGATGAAGGGAGAGGTGATCTTTATGATGTGGCAGTAGACTTTGAAGGATAAAACACTCTTGAAGATGAAAAATCCCAATTGAGATAGTTGAAGTAGTTTCCCAACCATATAGTCACCTTAATGAGATCATGTATGATCAAGAACAATAGTTATTATATCCCATTGGTGAATTGGAATAGCTAGCTATAATAGAGATACATTTGGATACTTTCCAAGATGCCTCAGGTAACCTAAAAGAGGTAAAAGCTTATTTTAAACTCTTTCCTTTGACTACAACTAATGTCTTGATTTCTTATTATCAAAAAGAATTGGTTGATTTAGAAATAAAGGAATCATAATGAAACATTTTCATAGAGAATCTCATTTCAAAGGTTGTAGCTAGTCTTGAAGTAGAAGATTTATTAAGTGAACAAGATGAAGTCTTGAGTGGGCTTGAGATGGATTCTAATAAGCAAAAGGCAAATCTTAAAAGAGTAGAATTATAGTTATATTATGATCACATAAATAAGTTTGAAGATATTTATAGTCTTATGGATCATAAGGAGAAGGGTGAAGACGTTTTCAAGTTATATCCCTTCAAGTGGCTAGTCAAGAAGATGGTGAGGACATGTGGCAACAATATTTAGATATTTGTAGTGAATTTGAGGTTCTTCAAGGGCATATATGTCTTTTTGTGTAGGTTGAAGATGCTTATGAATCTACTATCTTCCTTGAAGATAAATGTGGTAATCCCCAAGAGGTCATTCAAGATCAAACATATAATTTCATGTAGCCTCTATAAGTAAAAGTTGATGCTCCCCCTATGAGCTAAGATGTGATCATGTTTGAGGTGAGTTCAAACTTCAACAAAAAATATGAGGTGAGTCTTGAGTCACATAATGAATATGCATTCATTGGAAACATTTTGTTCTAATAACCCATTTGTGAATATGCCAAAAGAGTTGGCAAGTAAGAGGCCTACTCCAATAAACATCATGTTCAAAGGGTAGCTTGTTTTACATCATTGCTCATCTCATGGAGGAAGATTTTTTAGAAACTTTCATTTTGATCAAGGAGGAAGATGTCTTAAGGTTAGTTGTTTTTTAGTAGTGTTTGTTGTGTCTTATTTTCCCTAAGTGATTTATATCACAAGAGTGTGTGTGTGTGTGTGTGTGTGTGTGTGTGTGTGTGTGTGTGTGTGTGTGTGTGTGTGTGTGTGTGTGTGTGTGTGTGTGTGTGTGTGTGTGTGTGTGTGTGTGTGTGTGTGTGTGTGTGTGTGTGTGTGTGTGTGTGTGTGTGTGTGTGTGTGTGTGTGTTGATTTAGTGTGGTATTCTTGTTTTGTTATGTGTTTTGGAGGTATATCAACTATCTCAGTTGTTTCATGGAATTTGTAATTAGGTTAAGGTCTAATCAGGTCTGAGTTTAAAGGATAAGTGACTCCATATCCCAATGGATGGACTAGGAAACCAAACTAACGTTCATAATAGGCATGAAATCCCATAAAGTCTCAAAAGATGATGGCCAAAATTAGCCACCATGGGTAGGTACAATTAAAAAATTATTGTACTTTCTTATAACTTTGTTGATAGCCATCTAAGGTTTTGTATTGGTCATTAATGGTCTAAAAGTGATAGGTAGTGTGTCTTACTTGATAGCTTACATGGTCCTCTAGGATGGTATAATGAGTAACAAGGGTAAGTTATTTGGTCTTATCATAAAATGGTCATTTATTGTGGTCTCCTTCTTATGTTTAGCAAATGTTAAGGTAATTTAATGAATTTTAAGGTATTTTCAAATGTTAAGGATCTCATTTTTTAGGCTTGATCCAGTCAAGTTATCATGCTAACACTTATAAGAAATGTCTAAAATGCTTAACTCAACATAGTAGGTCTTAATAAAAATAAGAATCATGTGAATGAGCTCATCAAAGGTGATATAGGTCTTCAAGTTGAATTGCAAAAAGATAACTCTTCAAGTCATCCTCATGACTAGTTTAACATGGTACAAGGTGGTGGGCTAGTCTAAGGGCCAAGTAAGTATCTTTATGTGAATATATGTATCAAAGGAGATTGAGAAGGTTATTTAAACATTATATGGAAATTATAATGTCTTAAATGCAGTTACAGATCAGAAAAGTGGTTAGATGTTGCAAGTTCAATGTCTAATAGAGCATAATCACTCTTTAGAGGGTAATTTAGTCACTTGTGTAGATTGAGAGGCTCATATTTAGGTGGAAATACATGAAAAGGTGTATCTTTACTTATTTTAGGTAAAATTTATGTTCTAAAAGTTTTCATAGGTATAGTAATGCAAAAAACACACTTTTATTCCCATCAAGTTCTTTACAAACTCATACAACCCATTTTTAGATGCTTAATATAGATCTAGGAGAGAGAGAGTGTTAGGTTAAAATATATTATCCAAATATGAGTATCCTTGTGACCTTAAAAATGATGGCTATAGTTAGTATCTTCATGCCCTAGGATTTATGAACAATTTCTAAGAAGGTAGGGTGGTCTTTAACCATACTAAAACCTTGGAAGTCTAGTTATAGATAATATGGATATAAGTTTGAACTTGTTGAGGAAATTTTAGCATTTTGGAAGATTAAAAAGGGTTTGAACATCATTTTGAAACTCTCCTCCACCATCATCAAGGCACATTCAAAATAGTGGGTGAGTAAAAGGTCTTCATATGGTGAGTTTGTAGGTTTGATACTCACAAGCCTACATTTTTTGAGTTCAAAGCTAAATAATGAAGGTAGTAATAAGCCAAGGATCCCAAGAGATATTTACACAAGTTTATAAAAGTGTCATTAAGGCCTTAATAAGCCTAAAATTAAGAAAAAATGCAAAGAGCCTAATCAAGTTTAGAACCTCACTTAATCACCTACAGGTAGAACATGAAAGTTTGAGCATCATGAGGCTTTAAGGCACATAAAAAAATACTTGTATACATGGTGGTATTTTGTGTACCTATTGAAATAAACTTTAACCAATAAAAATCTTATGAAGTCTTCTAGGCCTAAAAATCTCTCTCTCAGCCTAGACTGTCAGGTGTGCTAGCTCAAAAAGGTTAATCCTTTGATTAGAACTCAAAGGAAGAGGTGCATGGGATATTGAGAATAATTTGGAATGTGATTCCTATTATTAGTTTTATTATAAAATCCCACATCTCAATGAACCATTGTTAAAAGGATAACCACCTCAAAATCATTATTTTGCCTTAGGAAGAGCTAGAGAGAGCATGGGTTTTTGCTCATAAATTGGATGAAGAAATGCATGGGTAGAAATGGAATGGGGAGGTATTTAAAATTTACCCATTATATAATATTTTGGAATTTATAGTTTTTGAAGAGGCTTGGTCTTAATGAACATTCATTAAGAAGCTTACCTACTCAAAACCCTTGTAAACCCCCAAAATGACCCGATGATTGAGTTTTGGTTCCTAAGTGATTAAAATACATTCATTTGAATTTTTAAAAACATATATAGCCCATTTATTTCTCATGATCATCTATTTAAGCCATTGTTTGGCACATGTGGGCTGAGGTACAAAAAATGGTCCAAAAGTGGCAATTTTAGGCCCACTTATAGGGATATGAACAAATGAAGGCTCTTGAAAACTTGAAATAACCTTACAAGCCTAAAAAAACCTTCAATACCCCAATAGGTTTTAAAAAGATTTATAATATTCTGAGAAGAGCCATACATAGTCCAAATGTACTCCTATAGCCTCAAAGACAAGAAAGATGGTCTTGTGAGTAAGTAACATGAAAGTTTTAACTCCTTGGGTTATCGTAAAGGTGAGAGAAACATTGAAAAATTTCAAGGTGAAGATAAGATAATCTAAAAATATTATATACTAATAGATAAAATTGATAAGATCAATATTAAATTAAATATTAGGGTACAAATTTAACAAAAGAGTTTAGTGCTTTACAAGAAAATTTAGGTGTTTGGGGATAGTTTGAGAGGTTTTAAAGAGGAGTCTAATATTAAAAACTATTATAAAGGCTAATTGAGGAGTAAAAAGTCTTATATGATCATTAAAACACATCATCATCATTAAAATTGAGGTGAATGTAGACCTATAAGTTTATAGACTTATAGGTCTACATTTTCAAGCAAGAGAAAACAAACCTTGCATAGAATATGGTGTTTGAATAGACAATTGGAGAAGTGAGAAACATGATGGATATGTTAATAAGGTATTGGAATTTAAAAAAAATATTATAAATTAATTAAATAATCCTTATTGAACCTAACAAACATCAAACCAATGAAGACATATAAGCTTGCCAAGAACTCTCTTTTACAAGCCTATTGTCAAGAATCCAAGGAAATATGCAAGACTTAAATTAGACTTGGTTATTTTAATTGATGGAAGTGAGTGTGTATAATCCATGAATGGATATATAAGGTGTTAAATAGGTTTGAATATTGATCAATATATTTTAAAAAAAACCTACAACCATGACATAGTCCTAAAAATGCATGTAAAACATGAGAATTTAACTTGTTTGAGAGGTACAAAAGGTTGGTCAAGGACAAATAATGATTTGAGGTATTTAAGAATGTTTTTTAAGACCCAACATAGGCATTATTTTGTATTTAAACACCCTATAACTCAAAATATGAAATTTTATTAGCCCTCAACCTCCTCATGCTTGCACTTTTGTCAACTAGGGCTAGAAAGTTGGAAACTTACATAACTTAAGTTCCACCCATTGGAATGGATTAAAATTTTTCAAAAATAAATAATTTGATGTTACCTAAAATATTTTTAGGGTTTTTTAATATTAATATATGGAATTTTATGGTCTCTATTACTATGGATTTACATTAGGCCTAATTGAGAAAAATAGAGGTTGAAAAAGTAAGCCTACCTTGAGATCCAAATCATGAAATTTGGGGCGGATATATAAGGAGATAATGGGTACCAAAATATGATTTTATTTTCCATACAAGTGATACATATGTCTCAAACCAAGGATATTTTCACTAAAACAAGGCCACAAGGGATAACCCTACTTAAAGAGAAAACATGAAAATGATGAGAGAAATTACAAAACAAATATGGAAAAATGATTGGATTGGGATATTAAAAAAATGTCCAAGATAAAAAAGTATTTAGAACCCAAGAGGATGAATTTTTATCACCTAATCACTTCCAATGGGAAATTTCAAAGAGGGTGGATGAGTCATAGAGGCAATGAATCATCTCCTATGCCACATTTGAGAAATCTATCATCACACCAAGCAACACTTACAAAGAGGATTCTTTTGAAATATTTTTTAGAAATTTTATTGATTGTAACTCACTTATTCATAAAGTTACACTTGTCATATGAAACTCATATGCCTATCCTCTCTTTCTTTCTCACACTTTTTTGTATATATGTCTAATTTTGGCATTGTAATGGATCCTTCCACTAGGAGTATGACATAGCCTTGCTCTTTTATATGATTATTGATCAATAATATGATTATTTTTTCCTATTATGGTTTTATGTAGTTTATTATTTGAATGGTTGATATGATCAATAATATATTAAGTTAATCTTGGTTATTTTCTCATTCTCTTTGCCTTCATATAATTTGATTCATTTTTGTAGGTTGTGAAGATTATCATCAAGGGTTTTAAGGAGCTAGAAGTGGAAAATATCTTCCCTTATAGTCTAACTTGACCTTACCTCTTTGAAAATAATTTATGTGATGGAGTCTCTCTAAGATAAATGTATATTTATTTTATCCTTATAGGTTTTAGTGCACATGTAAATAAATGGTAGAGGTCACAAAGTTTGGTGCACCACATCTCTTTTAGTTTATAGTTTTCTTTTACCCTTTTACTTATAAGTAGTAGCATAGTTTGTAGTTCTTAAGTGATGCATCAAGGGAGCTAGCCCTATCTATAGGTTCAATCCATTATTTAGGTCACCCACAACCTAGGATTGTTCTTATGCTATCACTTAAGTGAGGAGGCTTGAGAAACCTCCTCAAGGGTGAAACTTAAGATGATAGCATTACCTAAAACTGAATTAGTGTTTGAATGTACTTGATACAAAATAAAATATACCTATGATCTGTATTTGAGCCATATATTTACTTGGAATACATGATCTATACTTGGATGACTAACTACATGACATATTTTCTTATACTACATGACTTGTACCTAGGTGACTGATTGCACCAATGTCCTATGCAACCAACTATACATATAAACTATACCTATGACCCACATGGTTGACTATACCTTCGTCTAAAATTTATTGTGTGACTTTTTGGAGCACTAAAATTCAATTGAGTAAGGCATAACACTATTTGTGGGACAAACCATCAATCAAATCAATTTGGGGGAGCTCCCATCCTCACCCTTATCTCCTGGTCATATGGAAATTAAGCCCTTGGTCATAACCAACCTAAGGGGATTAATTTTTTAGTGAAAATTTGAGTAAAATATTTTTCAATCCCAAAATATAAATTTTGTAAACCCAAAATATTAATTTTAGAAGGTGGTTTTAAGATTTTAAAATCACATAATTTTTAGCCCATAGCTCCTTTTTAGGTGCAATGTTTTTTGAAAGTGTGAGTTTTTTTAGCTCTATATATTTGTGTTATTCTCAAGCATTGTAAAATTTATTATATATAGTTTTACGGGAGATTATATTTCTTATTATCTTTTACATACTTGTGTTGATTTTGTATGTGTTGATTGTATAAACACTTAAATGTGCTAATTATATATGCACTTAATTATGAAGTGCCAACCTATGCAATATCAAGAGGAATTTGGTGATTATTACATAAATTATTCATTTGGATGTATTTTTTATTAATTATAACATCCATTAAATTGAGTGTGTATGTTTTCTTGTGGTCATGTTGACTCACCTATCTCCACTTAGGAGATATTAGATGAGGATAACTAATTTTACTCTAGTGGTTCTTTTTGGAAATAAAAACTAGCTTCATGATAGATGTACATGGAATAATTTATCATAGAACAAGACCTTATTACACTTTTATATGGATAGGTTTTTACTCCCACTGACCCAAGTCAATATAATGACTAGGTGAACTCATGTGACTATGTTTACGGTCACTTATTGATGCATCTTTGATAGGATATACATCACCATGTGGAGAACACAGACTGTCATTCCATTATTTGGATCATTATTTAGAATCTTTTAAGAGATTCTGATGAGCTTTATGCCACTCCTTATCTTTTTATTGTCTCTTCAAAGATTGTTTTACTCTCTACTACTTCTTATGATGACACATTCTCGATGCATAGTGTTCTTCCTTATATCAATCCACCACTACAATACGAGATTATGCTTGACCTTATATATCCTATTATAGAATCCATATTTGTTCCTATATAAAATGTTTTTCTTCTATATCCATCATAGATTTTCACTTTTGAAGAGTATACTAGTGAGAGTGCACCTATTGAGAGCATCAATGACTCATCTCTTCTTATGGATATTCATTGTGTGGATCTTCATGATTAATCTACAATATCTTATTTAGTTTAGAGAGTTTTTGAGCCATGCTCCACTCTTCCCATGGACATTATTTTGGTGAGTTTTCCATGCCATTATTATAATAGGTTCACTTTAGTGGCATTACATTCAATTCTTATGCATGATCTTGCCAAACCTATGCCATACTTCAGTTTTGGACCACACTTAAAGTCAATCATATTGTTGCCTTCTTATTCTATTATGTAATGGGTATAATTTTAGTACACACATTGTGTTATTCCTTTAGTAAAGGTAAAAAACATTTTTTGATGCAGATGGAGCTTCTTTAGTCTTCAAACAGAGGATCTCATCATAGACCTTAGTCATTTTGTGAGCTCTATTATAGGCAACTTTGAAATATTCTATGGAGACTTATTAGTTATATATTTTCTATGTACTTGTGTAATTCATCAGACTTTTTTGTGAGGACCCAATTATACTACCCTCCTAAGCTATGCTTAAGGGGGTATTAATGTAGGCTTTTTATGACCATATGGTTTTACCTACATAGTCTAGTTAGCTTGATTAGGTGTCAATCAATTATTTAATAAAGGTCATTTGGGAAGATAAACCCACATTCATGAGGATGTGAGGACATGTCTATCTTCCATATATCTTTACCTTTCCTAAAGCTATTTATGGATGGATAAAGTGATACTCTATAGCTTGTAGTGTTTTATGCTAAGATTTTGTGCCCACCTTGAACCAACTATTATCTTTGTAGGAAAAAATTGAATCCAAATTTTTGGGTATGATGTATGGATTTGTATAATTTTTATTTATAGGAATAGTGATAATTTTATCCACTTGGTGTGTCTCCATATGATTGTACACTATATTAATGATTATGTGACCATCATATGTCCACTTTTTACTAATAAATGTAGGAAAGTGCATTTCATTAGTATTTATGTCCATTAATTCTAAATATCCTCTCAAGCTTAGGTAAACCACTTTGATTTCCACATCCTTTAGTCGACCAATAGGTTCTATCCTCCCATAGCCTGTGGAACTTAGTGTTACTAGACTATAACTGAGAGTGGGTTGTCCAATATATTCCCATGTGCATCAAGGAATTATATTGACTATGATTCAAAAACCAAATACAATTTTTGGTACTTCATTTAATTACAATTCAATATCCATGTGGGAGTCAACATCCCAAGTCTTCTTAGTCTTCACATACCATATTGCCTTATTAGTGCATTGCTGACCTTTTTGTGCACACTCTAATATGTTGTGCATAATATTTAGAATATTTTGTGACATGTATTCATTTTTTAAAGTTATTTTAAGTTTTAGTGGATAAGTCAAGGAAGTAACTACCCCCTCCTATCTCATGATGCACATAATTTTTACATACATTTATGTATCAGTGGCTATGACATCACCCTTTGACATAGTATACTACTAAATTTTCTATAGAAATTGAATTAATTGATACATAAAAGCCTCTTCCATCACAGTGTTAGGATATTTCTCCTATTAGACCTTTTTGATTCTATAATATTATGACATTTATAAGGGAATCAATCCCTACTCTACATGTTGATGTCACGTAGCTTATTGTATGAATTCAATATCCTTAGGTTGTGAATTTATGAGATTCACATTTCATAGAGGCTTCTTTTCTCTATTTTTCAATGATGGATAATATTTAGTGTGGTTTTATCCTAAAATTCTATAATAAACATAATACATCTACCTATAAGGATTATTTGGATAGTTTCATGTGATTGGTTATATTATACACACAAGTAGCAGGCAATCAATTGATTCCCTTATGATTAATCTTGTCTACAATTTACTCCTTAGTATCCACCTCAGTAGATTCCTCTTTTTCCTCTTTATCTTTGTTGAAAACCCCAACCTGACTGCCACTGAATCTCATATCCTACTTGACACAAAGGGGAACCCCAACCCTATTATTGTTGGACATCATATCCCATATACATTACTTAGGGAGAAGATGAATTCCATCTTTATTTTTATTTTTTGGTGTGACATAATGTTTCATGTCTATTGATATAAAAGATATGGGGAAGTCAATCCTACTTAGTATTAGGTATTATACACTATCCAACTTGTTAGGGCCTGGGGTTGATATTAAGGTGAGGTTAGCATCCATCCAAGAATAACCTATATCACATTTGTCATGTCTACTTCTAGGCTTGTAATCCCTAGCTTTATAGAGGGAATCTATTATGATACTATTATGAAAACATCCTTGGTGATGTGTTCATTCAATTCTTGGAGTGCTAAGATTTTTTTCATCATGATTATGTGACTTAAAGAAGTTATAGTATAAAGTCTAAGGTTTTTGAGTGTACTGATAAATGACATTTTATAGTTGCATGACCTACTACTTGATAATTTCATAGAATTCCATATAAACATTTGGGTAGTCATTCCTATGGTGCCCCTCATTCCACATTCCCTACACTATAGGCCTAGCCTAGGCTTATTAATTTCATGAAACTCCTCCATATTCTAAAAAACATCTATATTTGCATCAATTTGGGTGGACTATCCCCATAATCCTCTATTTTCTCCACCCTAAGAACAATTACTCAATCATCCACCTTGTTAGTGAAACACATTTGAATAATGTTCAGCCTACTTAGAGGTCACAAGGATTATAAAAACCAAATGGCCTTATTTGTATCCTAAAATAGAAATTATACTATGTTCATTACATTATAAAATATGCAATCATAATCCCATATCAACTCAATTTTTTTGAATCTCTTTTAGATATTGGATTATATGACTCACACATTTATTCATTTTTAATTGTCCTATTAACTAGTTTTTGACATCTTGAAAGTGTTTTTTGGTAGCTATGAATATAGGAATTTGACTCAAGAGAGGATGGATAGTATGGTGTTAGTTCCAAAATGAAAACAAAATGAAAGAAACACACTAACTAGCATAACATCTCTAGGCCTAGACACTATGGAAAAATTAGTTAATAAACATGAATAAAACACACAATTAAAATGCAAAAGAAACTCTTTTTTATCTTCTTTGGATGCTCCAAAATGCTTATTGTAGTGGCTTTCTCAGCTTGTGCTCATGAAGTCCTTGTCAATGGAAGCTTGGCTACCTCCATCTGTCCTTGGCATTCTCAGCTTGTGCTCATGAAGTCCTTGTCAATAGAAGCTTGGATACCTCCATCTCTGCTTAGCACCTTTGGCTTGTGGCTTGGCTTAAAATCAATTTGGCATGGTAACACTAGTTGCTTGAAGATTTGTAATCAATTCTTCATTATAAATTTGCATAATTATGTCTTACAAATGATGTTCATGGCCTCTTTATTTATAGATTTTTACAAATTCCTAGAATCAACCTAAATCATCCATCCTGAGATTGAGATGTGTGGTTGAGGATTAATTCAATTTTTGGACTTCATTTTGTAATTATCCTCATCATGACATTAAAGAAGGGGAAATTAAGAGGCATGGAGGGAATCATGGAAGGAATTGATGAGGCATGAGAGGCATGAATCATGATATTTGTGACATTTATGGCCTAGGGATGTCTTCCCAAGAAATGAGGTCACCTGATGATGTAGATATTCAATATTCATTTCTAAAAATAAGTATTCAAAAAATTTCCATAAAATTTTTGATTAGGCCTTGATTTGGACTAATTATATCTTAAGAATGTTTAAGTACTTTGTGCACAAATTACTCAAATTGATTAGAATGCCTTATTATTGGTATAAAATTCAACTAGATTGGAATTGGAAGTCAATGTCAGATGCATTAGAATTGTTATCTCATTTAGAATGTTACCAACCAAAAATAATGAAGGCACATGTCTTATGCAAGAGATTTTATAGGAAAGATCAATCTAAAGCACCCAAGTGTAAATTTGACATTTTGACTCAGAATGATCTGATCAAAGTTAGCTGGCCCATAAATTACATTACCCCATTTAGGGATACCCTAGTCAAAATCAGCACTTGAAAATGTTAGGTTTAAAGCTTTTTAACATGTTTTAGTGCTTTTAGGCAAAATTGTGCATTTTAGTTGGAAATTGGTCAAAAGCCTAGTTGGAAGTCATCAATGGCCAATTTTAAGTGTCTATAATTTACCCCTATTTGGGAAAGAATTAGAATTTATAAGCATAGTAACATCTTCTCAAAGAATGAAAAGGTCATGTATGCCTATAACTACAATGATGATAAACTAACTATATGATGCCTCCTCAAGGGAACGGTTGGCACAAGTAGGTTGACAAACGGTCCCTTAAAAAGAAAGAAACAAACTGAGGGGACCAAAGAAAGGAAAGATGATGGGGTGAAAACATAATGATATTGAAAAAGTATTCAAAATAATTGAGAATGCAAGTGGGATGGTGCATAATGGTTTGCTCAAAGATGGTTATAAAAATTGTACCCTAATAGTGGCAACATGGTATGATTACATAATAATTTTTCCAAAGATAGCTATAATCATTAAGAAGATGGATCTGCCCCAATTAGGACAAACAAATAAGATAATAACATGCCCCTGTATAGGCATAAAAATTAAAGTGGTGACAACATAATGATTTTCCCAAAGATGGTTATAATCATTAAGAAATGTAGGTGGGATAGTATGCAATGATTTTCCCATAGGTGGTTATAATCATTGGACATTGATTATGGTAAACATGATAAACTTGGCCAGAGATGATGATAACTTAACACAGAGGGTAATGATGAATTGAAACAACCTACTAGTAGGGAGATGCTCATCTAAACTAATAAAGGTTGAAATTCTTCCATGTTTAATTACTCTATTTGGGATATGATTGGGATTGAATCAAGATATTAGTGTCAAAGAGATGTTGATGCCACCATTGCTAAATAGACTTCTTGAAGTTGAGGTTTATTACAACATGTGTTGGTAATCATCATGGTATAACATCATGATGACTAGGCCAAAATATGCATGAGGACTGACTCCCATAATCCAATACTCAATAGAAAATAATGAACCAATGATAAAAACCATGATGATAATGTAAAGATATGAATATGGATGGATTCAAAAGTATAAGTGTGGGTAATGAATCACCTAATGAACACACATAAACTGAATCAAGGCAACTATGCTAAAAGCAAACAAATAGATAGACAAACAAACAAAATAAGCAAAAATAAACAAATAAAAAATACAATAAAAACCCTACGAACATTGTTTTTAGAAAATAGGTGATAGCTTAACAAATAAACAAAATAGGGGAATAGAGAAAAGGAAGGGGGTGACTAAAATATCTCCATATGCACTAGGTAAGTGGATGCTACCTACATAGTTCCATGGATGTAATATCCAATAAAAAACTTCAGGCCAAATGTAGTTCTCCCAGGGAATGGGAAGAATGTGATAACTAAGGACAAAAAATAGAATGTATGTGATAAAAGAATAGGAATGGTCTTATAAAATGGCAAGTGTGTGTGAAAAAAAGGCCAAAAAGGATGGGGAAACTAAAATGACAAGTTATTTTCTTGTAACTTAGTAAGGGTTCTCAAAATCCTTAAGGCAAAGAAGTGTTCAATGTTTTTGTTATTTTCTAATGATTTTAAAAATGTTTTTAGAATTTTTTTGGAGTGTCTCAACTCAATCAAGAATGATGAGACACTAAATGGTTCAATTTCACAAAATGGCAAGAGCGTGGCTTAGGTTGCTCATAAAATAGAGAGAGCATGGTTTAGGTTACTCCTAAAATGATGAGAGTGTGGCTTAGGTTACTTAAAAAATAGTGAGAACATGGATTAAGATACTCAAAAAATAGTAAGAGCATGGTTTAGGGTGACAGAGCTAACCTCAACAAGTATCAAGTACTACCTACATAGTCCTAGAGTAAGACCTCAAGTCACTATAGTTCTACCCTTATGGTAGAGAAATTTGACTAGTGTAGCAGTCAATTCAAACAAAATAGACACAATTGGTAACAAGGCGCAATATGACATAGGAAGTGGCAAGTTTGTACATCAAGGCTTAATATTGCCCCTAGTTTTCCCATAGGTAGTTATAACCAAGACACAAAGACATAGATCAATGATACTAATTTTCCCAAAGGTAGTTATAATTAGTAGCAATATTGGTGGTAAGAAAGGAATAATAAATGAAGGATGAAACTATCACACTGTCTAAAAATATGATCTCTGTCTAAAGTACTTGAACCAACTAATGAAATTAATCAGAGACCTTGATGCTGAAACTATGTAATGAATGGCAAAAACCAAGGTCAAATGGGCTAAGATTTAGAACACAATGGGCAAATAGAATGGAAACATAAAGTGGATATGATGAAGAGGATGGATAAGGATGGTATTTATACAAAGAAAAATAGTGATAAAATGGCACAACTAAAATGGTCCTTATAGATAGTACACATTAGCATTTAAGCATAGTACAACTTGAGATGAATAATATTAATCAAATAAGGAAGTTCATCTCCATCTGGTGTGGTGAGTCTGTATGCTCCTGATCCATAATCTATAGTAATCATGAAAGGCCCTATCTAGTTTGGTTTGAATTTCCCTTTATGCTTTTTCTTAGCCATGGTATTATTTAAGAATAAGATCACCAAGTTCAAATGTTTTATACTTAACATATCAATTATAGTGGACTTTGAGTTAGTTTTGATATGCTTGAAGATTGTTGAGTGCAGTTGTTCATTTCTCATCAAGTAGGTCTAGCTCTTGCAGGTAGGCCACTCGATAGTCATGATCATTTAGGACATGCTTGAAAGATATGTCATAGTGAATGCAATTCAACATCAATGGGAAGGATGGCTTTAGTACCATAAAAAAGTGAGTATGGAGTGGATCCTATGGGAGTATGATGATTGGTATGATATGCCTAAAGGGTAGGGAATATATGCAAGTGCCAATCGTGACTGACATCATTGATAATCTATTTGAGAATATTGACAATGGTTTTGTTGGATTCCTCAACTTGACCATTACCTTAAGGGTAATATATTATAGAAAAATATTGTGTGATGTTATATTTTGTACATATCTGGTCTACATCTTTGTTCTTGAATGATCCTCCATTATCAGATATAATGTCAGAGGGGATACCATAGCAGAAAATGAGATGGTTGAAAATGAATTTGGAAATTTGCTTTCTAGTCACATAAGTGAGGGGTATAGTTTCAACCCACTTAGTGAAATATTTATTGCCGATAAGGATATGTTTATAGCCATCAGATGAAGTGGGGTTAATCTTCCCAATGAGGTCAAGTCCCTATGTAGAAAATGGCCATGGTGTCAACATTAGTTTTAGAGTTTTTACTAGGGAATGAATCAGATTAGCATGCCATTGACATTTGTCATATTTTTTTACATATTCAATGGCATCTGCATCCTTTTTGGCCCAATAATAACCAATACACAAGATATTTTTGGACATGACTACCCCACTAGAATGAGCACCACATAATCCTTCGTGAACTTCTCTTAATGCTAGTGTAGTCTCTATTGAAGTTAATTAATGAAGTAGAGTTCCATCAAAACTGTGATGGTAAAGGGTGGATCAAAGTAGATTATAATAAGTGGAATGATGAATAAAGGCTTTGGTTTGATTTCAAGGTAGGTTAGGTGGTAGAACTTGGCCATGAAGGTAGTTGTAAAGATCTAAATACTAGATAGAATTAGGACCAATAATATCGCAAATCATTGCAATGGTTGAAGGTTCATGAGCTGATGCTGATAAATTCTTAATGAGGAATTGATATTCTATAGCTTTATCTATTTATCAAATTAGAGAGCCAATAGTAGCCATGGAATCTACAGTTTTGTTACTAGCCTTTGGTATGTGCTCAAACTAAATGTTGGTAATTTATTATTTAAGAGTGTTGACCATGGCTTTATATAGAACTAGCTTGTCATCTTTGGTCTGAAAATGATCTATGACCTGATTGATGATTAACTGAGAATCACCATAAATTTGAAGATGAGATATATTCCAATGCACTACTTGTCAAAGTCCTAAAAAAAGTGCTTCATACTTGGCCATGTTGTTTGTACAAGGAAAGTTGATTCTAAATGATTTAGGGATTAGACCCCCCTATGGTGTAATAAAAAATAGGCCCACCCTTGATCCATGTGCAGTAAATGAACCATAAAAATTTAGTTTCTAGGGTTACTCCTCAAGGGGTGTGTTAATGATGGTCATTATGGATTTATCAAGAAATAGAAACATGAGTGGATATGTGTTTTTGAGAGGTACTTCAACAAGTTAATATACAAGAACTTGTACCTTGATTGCCTTCTAATTGACATACTCTATGTCAAACTCACTAAGAAGAATGATCCATTTAGCCATTCTACCTTGCAAAGCTATTTTAGATAGTAGATACTTGAGCAGATCTACTTTTGAAATGACCATGTTCTTATTATTCAACATGTAATGGTGTAGTTTTTGAGGTACGAAGACCATAAATAGACAAGATTTTTTAATAGGTGCATAGTTATGTTCATATGTAACCAAAGTACATCTTAGGTCATATGTGACATGATCTTTTTCATTATCATCATGTTGAGCTAAGAGTGCCCCTAAAGCATGGTTGGTAGCTGATAGGTATAACAAGAATGGTTTTCCTGGCATAGGAGGTAATAAAACAAGTAGATTAACAAGATAGTCTTTGATTTGTTGAAAAAATATTTGGTAGTGATCATCCTAGTGAAATGCAACTCCATTCTTTAAAATGTGTGTAAATGGATGGCACTTGTCTGCTAATTGAAAGATGAAACATCAGATTGATTAGATCTTACCCTACAAACTATAGAGTTGCTTTGAATTGGTTGGTGGTAGAATCTTAGTCATAGGCATGGACATTAGCTAGATCAACTTCAATACCTCTATGAGATAGGATGAAGCCAAGTAATTTTCCTAAAGTTATGCCAAACAAACATTTCTTTAGATTGAGTCTGACTTTATACACCCATATTCTTTCAAATATCTTATGCAACACTATTGGATGATCGGCCCTAGTTTTATATTTTCCTAATATGTCATTGACATAGTCTTCAACAATAACACGCATCATATTATAGAATATGATAGTCATGGCCCTTTGATATGTATCTCCAACATTCTTAAGGCCAAATAACATTACATGATAACAAAATGTTCCCCATGGAGTGGTTAATGCTATTTTATGTTGGTCTTCTAGTGTTATTCTAATTTAGTTGCATCCTAAAAATCCATCCATAAGTGAAATCATTTCATAACCTACCATGGAGTCAAAAATCATGTCAATATTAGGCAAGGGAAAATCATCTTTAGGACAAGCTTTGTTGATGTCTCAAAAATTAGTACAAATTCTAATCCCTTTAGGCTTTTTACTAACATGTACCACATTAGAGATCTATTCTGAGTAGTCAATGGATCAGATACATCCTACTTCTAAGAGTTTTTCCAATTCTTTATTTACCAATACAATAATTTGAGGATGCATCTTATGTAACTTTTGTTTTACTGGTTTGGCATCAAGATTAACCAAAAGGTGGTGCATAACCAAAGCGGGGTCTAAACCTGGTATGTCAGAATGGGCCCATGCAAAGATATCTACAAATTCTCTCAATAGAGTTGTAAAGATGTCATGTTCCTCCTCTATGAGGGACATGCCTAATTTTATCCATTTTAGGTCTGATGGATTCCTGATATTTACCTCTTTTGTATCTTTGACTATAAGGGTCAAACCATCTTCTAGGATAGTAGGCAATGACTTGAATTATTGAATTATGTCAGGGTCCTCCATTAGAACTTACTCTTTAACTTCTCTTAGGCATGATGAATCTGAGTCCCCTAATGGGAGATCTAGCCACATGATATAAATAGTTGGAAATTCTTGAATAATTTGATCAAATACTTGTTGCTCAAAACTAAACTTAGATCCATAGACAAGTTCATCATTGGTGGTCTCTTGGTCTAAATTTGAAGAAGAATGAACACCCCCATCTAATGGTGCCTGAAACAGGTTTTCTCCACTAGACTGGCCTTTATCTTTACTTTTTCCTTGGTCACAAAGTGCCTTAAAGAGGTTTTCATTTTGGGACCTCAATGTTTTACATATTTATTTTTGGCTAAGGGTGTTCACTCACTCTCCAAAATAGGCTGTAGGATCTAATGTGGTTGAGAATCCTAATTTGTGATCTCCCAACAAAATGTTGTCTCTAAGGCTTAAAAATTCATAGAATGCCTCATCATTTTGGAACTCATCAATCAGTAGACTAGATTCTTATTGGTCCCAATCTATCAGTTGGGGATAATATAATGGCAAAGGGTTGTGATGAATGGCTAGGGTAAGGGTACAAGTGGCATTGTTATCAAATAGGTTGGTTTCAGCTAGGTTATCAAAGGTGAGGCTATGATCAAACTCTAATTCACTATCAAAATCATCATCACTAGTCGCTGGTGATGGAGTTTGAATAAGATATGCGAGGTCACCCCTAGGTGGTTTAAATCCAAGTCCATAAGGTCTTTCATACTTAGTCATGGAAATTAGCTTGATGGTTCCTTGTTGATTCAGTCTGAGGCCTCTTTCTTCATAATTGTGACACTCCATGATCTTATTAGGAATATAATACTTTGAATTTTTACAACAATCATCTTGGTTTTCATTATACAACCATGATTCATCCCCTTCAAGAGGGTCAGGTTCTAGACCAGATGCTGGTATAAATGTGATAGGTCCCTTATCTTTGTTTTTTATTGCCAATGCATATGTGGTGTGACTTTAGGTCACCCAAAGGTTTTTAAATTCTGAGGAAGATTGGCAATATGAAATGTATAATGGGTCACATAATTTGCCAGTCCATTTCTAAAATGGTGAAGTGATTAGAAGCTTTAGGAGGTGGCATGTGGGAAAGGGAATCCAAGATATTAGGGTCTATGCAATTATCTAGTGAAGGATAAATAAGCATAGCCTTTTATTTATCTCTATTGGAACTTGATTTCATGTCATACTAATAATTATAGCTTTAAAATTTAACCTCAAGATGTTTATAGTGTTCATATGGGTGTAAATCTCCCCGAATATTCACTTCCATCCCTGAGTGGGAAAACTTGATACATTGGTACAATGTTGATAGGACTACATGAATCTCATGTAACCAAGGCATTTTTAGAGGTATATTGTATGATAACTCAAGATCAAGCACATGGCAAAGTGTATCATGGGTTAAAGGCCCAATGATAATTGATAAAATAATGGTGCCTTGTGATTCTCTTTCTTGATTATCATAGGATTTGATGGTTATTATTTTTGGCTGAAGATCTACCATTATGTACCCAAGAAGCTTGATGAGCTTTAGAGACACTATGTTGAGGCCAGATCCATTGTCTATAAGGACACGTTTCACTTTATGCCATCTTATATAAACTTCTATGTATAATGGATTATTATAGAGTGGGACAAGAGAAGATAGATCACTTTATTTGAATGTGACTTGTTAGGCTGGAGCTAGGTGTCTAACCAAAGCTTGAAATTTATCAGGGGATATGTCACTATCAATAGTGGATTGGGTCAAAAATTCATTCAAGATGTTCTTGTAGATTATTGACATTCACAACAAATCTAAAATATAAATTTGTGCTATTGTCTTCTGTAATTATTCCATAATATCAAACTTCTTGTCTTGGTCAGTAGTGAATGGTTTACTTAGAGGTTGAATGTTTGGTTGGATGATAGGCATAGTGGTAGATGGTTGTGGGCCTAGGATAGTAATAGGATAGTCATAATTGGGATTAAATACTAGACCATTATTACTAACCAATGTTGGGAATGGTGTGGGACCAGATAGGACAAGTCTTAGTTGCTAGTACACTCACATGTGGTCACATGACAAGGATGAGTTGTCGATATAAGGTCCAAAAGGGGAAGTCTTAGTTTTCTAGTTTGATTGTATGCATTCCCAGGTCAAATAATGATTATCCATTTAATTTTGTTGAATGTTATTGTTTAGCAATGGTCTAGGCTGATTAGTGCTTAGTCTAAGATTAATGGAGATGGTATTAATGCTACTCCCTGTGATATAACCTGTAACCCTGTTGTAGTCATGTGAAACTGCATCACAGGTTTATTAGTTTTTATCATTCTAACCTTGGTTTTATCCATTATTCTATCATTATGGGTTTTGCTACTAATTTTGTTGATTTTACTAATTCGGCCTTTGATTTTGATACTATTGATTTTGTTGTTACACTGGCCATTGTTGATTATTTTGCTATTGTTGATTGTTATGTCAAGGAAATGGATTTTTATAAATCCTAAGAGTTTTATTGGAAGTGGAAGAACTATTATCAAATTTTATCTCCCCATTCTCCAACATATTCTTAATTAAATTCTTGATTTGGACACATCTTCATAGATTATGCCCATTGACCTGATGATAGTCATAGAATTTATTTTTATGGTACCAATTAGGATAAGAAATTCCTTGTAGATAATGATTTGGTATAGGCCAAATAATTAGATTAGTGGTAGAAATCTTATGAAATATAGACTCAATAGGTTCTCCTAGGTCATTAAAGACATGATGTGCAGGCATGGTTCTTCTAGGAGGAGGGGTTTGTAATGGTAAATAATACTATATTTGTTATGTAAGTCTTGGTTGTTGTACTTGTGGTATTCATTAAAGAGGTTTTTGGGTAGGAGTAAGTTGAAAAGGTGGCACAGATGATGTTTTCACTATTTGGACATGATGGGATTTGGTTACTCCATTTCTCATAACATTCTTATTATGGTTGAATTGCTTCAGTCTTTTTTGATTATTGGCCTATGCTAGTTATGATGCTGGCACTTGAATGGGATGTCAATCATTTTCCTAATTAGTAACTTGATCTTTATTAGTTGAATTAATCTTGATAACTCCTTTATTGATGATTTCTCACTCAATCAACAAGCCTTTGTTGATGATTTCCTTGAAATTATGTGCACATTGTAGTTCCAAATGATAAGTTATCTCACTATGTAAATTTTTGGTAAACATAATGGCTAATTGTTTATCTAGTAAATTATGGGTGAAATAGATTACAAGGGCTCTTTATCATTGTAAATAACTTGCAAAACTCTCACCAGCTTTTTACTTTGCTTGTGTTAAGTCTACTAATGAAATCTCATACTCAAGATTATAGGAAAAGTGCTACACAAACTTATCAAAAAGATCATCAAAATCCGTTACTAAATTTTTGGGAAAATTTAAAAACCACTCCAAGGCTTGTCTAGCCAAGATCCTTGCAAACAATAGCAAAAGGTATATGTCACTATTTGCCACTAGTTGACATGTGACAAAGAATTTGATCAAATTATCCTTAAGGTCACCTTTCCTTTTGTATTTATCAAATTTTGATGGTTCATATCCTAGAGGAAATGGTATCTACAAATACTCCATGTTAAATGGGTAGGAACACACATCATCCAATTTAAACTTTTTAATCTATTTACCAACTTGAATGGTAGAAATTACATCCTTCATCTATTACAATTCTTGGGATAAGAAATTGGAAGAAACATTGGTTTGAGGGAGAATATTAGTTTGGGTAGTTGGTTAGGAGGTCACAAGTGGAACACTTTGACTAGAGTACAATGGAGATACCTATTAGGGTACATTGGTTTGGTTGAGGAATGGAATAGGAATACATATATGTGGATTAGGATGTACTTGAAATTGCACACTTGGTTGTATGATATTTTAATTTGGGTTGGAAATAAAGGTTTGAATTAGAGGATTTTGTGGTTGGGATAGAGGGATATAACTATACTGTGCCTACTATGGTTAGAAAGTGACATGCTACTAGCTAATCAAACCTTGTTGTTGAGTGGGAACTTGTGGTTCAAGACCTTATCTCTAAATTTGTGGCACATTTTGAATCAATGGTTGTCTAGTAGGTACTTGAAAAACATGGGGACCTATTTGTTACATGAATCCCTATGGATAAGTGAAAACATGTTACAGATTCAACATCTATCATTGACCAATATTTGTACATTGTTGACTAGTCATTTCTTGGTTTTGAATTGGCATATTAGTCTATGACTGAAGAGGTATGTTTATCATTACTTGGTGAGGTGTAACATTTGTTTTCCTTGATTGAGGTGGAAATGTATTTGTCCTATGTTATGTTGATACACTAGATTGTCTTTTTTTTCGAAATAATACTTGTTACTTGTTAAGGAGGTGCAGGGTTCATCACATTCTATGATTGAGGCATGACATTAGTCATTATTTGATTACCTAATCCCAAAGGTTGTACACTTGAAGAAGTAGCTAGTTGAGGTTGGGGTGTAAAAACTCTTATTCCCTAGTATAATGATCTATCTATGATATTAACTATAGGCACATGTTGTTGGCTAGTTGTTTGTACATTAGTACAACTTTGATCAAAATTGGACATTATTTATATACTTTCCACTACAGTTGGCTCACTATTCTATGTAGAAGTTGAAGACACTTATTCAATAATGGGCATAAACATCAAGTTATCTATTAAATTGGTTTGTATGAATGGGTTAGAATTCAAATTCTCTTGTATATTTAACTCTATCAACATTCTTATTGTAGGAATTAGGTCAATGAGAGGCTTACTCACCATGTTCATCTGATTGAAATCATGTGCTATATTCAGGTAGGTTTGATATGTTGTCTAAATTTGGTTAAAGTGATATTCCATGATGTTTTTACCTTGATTAGATATATTAAGATCTTGGTAAGTTGTTTGGACTAGAGACATAGGATTGCTAGAAGAAACCTGTTGATCCTAAATGATATTATGGGGCACTCTTACTAGACTTGGTAAATTTTCATGAAGAAAGTCTGTTGGAAACTTGGCCCCTACCTCTATGGATCTAACCCAAATATTTTATTTATTCTCTAACAAATGTCACTCAAACAAAAATGGATCATACATAGAAGTCGTATTAGTATAATATGACTGTTGAAGAACTGGCTCATCCACTATGGGTATTGTAGCTAGGTATTATGCAATTTATTCTTGGTCTTGTTCTAAATAAGGTGGTGTGTGAGCTAGATAGTTAACCAATAGATCTTGGCTTTGTGCCCCTAATTGAGTATTATAAGAGGGATAAGAATCCATCTCATAAGAAACATTATCCACATAGGGGTATTACACCATTTCTTCTTATGCAACTACATTACTAATCCCTAGATTGTACATGAGTCCACTACAAGTATAGGAACACATGTTGGGATCCATAGTCAATGTTTTGTGATAAAAGGTCAAAGAGTTATACAAAATATAAAAAGGACAATGTCTAAAATAGATGATGTTCTAACTTGGTCTATATTCATCAAAAGGATCAAAAGGTATATGTAAATATTTGTGAGTAAACAAGATAGCGTGAAGTATCTAACGTTTCACTGTTC
Organism: Torreya grandis; assembly: GCA_037957365.1. Lineage (NCBI taxonomy): Eukaryota > Viridiplantae > Streptophyta > Pinopsida > Cupressales > Taxaceae > Torreya > Torreya grandis. Next base: position 349,486 of record JARHVA010002224.1, read on the forward strand.
ACATAAAGATAAGAAAGTAAATGGACCAAAATCAAAAATGCCAAACTCTAAGGTTGAAGTGTTTCAAATCAATATAATCTAAGAATTTAAAAGTTGCTAGGTCTTTTGGCCAAACATGGTGTCAAAATCTAGGCTCAAACAAGGCATGCGCTAAGACTCTTATCCAAACGACATCAAAAGCTAGACTTTGAAATAGATGAAAGTTTTAATGTAACATATTTGAAACACTTCTAAAAAACACTAGGAATTTTATTCTTGGACATGAACTTGATCAACTAGGTATAAGGTATGAAACAAAAGGTACTTTAGAAATAGCTTATTTTCTCGTAAAAAATGGTATAAAACTTGGTTCTTTTGATAAGCAAGCTAGACAAAAGTAAATAGTATAACTATTTGAGATAAACAATCATAAAAGTACACTTGGATTGGTTTAAAAATGTAGGAACAAATTTGAAATCTATGCAAGAGGGTCTATGAAATAATATTTGAGATATTTTGGGCAGTGTAACGACACTAGACTACCTAAAAGTTGTGATAAAGAGGTTTGTTTCAAAAACTATCTAAGGCAAAGACATTTTCCTAAAATTTTGATAGCATAACACTACTTTTCTTGACTCAAAATGTTGTGGTGCATAGACTCAAAGTGTGATTATTTAGCACAAAATAGCTTAAGTCTATTAATTGGTGACAATTATTATGAGTCTTGAATGACCTTCAACCTAGATTGGAAATTAAACCTAAGTTCCCCCAAGTTTAGTGAAAATGGTGAACCCACTTAACACATCAACCTTATGAACTTTTAAGGGTGCAATTTTGAATTTAGATTATAAGTGAAGGACTTAAAACAACTTTGGTAAAGGTCTAGAATCAGTTGGGTAGCATGACTATGCCATAGTGGATGATATGATTGTCAAGCTTTTGATGAAATTTGAACAAGTTAAATTAATGATCTCACATGGAAAACATAACACCTCTTTATTCAAAATAAATTTAGGACTATGTGTTTGGTTTTAATTTTTTGTTTACACCAAGTTTTGACTTCAAAAAAAGACATTAATCTAGGACAAGACCAACTAATTAATCTCTCTTAGATCTTAAACTAACAAGGTTGCTTGGTATTGTTGAGATCCATTAATATACATCATTTGAGAGGATTTTAAGTGTTCATCCAAAAGTAAATGTGCATTATATAGTAGGTTTTTTACACCCCCCATTCTCTCAAATGATAGTACTATGACATGGACCTTGAGGCACACCTTGCACCAATAATATTCCATGACAAGTGATGATTTGTCTAAGATCTAACAAGTTTTTGAACATTATAGGGGAATACATTACACAATGACTTTTATGCCAAATAATGCAAAAAAAAAAAGCACAGATTTTGGGTCCATATCATTTGGCTTATTGCAAAAAAGTCTAGTCCTTTTTGCAACCACTACATCCTATTGATTGCTCAATGTAGTGCGATGTCCAAAGTGCCACTACATCTTGTGTGCAACTCCAATTAAGATCCAAATAAAATAAATGCTAGGAGGTGAAACCCTGGGTCAAAGCTTCCCTAAAGAACTTGTGGGAGGTGATGAAGTCCCCCTTGCAAGCCAAGTTTGCATAAAAATAAAGAAAGCATGAAAGTAGAAAGACTTTAGGGTCAATTTCAAGGTCATCTAAACTTTGATGAGTTTTTAGGGAGTGATTTAGATGAATTTATTTCTAAGCCTTGGATGAGGCTACTTAAAATAGGAATGACACTTTTGATAACAAGGGTTCCCTAAAGGGAACAAATGGAAGAACATACGCACAACATCCGTATTTTTTCCAAACAAAAATTTAATCTAAACAACCAAGTAAAAAAAAAAAAGCTTTGAAAATATGAGTTCATTTTTAAGCCCAAATTAAAAATGAGGTGGTGTTCATTTGACCCCTTGGTCTTAGTTGTAAACTTTGAAAACATTCACCATAAACATCTAAAATTTGTTTTTTGTTAAACACCAAAAGAAGGTTCCTAATTGATTTTTAAGCATGCAAAAAGTGATCTAAACATGTTTTTAACAAATGTCAAGCTTGGTCCTATAAAAAAAATGTTAGCATGTCTTTTAGTCTTGAATCTATTTTAGGTTTAAAATAATGAACTTTAAAAAAAGAGCTCTCGAGTCTATGTTTTAAGAAAAAACATAGTGACAGATGTTGGTTATATAACTGATGATAATTACATTTTCTAACCGATGATGGTTATCTAACTGACATCAATTATACTAATGTAACTAATGACAAGTATCCAACTGATGTCAGTTTTAGTAACTGATGTTGTTTAAGCTATCCAGCCAATGTTAGTCTTACTAGCTGACATCAATTATTGGGTAAACTTGTGGCAAATAAAAAATGGAAAAATAAAGTTAAAAAAATCAATTTGCAAGAGTTTTAATGGTCCTAATATATATTTTAAAGCTTCAAAATGATCTTCTTCATGTGTGGGATGCATATAGTCCCACTGAGTGTGCCATATGTGAATCTAAGAATTTGATTTAAGAGAGGATGGTTAGTATGGTGTTAGTTCCAAAATGAAAACAAAATGAAAGAAACACACTAACTAGCATAACATCTCTAGGCTTAGACACTAGGGAGAGCTTAGTTAAAAAACATAAATAATATACACAACTAAAATGCAAAGGAAACTCTCTTTTACCTTCCTTGGATGCTCCATAATGCTTATAGTGGCTTGCTTGGCTTGTCCTCATGAAGTCCTTGGAAATGGAATCTTAGCTACCTTCATCTCTCCTGGGCACCCTTGGCTTGTGGCTTGGCTTGGATTGAAATCACTTTGGCATGGTAACACTAGTTTCTTGAAGCTTTGTAATCAATTTTTCATTATAAATTTGCATAATTATGTCTTAGAAATGATGTTCATGGCCTCTCTATTTATAGATTTTTTCAAATGCCTAGACGATGACAACAACAACAATAATAATATGGATTCATATGAATAATCTTATAAAACTCACCACTGACTCATTCAAAGCATTCTTCTACTTATTGATATCTTTTATATACAATAACCATGTACATAATTGATAAGGTAGACATGGTTCTTTGAAAGTTTGATCTCTCTTATCTTTCCTCAGATATCTACCTATGTCTCATTAAAAAAAATAATCTTATACCACCTTAATCTATGCACACACACACACACACACACACACACACACACACAAAAAAAAAAAAAAAAAAAAAAAAAAAAAAAAAAAAAAAAAACACACACACACACACACACACTTCATGCATTTAATTCTTATTATTATATTAGACATGCAAACAACTCCTATTCTTGCTACCCACATTGAAGGGTAGTTACATGTTCTTATTTTCTTGATTTGTATTACCTTCTCCATGAGATGAAAATTATGTCACCTTTACACATCCACTTATTACCCTATATGAATATTTACAAACAGTTACTAACATTGGACTACACACATGAATCTAAAACAACCCACAAACTAGTTTATAAAATTCAAAATTTCAAATTCTTGAATTTGGCAAGAAAAAATTCTAGAGGGATAAAAACAAACAAAAAAGGGCTCCTGATGTCTCCAAATCACTCTCATGGTACCTATTATACCACTCACACCAAAAATAAACTAGAAATGACAACTATGAAACTATTTAAAATATTTACATTCTTGGTGTATTGTGATGCTCTACATCAATGGTCCATACAGTTGTATACATAGAATAAAAAATATAACTAACTTGATCTTGATTGATTTAGTTAGGATAAATCCTAAATTTAGGTAGAAGAAGTATAATACATAAAAAAATCATAAGAGGAATCTATAAAGACTAGATATAAAGTTAATGCATGTAAATAGATATCATAGGTGATAATATGAAAATAATATATTGTAGGGTTCTATGATTTGGCCTAACCCTAATTCCAATGTACCCCTTAGGATGTGCACTCATAGAGAAAGATATAATGACAAGTCCAAAAAAATAAACTATGAGCAACTAAAAAATAAGTGTATATATATTCCCACCCAAAATTCACCATGTGTCACAATATTGTAATGCAAGACAATTCTTTGGAAAAAAAAAGATAAAATTAAGACTATAAATAAATTTTAATAAAATGAGATAAATGAAAGGAACATAAATAACATAAAGGTAAATTAACGTACTTAGATGGACAAAAACAAATGATGTATAGTGAGAGAGTGGTATGAAGATAGTTATGGTAGGCTAGGTGTGTAAAAATTATAATGTAAGGTGCCAAAGATATTTAAAAAATATTCATGTAGGATTGAAAAATAAGGGGAAATATTCATTTAGAACCATAAAATTCCTTATGATTCCTACACTTAAATCTATTCATAGATCTAAAAAATTAAGGATGTGATAAAAAAATCTCGAAGAAAATTTTCAAATGGCTATTTTTTATAATTTTTCTATAAATAGGTAAAAATAAAATCAATTAAAATTTTTCTATTCTAAGATTATGAGAGCTCAAAGTGACCATTTATAATGTAGACATAGACGATGGATATAATACAAAGAGACAGATGTTAGAAAGGATGTGGAGGACCTAATGACATAGTTATCAAGGTAAGACATGCCATTAATTTTGGAAAAGGAAAATCAAATATATTAAAGAAAACAAAGCATAAATGCAAATTTGTGTGATAGAATTTTGGCCCAACAAGCATAAAATCTAGTGAACTTTTCAAATAGAAATTGGTAGGTCCTAGATTTTTTTAAAATAAAATGAAAGCATTTATTAGGGGATAAATAAGACATTGTTGCAATTGAATAATTGTAAGGGCCATGTTGATGTAGTTATATATATGGGAAATCATAAAAGAGCTGATATAATTGAAAATTATATGTTGATATAATATCAAATGATAAAGCTAATATAATTAAGTATCATGAAAGGAAACTGACCCATACAGTTATAGAATAAATGAGTGATATGGCTGATATAGTTAAATATTTACTAGGATAGGATGAATTAGTCAAATTAGTGACCAAGGAAATAAATGTAGGTTGAATGACCAATATAGATGAAATATTGATGAACAATATAGTTGAAAAAATAGTATATTGTTGATACAATTAAGTAATATGACCCATATAGTAGGTTTTTAACCACATGGATGATAAAGTTAAATAAGATGGTTGATATATTTAATTTTTTTTGTTTTAAGTAAAATTTAAAATTTTACTTGTATTTTTATTATTTTTGGTCTAATAAGAGACATATTCAACATTTTTGTTTGACACTTTGTAGGTAAAAAGATGTCCATAGATATGGAGAATAGTAGGTTTGTCTTATATTATTGATGTAATAACAATATTATTAAATGAGGAAAAAGTTATTATGATTATCTTAGGATTTTTCTTGGATATGTCTCAAGTGCCATTGTGGGTATACAAATTCTTCATATGGTAGATTGATGGGGATATATTTGAGGCCATGATTACCATAGATGATATTCATGTGACCATATGTTTATAAGTGGATGGAATGCCTATGGTATATAATGCATTAGAGCCACTGATTGATAGGCAAGGGAAGGATTGTTGGCCCACTAGGTTAGACATAACTAACTAATGATCTCTAATTTTACATTTACTTGAGTCTACACATTGGATGTTCTATATATCTAGAAAGTGATTTTAGGCTTGATAAATATATGTTTGATATGCCACAATTTAGATGGATGTGTCTTTATGTTTTCCAGTTTATGTGTCTCACTACTTTAGAGCAAGGCACAATATATAGCATGAGACTAAGCATTTGGGTGAAACTAGTGCATGATTTATATGGGACTCTAAGTAGCTAGAAATAGATGATGGGACTTATCATATTTTATGAAAATTAGAGATATGAGAGATATCATATGTACCACCCTATGGAGATTTCACACAAGATATGAGATCACCTTCCCTAAGTAAATTAATGGGGCATGCACCTTCATTAAGATGTGTGATATGGTATCCTAAGTGAGATAACATCAAAAAATAGTAGATAATATGGGTTATAAATTAGTGAACCATAGATAGATGTCCATAATGGCCATCCATAATGTGATCATAAGGTTGAGTAGAGGTGAATAGGCACTACACATATTTTTCTTATCCAGACTCTTATACATGGGTTTTGGGATAATTTGGATATGTTCATACAAAAACAACACTAGCTTGGACTCCCTAAAAGTTCAAGCATGCCAAAGAGCTAAGGGGGATGAGAGGACAAAAATCACCATAGGAGGTTCTAATGTTGAGATCATGATGTTAAGCCTAAGAAGATATTGATAATGGGTGGTGGTAGAGGAAATAATAGGAACACAGAGGTTGATGAGTCATGTACAAGAAATACTAGATCTTTGTATGATAGATGCAACACATGTCCCTAATTATACATAGCATAATAGTTGATGATAATGATAATGAAAATCTTAGTCATACAATAAGAGATACATATGGAAAAATTTGGGGTTCACTAGACATAGGATTAAGGTAATAATGAGGGGGTTCACAGTGACTTAAGGGATGTAGTGACCATCCACATAGGTGCTGCACATATAGATATAAAATGATGGTTATAATTGTATCAATATATTTTCTAGATAGATAGGCATGCTAGTGATAGCTAATTTTGATTTGGATTGAGATATATTGTAATTGAATGTTTAATTTGGGGTTTTTTTATAGATGTCACATAGATTATATGGTGGGGATTTCTGATTGAGGTTTCCCACCATGATATCTTGGATGTTTTGCTTCCTAAATGACATGATAGGTATATAATATATCATGGTACCATCTATGTGAGATCATGTTGATTGGTTGGAGAAGCTACATGGGACCTATAAAGATGAGGATAGGATCCTGATCCATCTACATCTATAGTAGTAGTATTAGTAGGAGGGGACACTGCAACATGGAAATAGGTAGTGATGGCCCAATAATATGTACTTTTAACTTAGGTAGCCTAAATATTGAGTGAGTAAATCATATGGATATGAAACTAGCATCTACAACCAGAAAGTAGGCATTAGATGCTCAATAAACTACACTAGACATAGGGTGACTTGAGTATATGGAGAGGCTATAGTACTATATTTGAAGACCAATTACTTATAGACATCACTTTGAGAGTTGAAAATTATTTCTTCTTATCAGAGTGTATCCCCTACCTGACATAGGAAAGAAGGTGGCCACTAGCCTTAAATATACATACATTATATATTTTTTTGTATATGAGATGTAGAAAACATGTGATGTATTTTGGCTCATTTTATTCTACATGATAAATTTTTTCTTTGATACCTAGATAGATATAACATTGTAACATCATTGTATTTGATATCATGATTTGATGTTTTGTCTCATATGTTTCATTCTTTTCTAAAAAATAATGAAATCTTAAGTGTAAAAATTACATCTAAGGTGATTAGATATAAACATCTTTCAAAAAAAATTTGTGCAAAAATATTGTAAGAAAGACATCAAATATAGATAGATAGATACAAACAAATGTAAAATAGACATAAGATGTGCAAAGAAAGTAAATGATTATTAAAAAAATCCAATGTAAGTAGATAAAGTAAATATAAGTCAAACATAGGATAAAACAAAATTTGATGTAATAAAAAAAATCCAACAAACAAAGTATGTGAAAACATGATAAGTATCCAATGCAAAATAGATTGAAAGTCATTTTAAATCAAACAAAGGACGTATAATCATGATTTTTTTAAAAAGTGATTGTAAAACATCCAATGAAAGTATATAAGAGGAATGTAAGACAAAAAAATATGTCAAATATAAGTATGAAAAAATCACAAATATTTAATGTAATTAGATAAAAAATATATAGGTCAAAAATAAGATGTGAAAAACTAGAAGCAAGGAAAAGGAGAAATAACCAAATCAGTGCTTTCACTAGAAATTCTTCTGGAAACACATGAACATCTAAAATAATTACTAAAATGATGAAGATGGTGTTCATATGAAGGTGATGGGAATTTATGACGAGCAATTGGTTTTATTCCCTAGGGATTACCATGAAAAATATAAATTAAAAATTAATAGGCATATTAATGAGACCTATGAGAGTCAAATCTCAAGCAATATGTAAAAAATAATATAATAAATAAGAAAGAGATGACCAACTAGTAAAAATATCTATCAAGGGGATATTGGGAATGATAAAATTGAAGATAAGGAGGCAAGGTGTCATAAAGGTGGTGTTAGGAATCTAGAACAACAAACATGCTCTGATTCCACTGTTAGGATCTAGGAAGCACAATTGATTACCATGTATAAGCAACTAAATGCGGAATTTAACCAGAAGTAACAAGTAACTAGAAATCAGAAATAACATAGAATATGAGAGGCAACACACAATTGTATTCAACTCATTCCAAAAGGAAATTACAATAAAGAGATCACACTCTTTCATCCACTTCGTGGGCATACCAGTAATCTTCCCTCAAGAGTTATCTTCTCTCAATACAAGTCACAACAAACGGCTAATACAAATCTATTGTTCACCTCAACTAGTCAGTATCAATATTGCCAGTACAATCGAGTATGAACTGGTACTCCAAGTAGATCTCACCTAATCTTTCTCCTTGATGTGTTGCTATCACCTTTGATCTTGCTACCCCATAGATCTCCTTTTGACCTCGCACACACACACCCCTGTAGATCAACTGATCTTACTTACCCATGTAGATCTCCTCCTTGATCTTGCAACAACCTGCAAATAAAACCTGATCTTACATACCTAGAAGAACCCCTGTGATTCCACCAATGGAAGAAATCTTCTGGTTCTACACACTTGTGGAACTAGGAGGAACTACCCTTGCTCTCTTCACACTGAAGGAGCTAACCAAGCTCAACTCTAAACTAGCACCCCGGGGAATCCCTGCTTTGATCCCTCACATTTACAATACAGCCCATGATTCTCTTACATAGATCCCATGCAAACAATAATTAGACATCCAATTACAATAATTAGATCTGTAGCTCAAGACTAAAATTAGCCTTTCAACATGTAAACAATCAGTTCGTTAACTAACTATTCATGAACTAACAGTTCTAGAACCGCATAGGAGACCGATGTCGGTCCCTGTTTGCCTGGAGATGACCAACATTAGCTGATCCCTGACTGATGTCAGCATCTTCCTATCTACACCTAACTGACATTGGTTGGCCTGACCAATGCCAGTGACTATGACACTCAACATCCTCCTCCATGTCTACATCAGTGAAGCTTTTAGCTCCACAACCTAACAATCTCCCACTTGGAGATAAACAACTACACTGTACCTATACCTGTACATCATCTAATTTTTTTCCTGGCTTGTATCCCTCTTCAAGCTCAATCTTGAAGACCAACCACCACACATCCTATGGTGCAACACCTGTCATCCAAGTAACTTGCCACATTCAAAGTGCCTGACCCTGCATAGCATGTCGACCTACTATTGGTCCCTCTCAGATACCTGAGAACCCACTGAATTGCTTTCCAGTGCTTCCTTCTTAGATTGACTACAAACTTTCTGACAGCACCCACTACTTGGGCAAACTCAGGGAGTACACATGTACTCAACCTCATCATTTGATTGGGGACCTTATTCTATGAACTGTCCATCCATAGGTGTGCTTGTCATACTGCATCCTGCACTACCTTCACACAATCATCCTGTGACAACATCAACTTGTGATCTTCCCTATCTCTAGGATTACTCATGCCAAAGAATTTTGCTCCTCCAAATTTTTCATGACACACCTCTGAACTAACTTTACCTTTAGCTCAGAAAAACCCTATATGTGTAACCCTGCATCAAGCAAACACACAACATACAGTAACAGGATGATGTTGTAATCATCACCCACCTGGTAAAGAAACCACAATGGTTATAATGACATTGACTAAAGCCATGCTTTGTCATCCACCTATCAAACCTGTACCACTATCCTAGAGCTTCCTCAAGACCATATGACCTGGCCTTCCGTCTCACGTGTCCATTATCTCTATTCTTTAACCAAGGAATCCATTCATCTTTCAGTGCTTTCATACTGGCTAGCAACCCTACCAAATCTCCTGTTTGGTTCTGCATCCTAGGAATCAAATTCCTCATTCATGCCATGCTCCCACTATTTTTTGGATCCTTCCTACTCTGTAGTGAGCAACGAGTATAAAGAAGAGGAATAATGAATTTGAGGCTTATTTACCTTTTCAGTCCTCCATATGGGCATTTGAGACTCCTTGACAGCTTGATGTCTGTCCAAAATCCATTCCAGTGACCGACCTCAGTCACCACATAGTCTACATCTGACTGACATCAGTTCCATGCGACTGACTTGGATGTCAACGCCAGTTATCCTATCAACATCGGTCGATGCCACCAACTTTGCCTGTCTGCACATGACTGATGCTAGTACCTATGTTCTCCTTTGAGTGATGACTTTTTACCCGTGAGCTCTCTTTAGATCAAAACCCTATCCAAACTACCCTGCTCAGAGTTACTCAGCCTTCTCCACTGATCTCTATCCGTCATCTCCTCCATGAACACCAAGGCTTTCCAATTCTTAAGTCTATCAAAGACATCTGACTTCCTCTTAAGAACATGCATCTCCTTCTTACTCATGTGACCAAGCCTATAAAGCCATGTCTTCACAACAGAAGAAGAATCAGTAATACAAGCAAGTAGATAAAGAGTACCTGCTTTCTTACCACATGCTAATTTAAGTGCATCCTTGGTAACATTCCAAGAATACACTGTGAGAGTTATTGTGTATCTCTCATCACCCAACTTTCTTGAAGAAATTAGCCACATCTCCAGGTCTGGGACCTGCATGACCTTCTTCAACACCCATGTTTTGGCCGTCTGCAATTTCAGCTGCACTTCCCCTTTGCCAAAACTTTGACAAGGCACACTAGCCCCTAAATAAATCTTTCCAAAGTCTCCAAAGACCTTAACATGGAAAAATACTCTATTTCAGGCTGCATGGAAAAAGGCAACAAAATCTATAAAACAAGATTCTACTTTATCCAAGGAACATCCCATAGCATCCTGTGCAACAACACCTACAACATCTACTTCTGTAATTCCTTCATGCTGATCTTCTACCAACCAACGATATTTCTTTACTTGCTCTTTCTTTCCATAACACCGTAATTGACCATTCTTGCTTTTCAATTCTTCCATTCTTAGTGTACTTTCTTCTAACATTGCTATACTCCCACTCAATCAAAAACCCATAAGAGTGACCTATAATCAAACTCAAACTTGCTCCCTGCAACTTGGCTTTGATACCACTTGTTAGGAATATAGAACAACAAATATGCTCTGATTCCACTGTTAGGATCTAGGAAGCACAATTGATTACCATGTACAAGCAACTAAATACAAAATTTAACTAGAAGTAACAAGTAACTAGAAATCAGAAATAACACAGAATATGAGAGGCAACACACAATTGTATTCAACTCATTCCAAAAGGAAATTACAATAAAGAGATCACACTCTTTCATCCACTTTGTGGGCATACCAGTAATCTTCCCTTAAGAGTTATCTTCTCTCAATATAGGTCACAACAAATGGCTAACACATCGCTGTTGTTCACCTCAACCAATCAGTATCAATACTGCCAGTACAACTGAGTACGAATCGGTACTCCAAGTAGATCTCACCTGATCTTGCTCCTTGATGTGTTGCTGTCACCTTTGATTTTGCTACCCCATAGATCTCCTTTTGACCTCGCACACACACACCCCTGTAGATCAACTGATCTTACTTACCCATGTAGATCTCCTCCCTAATATTACAACAACCTAAAGATCAAACCTGATCTTACATTTCTGAAAGAACCCTTGTGATTCCACCAATGGAAGAACTCTTCTGGTTCTACACACCTATGGAACTAGGAGGAGCTACCCTTGCTCTCTTCACACTGAAGGAGCTAACCAAGCCCAACTCTAAACTAGTACCCCGGGGAATCCCTACTTTGATCCCTCACATTTACAATACAGCCCATGAGTCTCTTATATAGATCCCATGCAAACAATAATTAGACATCTAATTATAATTAGATCCACAGCTCAATAATAAAATTAGCCTTTCAACATGCAAACAACTGGTTCGTTAACTAACTGTTCATGAACTAGCAGTTTTGGAACCGCACAGGAGATCGACGTCGGTCCCTGTCTGCCTGGAGATGACCGACGTCGGCCAATCCCTGATCGATGTCAGCAGCTTCATGTTTACACCTGACTGACGTCGATTGGTCTGACTGATGCTGGTGACTGTGACACTCAACATCCTCCTCCATGTATGCATCAATGAAGCTTTTAGCTCCACAACCTAACAGGTGGTGTGGATATCCTCAGTGAAAGAAATACATTCTAATAAAATGGGTAAAACTAAGAGCTTTAGACATCAAGGATGTAGAGAACCCCACCTAATAAATGTAGAGATTGGGATAACATGAAAAGTATGTATATAATCTCATGAACGTTAAAGGCATAAAAATATTAAATTATCTTACATTTTTACATCATATTATAGTTCCTTAAGATCTTGATGAAGCCATTGGCCATTATGAGAATTAGGTACTTGTGTGAGAAATTAGTTGGCATCATTGATATATATGAAACCTCCTACGCCTGTCTACTGGCCTAACTTCCTTAATGGAAATTAGCTTGATAATGATTCAAACCATGGAAATTGAGATTCAATTATGATAGGGGACATGTCAAATGAAATGAACACTTATTTTGGTGTGTTTTTTAATTTTGAAAGATATTTTATTTTTGAAAATTCAATTTCTTTTTATTTTTTGTTGCCTTTACTTTGATATCTTGGCTTATAAATTTTATGGATTTTTCTATTTTCCTTATCCATATGGATTTTTAAAAAAATAACGGATTTTAAATATGACTAACACAAGTGATTTTACACCTAGCCACTAAAGAAGATACCCTACAAAAAAGAGGTTTAGATACTCATAGAATTTCACCTCACAAGAGTGTGAAATCTTGTATTATACCAATGTGTGCCTCAAGTGAAAGAAGGAAAAGTAAATAGTGAAATTGTGATATATATTCAAGATGTAAGGTGATACAATGAAGATATGCTAGTATATATTCACAATACAAAGAAATTTTGTTTAAGATAAACTAGGCATAAAGGGATCTATAAGTGCATGTAAAAATTAATTAAATCATATAATAAGTCTATGAAGGATAAGACAATCGCATAAGGGGGACATGTATTAGGGAAGATGGTAATGTCACTAGATAATCCATGTAAATGCATGATAGGTCTAGGAAAAGCAAAGATAACAATAAAACCAAAGAGGGAAGAGGGTGAACTAAAGAGGGGATGATAGTAAAATTTCAGCTACAAAAGAGTCCAAAAAAGGAAGCAATGGTTAAATAGACCAAAGAGGGAAACAATGATAAAAAATAAGCTACTAGTCTGAAAAAGAGTGAATGCCCAAAAAACCCAAGAGTGAGATATAGGAAAATGAAAACTACTAAGGAATATTCCAATGAAAAGTAAATAAAATGAAATAAAAAATGATTTAACTTATTTTATACCTAAAAGATAAAAATTTAAGGAAACTATGCATTAGTTTAGACTATTTAAAATATGGAATTTAACACACTAATATGAATTGGAACACATTGATATATATTACATGTAATTTAAGATGGATAAAGAAACATGTGGATGATTTATTTAATTATTTATGCTTACATATTGCTTACATAAGTCGTTACTATTTATACCTACACGTTGCTCATAGAATTCCTCATTATATCTAGAAATGTTTTGTATGTTCTTCATCAACTGTTAAGATAAGAAATACAGAATAAAAACCTACTTAGATTTTGTCAAAAAGTATGAAAACATTAGCAACCATATTTGTTAGGGTTAACCAGTAGTGTATATGTGTGAAGTGGGGGTTTGATATCTATGGGAGCCTTGTGCCTATACCTAAAATGAGATATTGTGTGTGTACACCTCTTTGATCCTTCAATAAAATGCCTATATTACGTATCTTATGTCCAAACCCTAATTTTGATTTTGACCATAAGATTCCCTTAAAAATAATTTTGTTTTTGTCTTGGACTCACCCAACTACTCCCCATTTAATGGATAAGCATCTCCCACATTTTAATTTTCTAAAGAGGGTTGAAACCATATGTATTTCTCTCACTTAAGTGTGTATGTGCAACAACTTGAACAATATAGAATGAAATACAATATTTTGACATTTGATACTTTTCATCATGCAACTTTGACTTTTTGTATTCAAATTTCACTATTTAAACTTCTCTAGGGATGCTCCTTGAATGGTATATACATGTGTATGACTTTTTGATAATGTTTTAAAAGAGTGTTAGAAGTTTTCCCAATGTTCCTCAAGTATGACAAGTGACACTCAAGTGTCAAATGACCTTATGGTTGATATGTATATATAGATGACTCTTCATTAGCTCTCACTATGACAAACACATGAAATGTGTCTAAACTAACCTGATGGATATTTTAAAATTATAAAACAAGATTTTGAAGGCCTTTAGACATTGTCAATAGAGGCTGAAACCTATGATAACTGATATTACATGGGTTTATTAATATTATAATGGAAGTATAAAACAAGAATCTAAAATATGGATATGGTCTATCTATTATTGGGTAAGGTTCCTATATAGACTAAACTAATCTTAAATAAAAGCATCTATAAAATAGAGTGGTTAATACAACACATGGGTATATGAATAGAGAGAAAGTATGATGAAGAATCAAATATATCCACAATGTCAAAACATGTCAAAGTATGTCAAGTTTATGTTGGAAAGTTACAAAGACCAAATTTAGGTGTTTATAGATGCCCCCATTTTAATATAGTAATAAAAATGCTAAATTAAAATGATAAAAGAATTGAATTTAATACTTGTGAGAATTGTGCTTGGTGTTGATAGGTTCAACCCAAAATGTATCATTTGCTCCATGTGGAAATTGTAAGAAACATGTATAAATCAATGTATTTTCAAAATGAAACAAATTAAATAATTTAAATTATTGAAAAATTTGAAATAAAAAAGATAATGAATGAATATACCTAATGGTATAAGAATCTAACTTTCCACATATTAAACTTGACTAAGAAAACTATGTATGATCATGCCAAAAGGAAATGTAGTTGATAATTATCTATTTTTAAAAGGTCTTGTTAGAATTTTAACAATGTAGAACCTACACCACACCATTTTAGGTTAAAAAATACCCTTTTTGAACCCCAAAATTAGGTTCATTTGGAAAAAGATCAACTATTTTATATGGATATAGACCTAAAGTAATTACATAGTTACCATCATTACCCATTGTTACATCATTCATCAATATGGAAAAAAATATAACTTAACATGAATAAATTTGCATGCCCTATATGGTCTATTTAGCCCTCAACTTAACGTAGAATGCCAAAATCTATCCCAAAAAATCACAAAATGTCTCAATTATTACTCAAAATCATGTAGAATATGTCTCAATTTTCTCAACTTGACCCATCTCAACATATAATATGTTCAAAACTATGAAATGTTCTATTTGACATGTTTGAATCTTTAAAATAAGCCCATTGTATGCCCCCTTTTGATATCAAGGATGAATCATGTGAATCACTTATCTTAAGAGAAATAGTTATACACATCATATATTACATATAAAAATATAATCATGTAAACAATTTATATAAAAATGATATGATATGTCCTCAAAATAATTTTTTATATTTTGAACACTCTAAGCATACACAAAACATGTAATCTAATGAAAAACTAGTTATTTTTTATATGCATGTAAGATATTATAAAGATAATTTATCTAAAAATAGTTGTTAGATGTATCTATATATGTCAATGAATCAAGGAATAATTAGAATTGCATTAGATGCATTATATAAATCATGGCACCATTAAGTATAAATATATAACATGTAATCAATTTATGCATGATAGAAATCAAACACATATCACATAGTGATAGTCAATATTTTCCATAAAAATATATGTATATATATGTAAGTATGCACACACATAGACAACCTCACAATGAATAACTCATAAGCACACAAGCATAGAAAACAAAAATTGACTCTGACTTGACATAGAAATGGTAGATCCATGATATGAACTAGAGGATCCTAAGATGAGTTAATAACACACAATCAATGTACCCACATAGAATAGAACATACAATATATAAAACAACAATGATAAAAAAATGTCATGATCATCAACATCAAATAAACATAGAGCAAGTAATTTTAGTCCACATAATAAATAAATGTCACCACATAGTACAAAAGAGCATGATATCCATAGGAAATATCACTTTAATAAATTTATGAATAAGATCAAGTCATGTGTAAATAATCTAAGTAGCTCAATATGATAAATGGAATGACATAGAAAGTTATAACCTAACAAGTGTAATAAGATGCCCTAACATAGGTATGCCCCCAAATTTGGAAAGGTTTACAATAGGTTTGATAAATTTCATACATCTATATGTCTATGAATCATATGTAACTTGTATGTATTGCATCTAACTCATGTATATTGTTGAAAGCATGTGCATAGAAAATGGAAATTTATTTCACTATGTAAATGGCATCAAACAACTATGTGTACTATCAAATCAAATCAAATATTGGTCCATGTTTTTTATTTTTCATGCCACGTTCACCAAAATTTATAACTTATTTTACACCTAGGAAATATATATTTTAAGGAAACCATGCACTAATTTAAATTATGTAAAATATGACATTTAACACAATGATTTTAATTAGAATGGAATGTTAGATATTAAACTTAATTAAAAAAGGATAAAGTGAAAGAGAGATGATCTACTTAGTTATTTCATCCTACTTGTTTCTCACAAAATTCATTACTACATCTAAAAATTATTTGTATGTGCTTCATCAATCACTTAGCATAAATATGGGGCTAAAAACATGTCTAGACACTTCTAGCAAAGTCACACACCTATGGTAGCAAAACTATAAGGGTTTGACAATAGTGAACTTGTGCATAGTGGGGGTATGATATTTATGTGTTTCATTTATTTCTTGATTAATGTGATATAAATAATATAAAACTATGAATATTTATATAATGTAAAATAGGGAAATAATCATGTAATTATGAATGTGAAAGTGTAGATTAATATTACACTAACTATATTTAGAATTGAAAAAGTATGGAGGAGAGAATAAATTAACTAATTTATTATTTATGTTGCTCAATGCATTCATCACAGTCCATGAATATTATCTGCGTATACTCTATAATTGGTTATATCATGAAATAGGTAACCAAATTCTACAAGGATACTATTGGTAAAGCTGAGATCTTTGTAGAAACTAGTACTATCCAAGATCTAATGGTATTGTCCATGTTTTCTATGTAAGTTTCAATGACCTCAAACTGCTATCCTTATACTTGTATATATATATTTTTATATGTGTTCACACTTGGCCTTGTGTCTTGATCCTTGTTTTGCTTATATTTCCTTTAAAACACTAATTAAAATTTTGACACAAGATGACCCTTGTAAAATGGGTTATTGAATTGTGTTGGATAACCCCCCCAATACCCACTGAGTGACTAAGTGTTATTTAATTTTCAATAATCTGAAGAGGGATCAAATTGCACATATTTATCCCACCTAGGTGTGTGTATGTGTGCACCATTGTGATCATGCTAGAATGTAACATAATTTTTGGCTTTTGACACTTACCACCATGCGAATTTGACCTATATTTTTATTCAGAATTAGGTATTGGGATATTCTTCTGAGGGATTTTTAGATGTGTATGATTTTGTGATAATTCCTCAAGAGAGTGATAATTGATTTCTCAATCTTATTAGGACTTTCCAACATGGATAAAACCTTAATATTTATTTGAATTTATCAATTACTTAAATATTTATCCCTATGACTAACCCATGAAACATGTCTAGGCTAACATAATGGTGAATTATTTATTTGAAAGGTATTCATTGAGTGTTCCTAGATACTATTGGTAGAGGCAGACACTTATGGTAAACCAAAATAGTTTGAATGTTTTTGGTATTATCTTGAGAGTGAGAATTAGTGATCATATATATGGAAATAGTCTACTCTAGATTTTGAAAGGTTATTACACATTCTAGGGTAATATTGAATATATGTATTTGGTTATTTTACCTTGATTTCAATTAGTTGGTAAGATGAATCTGATTAGGATATAAATTTAAATGTAATTTAGATTAATAGATATGACATTAAAGCATATATCTAAATGTAAATATTGAGATTGAATCTTTTGATTTGATAGGTGGCATATGCTAAATGGAGAAATTATTAAAGAGATCAAGATACTTAGCTTTTATAGTTAAATTTATTATTATGACTATGTTTTATAAGTGATAATAAAAATAAATTAGGCATGTAACTTGTTTAGTTACATAATTGATCCTTTATATATGATAGGTCAGTTACGTTGATTTGGGTCAATATCAATGGTTGATAATGACATGTTGGTCAGTACTAGTCTACATGGAAGTATAAAATAATTACATTAATACAAATTACACTTTTCTCAACTTGATCTATGTTTATGATATTAAACCCCAATGATGTGCGCAACTCCATAAATCAACCTCCTTTACCTTGAAACCTTACATGTGCTTAAAAAGGATAAAAACCTATAAAATGGGGTAAAGTTTAATGAGACGCATTAATTACAATCACCCTTGTTTGATGATTACCCAATTCATACATATCCAATACTCCAAGGAGAGTAATAAAACCACATGTAGTTATCCCACTTAGTGTTTGTGCAATTGTGCTTCTTAGTTATATGTATGAAACTAATGATTCGGATTTGATGCTTGAGAAAACTTGATTTTAATTGGATTTATAGTGATTTAGAATTTCCTTATGATTGATCCCAATTATAGGTTTAAAATTTATAAATAATATCATTTTTTTTATCAATGCCTAATAGGTCTAGATGCATATAAGATAAATACCAAGTCCCTTTTGAATGAGAACTTGATTTTTTTAATATATGGATCTAATTGCATAATTTATCATGCCACGAAAATGATGGGTTATTTTTCCAACTCTCAAGATGGATTTGCTTTTAAAAAATATTAATTTGTATGTGTGGGTTAGTTCTGACCAATGCTAGTCATTATCCATTGATAATAATGATTGTAACTAGAAAAAATGACCTATGTAAAAATATATTGAACTAAGTGTCTAAATATGTATATGCAATATATTTATCAAGTTTTAAAGAGATAATGAGATTTATATAGGTATATAAAAATAGAATGTAAGGTTTGAAGCATAATATATCATGAAAGTGTGAGATAATAATGGATTAGGACCATGTTTGAGTGCTCAAGTCATGCATGATAAATATGTGTCAAGCTTGTCATTGTCAATTAATAAAGAAAGTATTTTAGTATATTTTAGTGTAGGTTTTTTATACCATTATATGGTTTTTCCAACAAATGTTATTTAGCTTGCTAGATGTTATATTAGGTCATTTAGGAAAATATGAATAACCCTATTTTATAATCTTGAGTTCCTTTTTTGATTCTATATAAATGTACCTTTACTAAAGCTATTTGGCTAATGATGAAAATGAAAATGATTTTCATTTTTCATATTTGATTTCACTTATACAACATTGCATCTATTTTGTAAATTTCATTTACATGTTATAGAGATTTGTGTATTTGTGTCTATCCAGTCCTGATCCTTGATTATGGCCCACTTTGACATGGTATTAGTGCAATTTTGGTAGATGAATTCCATAGTTTATATTTTTAAATATTAAGTTTTATCTTGCATGTCAAATATTTGATATTTTTTTATCCTAAATATTTTAGATTCACCATTTCTTATATTTTTATCTTTTTCTAGGTACTCATCTTAGGGCTTCACCCCTAGTCATATAAGATTTTAGCCCTTGGTCAAAACCAACCCAAGGGGGTGTAAATTTTGTTTAAAAATTTGGGTCCAATTTTTTTTTCAAGGCAATTTTTTATGTGCAAGGCAATTTTTTATAATAACTTCAAACTCACATAATTTTTGGTAGGCAACTCCTTTTTAGGCATTATTCTTTTGAAAGTACATGTTTTTTCAAGTTCTACGTATTGGTGCTATTATTTGACCTTGTAAAATTTAACCTCTATAAGTTTGGGGGGATTAATTTCCTTGTCTCTTTCAAATTATTAGCTCTACATATGCTTCCTTACTACACTATGGATCATAATTTGGTTCCACTTAGTACACCATTCAACTATCACAAGTGTAAAATCAAGGTAAAACTATTATTAAGGAGTAAATGTTTTCACTGAATCATGATGGGTATCAAAATAGAACCAACACTTGATGTAGATAAGGTTAAGTGGTTTAATGGATGTGATGAGGCCTATGGTATATTATGCTTATAAATTTCTCTTTCACATTGAATCTACAAATATTAATAATGAAATTTGGACCATACTGGAAAAACTCTTTGCGAATCAGGATGTAATGAGGGGTCATGAGATGCTAATGAACTCATTAGTTTCAGTCTAGTTAGTTTTGACATTATATAAGACTTGAAAAAATTAAAATCATTCAATTTGTAGTTGAAACTATGGCATAGGAAAAAAATATGAATAATTGATTCTTTCAATCTTTACCGAATTGGGTTTTAACTATTTTATATTCATTTTTACCTTCTATGCCCCCAATCATGCCCTTAGAGTTACATGGACCATGTCATCCTTGGATGATTTTGTTGCCAACTTGACTCAAGAAAAAGATAAGCGTATTCATATAAGTATAATTAAGTCCTCTAAATCACATGCCTTAATTATGAGTCATGAAAAATAGAAGGATTCCACTAGTAAGGATAAGAAATAGAATAAGGACCATGAGAAAAGAAAGGGTCAAGAGACTGATGTTAAGTCCAAAGCATCATTTTGGACCTCCTATTTAGGAAATAAACCCAAGAAAGATAGGCTCACATGTGCCTAATATAATAAAATTGGGCATGATGAAACCAAATGTATGAATAAAAAAATTGATCAACTGACATAGATGCTTGAGAAAAACAACATCAATCTCAAATGATTCTTGAGCATCATTTATCAACATAGTTTTTACAACAAAAGGTAATGTAATTTTATGCACTATGAAAGCATAAATTATTTGAACATCAATCTCCTTGATTTAGTCAAACAAATTTCATTAGCACAAGAGTATTCCAAGGCAAAATAAAGTAGTAAGGGAAAAGGTAAGGGCAAATCCCTTGTTGCAGTTGCAACCTAGTATTCTATATGGGTAAGTGATTATGGTGCCTCATACCACATAGATTCATCACAAGATATTTTCTTGTCCTTGGAGCCATGTTTTATGTCTTCCATTTTATTGGGTGATAACATGTCTATAGAAGTTAGTGAGAGAGGGTATATTAAAGTGAATGATGGGACATTTTAGGATGTTGTATGTGTTCCCTCTTGTCAAATAATATCCTATCTATTTATTATATCAATCACATTGGTTCAAGAAAGAGTACCAAGTTTACACATAATTTTGTGCTTATTAGGGAATTACATAGTAATTCTATAATTGTAGTTTGGAAATGAGATCACCAGTTTCAATTATACACTTTTTCTCACTTTTCTCTTGATCAACCCTCTACTATTCTCCTCAACCATATTAACTCTCATTACCTAAAGAAATTCAGTCATAATAACATGGTTTTAAGGTTACATCATGTCCATTTTTATGATAATATTTTATAGGGTTGCATACTTGGAAAGAATCTTGAAGATAAGTATGACAAAGAAAAATCATGGAGAGCTACACATATTTTAGATCTTGTGCACAATTATATATTTGGTCCTTTTCAACAAATTTAATTTAGTAAGACCAAATATAGTCTTACCTTAATTAATGATTTTTAAAATTATACATGGGTGTATTTTCTTAAGAATAAGTTTGAGGTATTTGATCACTTTCATTACTTTAAGGACCTTATCAAAAAAATTTAAGGTAAAGCCATCAAGATTTTACACATAGACAATGGTGGTGAGTATGTCAAATATCATTTTGAAAAATTATACATTTTAGATGGGATTGAATTAAAACAAATAGTTACGTATAATCCTCAATAGAATGATATTACAAAATTCTAGAATAGGTCCTTGAAGGAACTTGAAAACTATATTCTACACTCCAAATCTCTTGCACCTCAATATTGGGCCAAGGTCATCAACTATGTTTTTTATATCCAAAATTAGGTTACTCATAAAGCATTGAAATAAGTCATTCCTTTCAAATATTTGAGAATTAAAAGACTCATAGTTAATCACTTTTGAGTGTTTGGATCTCCTTCTATTTCCCACATTCCTAAGAAGAAATGTAAGGAAATGGAAATTCAAAATCAGCCTTGCATGGGATATATTATCCAACCCATCACTCATTAATTATTCATTAAGAGAAGTGATCATTTTTAGGATGGTATTTTAGACTCCAAATTTAAAAATATTCCTTATTCCTTGGACTCATTGGGATTTTATGACAATTCTGATACTTCAAATCCACTTGAGTAGCTTTCTAATAATCTAGATTCTTCTTTTAGTTACTATCATGAATGTAATGATGGGGACTCATTTATTCCCTCTCTTAGACACTCTTTAGAGGATGATGGATATCCTCCTAAATCTATAAATTATGGTCCTCTTTGGGATAGATAGAAACTTCAAAGTATTGACCATTGGGGTAAAAATTCATTAAAAACTAGGCAAACATGTTCATAGTTCCAAAAAGTTCCACATGGATTCATTGCATCTTATTTGGATCCATAGTAATTTCATGGGGAATGTAGTAATATTGAGTGGGGTACTAATATGAAACATTATCATGGTTCCTTTTTTAGGAACAACACTTTGAATTTGGTCATTCTTCCCAATGGAAGAAAACTTATTCAAATTAGATGGATCCATGAAACACAAATTACTACAAATAGGATTGTAGACAAATTTAAAGAATTTTTGGTAGCATAAGGTTTTTCTCAGGTACCTAACATTGATTATACTAAGAATTTTTCCCTATTTTATAAAATGAAATCAATTTGACTCACTCTTGCCATTGCCTTAACACATTGCTAGGATGTTCATCTAATGGATGTGAAGAGTGATTCTATTCATGTTGACCTCAAAGAGAAGATATATATGGAAAAATCAAAAGGTTTTGTGAAACATTATTCCTTAGTTTTAAAACTTAATAAATATATTTAGGTGTTTAATAAGCTCTTGATATGCCAAAATGGACTCCTTTATTCTTTTAATTGGGTTTATTAGATTCCATTTTTATCCTAATGTCTACATTTTTTGGTCGGATGGCTCACTTTTAATTTTGGTTCTCTATGTGGATGACCATTTGATCATAGGGATTTATTCATCCTCTATTAAACTAGTGAAAACTACTTCATCTGATAGGTCCTCAACGACTGACTTGGATTTGTTGCATTACTTTCTTGGGACTGAAATTTCTTAGTCTAACTCTAGGATCACTATCACACAATCCAAGTATGCTCTTGATTTGATTGCATAGTTTAACATGGTTTAATTTAATCCAAATACAAATAATTTTCTCTATATTATGAAGCTTAATGTTGATTGTTCTTATTTGGCTAATTTTACCTTGTGTAGATAACTTTTTGGCAGTCTCATATATATTACACACATTAGACCTAATATTTCACATGAAGGGGGCATGGTCTATATATTTATGTAAGAATCACACAAGCTACACTAAATAGTATCTAAGTGGATTATCCACTAAATTTAGGGTACTCATAGATTTTGGATTCACTATGGAGTAGACATTGATGTTGACTTGATTGGGTATACATATTCAAATTATGTTGTCGATATTCAAAATCTTAAGTCTACTTTTTGATATAATTTCTCCCTTAGTTTAAGACCAATTATTTGGTAAAATAAGAAGTAGAATGTTATTTATTTATCTTATATAGAGGTAGAATACATAGGATATTTTAATTCTTCCACTAAATCTATTTGTCTTAAGGGGATTCTCATTGAGTTTGATATCCAATTTTGATGAAGAACAATCATATTTTATGATAATCAAAGCACCATACATATTTTTAAGAATACATTCCTCCACCAGTTAACCAAAGATATAGAGATTCAAATTCATTTCATTTGGGATCTTATTTCATAAGCAAGTCATTTATCTATACTTTTGCTAACTATGGAACAAGTTGCTAATATATTCACCAAACTTTTCATTAAGAGCAAGTATATTAATTTGTAGGCTCTTAGGTTTGCGTATGTCTAACATCATCCTTTTGGGGGTGGGGGTATTTTTAGTTCCTTACCTTCTAGGGGGGATTATTTATATTCTTATAGGGAAATTATCTATGTATTTGGGTACCTCATTAGGCCTTGTTGTTGGGACCCAATTCTTCTACCCACTTAATTTATAATTAAGGAGGTGTTAGTTTAGGTTTTTATATCATTATATGGTTTTTATTTTAAATGTTATTTAGCTTTCTTAAGGTTTATATTAGGTAATATAGTAAAATATGGCTTAACCTATTTTATAATATTGAGTTATTGTTTCTTCTCTATAAATATGCCTTTCCTAAAGCTATTTGGCTAATTATGATAATGCAAATGATTCTCATTTCTCATGTTTTATTTTAATTATATAACAAGATATCTCTTATGCATATTTCATTTTCATATTACAGATATTTATGTATGTGTTTATCAAATCTTGATTTTTGATTATGGCCCACTTCAATAATATCTATACTAGTAAATAGGGCTAACCAAGATAATAAGTGGTATATGGATAGGGAAAAGTGTGCACAAGAGTAAAATGTGTATGAAAAGTGGAAGTATGTCACATTATATCAAATTTTATATTTCCATCTATATAATACTAACTATTATTGAAAAAGATATATTAAAATGATAAAAATAATAAATTTGGTAGCTTTGACAAAAACACTTAGTGTTTATAGGTATGCCCCAAATGTCCCATTTTATCCATATAAACTTATAAGTAAACATTCATTGATCAATGTCTGTTAATGATAGAAAATATGAAAAAAATCTAGATCATTAAATTATTTAAAATTGAAAAGTTAAAGAACAAATACACTTGAGGGTACACAAACCAAGCTTCTACTTGTTAAAATTGTTTGGAGAATGTCATGTGTTGATTACGGCCCAAGGATATGAAACTTATAAAATCATGTGTTGAGAAGTGTTAGTGCCTCAACCACAATGGGAAAGTGAAAAGTGCTATAAGTTGAGCCATACATAAATCTCAATAACACTACTCTAAATATCATCTTTTTATGTAACATAAAAACATGTTTAAATGCAATGGTGGAACCCTAAAATAGTTTTATATGTCAAGTGGAACCTTGAATCTGGTTTATACATACGTAATACCATGTTTTATCATTAATCTACAATATATAAAATACATTTTTTTTGAATGAACACAAATTTTCCCCAAATTTGATCTATATATACCTTAAAGTGATATATAATACCATAATATATCTATCATAATGCCATAGAATGTCTATAAATTTGATTAATATTTTAAATCTACTCAATCTGATCTATATAATTTATCTTGGAATGACATATAATATCCCATTTTTTCTCGTAATCATGTAGAATGCCCCACATATGCCTTGCATGTGCTTTAATCTATCCAATCTAACCAATTTGTCCCATCTAATCAAATATTTTTATCCAAAATGTGGTTTTTTTTCATTACTTTAAAATCTAAAACAATCCCCCTATATGCTCCCATTTTGAGATGATGGGTGAAGTTTGTAAATTACTCGTCTCAAAAGAAAGAGTTATGTGCATCATGTGTTATATAGAAAAAAGTGATTATATAAAGCATGCATAAAAAAAATATAAGATATTACATCATACAAATATTTGATAATTTAAGAATTAATAAAACATGGAATCTAAGAAAATGGACATACAAGGGTCATCTCATTGTAAATATAACAAATAGGCATGCATTAATAAACATCACAATAGATTCATGGCATCACACACAATATAATTATGTGTGATAAAAATCATGGAAAAAAGTTCAATAATAATACATGCATTTATACACATAAAATATCAATGAATATGAAGCACACATAATTAATACATGACTTGACTCCCACCCAACACAAACATGGCATGACCATGAGATGGACTATAGGATCCTCTAACACAACTAATTCATAATGTGATAAGACATTATAAATGCACTCACATAAAACATAATATAACATATATCTATGATCACATAAAGTAATAATAATCAACATCAAGAACACAAGAATAAAGCAATTTTAGTATGCATAATCAATTAATGTCATCATATAGTATAACAAAGAACAATATTCATATAAATTTACACCATAGGAGTATATGAAAGAGACATTCATGTATAATAGTATATTATGATGAATGGGCTAGTATAAAATTATATAACTTGATAATTGTGTAGAGATTACCCTAGTGTAAGATTGATATCAAGTGTAGAAAGGTATCCCTTAGGTGTAATGAATGTCATGCATATGTATGTATATGTATCATATGTAACCTATATGTCCTACATCTCAATAATGTATAATGTGAAAATTATGTGCATAGAAAACATACATGAAATTAACCATTTATGTGATAAATAACATCAATTAATGATACTAACAAATCATGTCATGCAAAGGTCATGCATTTGAATTTTTTGAATGTTTGAAATTTATTATTGAATTATGTTCCTACTAACTAATGATACAATCAATGTAATGCCACAGTTAGGTATTGGATTATTTTTTGTGAATGTCAAATGTTGTGGGAGAGGATTAACATATGTAGCATTATAAAAATTTAAAAAGTGATCATGCACTATAAAATATCTAATATTGTCATCACAGTCAACATGATGATGTATATACTGCATAGTTCCAATATCCATGGTAACCTATGGGCTTCATTGTATACTAGGATAATATGTCAATGTTTATTGTAGAACACATGTACAAGTTTATATATATATATATATATATATATATATATATATATGTAAGGATGTGATAAATTAGTTAATGTCCATTAAAATTGAATAGAATGTTGATGTAATAGATGTTTGAGAATTGGTCTTATAGGAAGATTGATTACCTATCTCTAATATGCCTTCAAAGGATTAAACTTTACAAGCTAGACAATAGGATTAGTTGAAGTGAAATAATAAAGGTTTATAGTTAAATGGAGTAATCATATGGTTTTCCTAGAGCTATAACCACTTGGTTATTACTATAGATATACTTTAGGCATAGATGTATTGAAGATGGTATTGCACATATCTTATGTATCAATGGATGTCCTAATAAAATGTTTAATGCATTAGTATTGGGTATAAATAATAATCAAGTAACAATTATTGCATGCCATACCATAAGTGGTAACATAATTCCCCAAAGAGGTGTTTATAATTTTCCATTGAATCCTTTCACTATAGTGTTTTTACCAATCGAATCTATGAGTGCACCCAAGACTAGTAAGAAATGTCATAGTACATATGTTTTCACTTGACCCATTATCCACCATAACACTATGTATAGGAAGTGCTTCATTGAAAACATGTACAAAAAAATGTGTATTAGTATAATCATAACCAATTATCTTTGATAATTGAATGTGATTTTAGATCATTGTATTGTCATATTTTTAAGTGTACAAATAAAACCATCTATAGGATGTGCCTCCTTAGTTCTACAATCATATGAAGTCATAAGAGGATGTATATTGTAAGTCATATGTGCCTAATGATTAGCCTTAAATTCTTGTGTCATATGTTTTAGAAATGGATCCGTAAATATATGAAGATTTGCATTAGGTTGTGTAGTTGAATCATTTATAAATATATTAAAATTGTTAACCTCAATATTATTTTCCTCAATTTAATATTGTATCTTAAGTCTCAAACCATAATATCTATTAGTATAACATCTTACACATCCATGACAATCAAAATATGAATTGATATCAAACCCTTTATATTTTTCCTTTCTCCTATTAACATTAATTTGTGGAAGGAGAGATATGAGATTGCACTTGAATAGATTTTGTATCACATTATGAGGAGGCTCTAATAATCATATAAATTTACTCATTTTAAGAGTTGAGAGGACAAGCCTATTATTAGGTTGTGAAACTACATTTACTATTATTTTAACCACATTATTAGTATCATTAGCCTTGGATTTTAAAATAGGTTTGCTTTGAAACATGGAATTAAAATATGTTCAAGGATTAGATCTATACTTTAGCTTGTTCATAGCAATTAACTTAACTTCATGTTTTTTAATTATATGGAATATGTCATTGAAATATTGGAAACATTGAAACATATTATAGTCATGGATAAGATAGAGTAAGCTTTTATTGAGGATGTATTACAATTTATTATAATTCAAATGATTTTTCATTTCAAAGAGAGTTATCTTATAACAAGTCACATACTCACTAATGGCTTCATTACATTCTTGTTTGAGTTTTTAAATTTGACCATATGAGACCTTATCACTAATATTGATATAAAAGTGAGCTAATAATTGATTATACAAAGTATTAAAATCATATATTTATTGGGATGGAAGGTTATAAAAACATCTCAAGGCATAGTCCTTAAGGTTCTGGAAAAATATTGGCTAATAAAATTATTAGATAAATAATCTAAGCAGTTACATTCAAGGCTATAAGATGTTGTTATGGATCACCTTTACCATCATATAGTTTTATATTAGGTTCACATAATATTTTATGAAAATATAATTGAAAATATGTGTAATAATGCTTGAGAATTTGTTGAATGATACATTCTGTAAGAATCTTGTTCTAGTTGAGAAACCTTGACCTGAAGATTAAGAAGAGTTTTTATAATCTCTTTATTAGTAGTCATAGGATAATGATAAAAAATATATGAAATCACATGAGTATCAATCATAGGAGTCACAAAAGTATGTTTCATAGGAATAACCATATAAATCCAAGGAGTAATTTATGTTTCCCCCACACCAAGCATGGGAATCATTTGTGTAGCCATAAGTGTAGACATATGAATAGTATCATTAAAATTAATGGTATAAACACATATTATATAATCTATGCCTCTAAAATGTGTATCATTATCATTTAAACTTCCAAAATTTTGTTCCTCAAATGTAGGTTCATTATCAAGCTTTCTATTTTCATCTCTAGTTACATGTAAAAATGTGTCAATCATGTGTGGATTCATTTTAAGATATTTTGTAATTCACATTTATAAATAAAATGAACATGATAATGAAAAAAAATTAATAATAGTTAAATTATGATCATCCAAATTAATTATATCATCCATTATGATTATGTGAAAATAAGGGAAATCACAAGGAAGAGATGAAATCCAAACCGTAATGAAGGATAAATTTGAAACCCTAAAAAGGATAGAAGAAAAACTAAGGTAGAAATACTTAGGATTTTCCATGTTTAAACCAATGATCGGTTCACAAAATTTATTTATTTATTTTGTGATTAATTTGGTATAAACAAGATAAAACTATGAGTATTCATATTATGTAATATAGGGAATTAATCATACAAATTTAAATGTGAAATGGTATTTTGATATTGCACGTATTATATTGAGAATAACAAAGCTATGGGGGAGAGATGAACTTAGCTTATTTTTTATTTATATTTCTCTCTAAATTCATCTTAATTTTTTAAATTCTCAGTGTCTTCTCAAATAAAGAAAATGGAGCTCAAACCTTATACAAACACTACTAGTGAAGCTAAAATCCAATGATTATCGGTCTTGTCCGAGCTTTGTTAGTACTATACCTATTTATTGTGTAGAGTTTTTCCACATTAGACCTTTCATGTTCCTGGACATGTATATATATTTTGTATGTGTACTTTCCCTTAGTTCTATGTGTTAATCCTTGTGCTTCTTCTCATTCTTTTAAAACCTTAATTACACTTTTGACACAAGATAACCA
Source organism: Torreya grandis (assembly GCA_037957365.1). Lineage (NCBI taxonomy): Eukaryota > Viridiplantae > Streptophyta > Pinopsida > Cupressales > Taxaceae > Torreya > Torreya grandis. The sequence goes on from JARHVA010002224.1 coordinate 379,684, forward strand.
TTAAAAAATGGTTAGCAAGTTTGGGTTGGACATCCCCAACCTTTCCCCACTAAGTTATTAATATTTTTCCATGTTCTAATACTTCAAAGAGGGATAAAATCATACATATTTATATAACCTATGTGTCTTTTTATACCATCATGATCATTTTAGAATGCAATTTAATGTTTATATTTCAAAACTTGACACCATGCAACTTTGACTAGTGTTTGTATTTATTCTTAGATATATGGATAACATTTTGATGGGTTTTAAAATGTGTATGATTTTATGATAATGTATCAATAAATTTATAATTGATCTCTCAAGATTTTTAGGACTTGCCAAGATGGGTATAAGCTTAGGATTTATTTGTATTTATAGATGACTATATTATATTTCCTATTGTGACTAACCCATTAAATATGTCTAGATACCATTTAAAAGGGGTTAGCATTTTGGGTTGGACTAACTGGGCATCCACTCCCTATTCAATGGTTGAGCATCACATACATTCCAAAACTCTAAAGAGGACTCAAATTTCATGTATTCCTCCCACTTATGTATGTGTGTTCAACATCTTGAACAATCTAGAATGCAATGAAATCTTTTGACCTTTGATACTTGGAACCAGCCAAATTTGAATTTTTATATTGTTATTTTAATCTATGAACTATCTAGGGTTGTTCCTTGAAGGATTTATATATGTGTGTGCCTTTTTATAATGTCTCAAGAAAGTGATACATGTTTTCCCAATGTTCTTGAAGTATGTGAGGTGATGCTCAAGTGTTTAATAACCATAGAGGTGATTTTTATTCATGGATTCCTCTTCGATAACTCTCTCTATGACTGACACATAAAAAATGTCTAGAATAACCTAATATATACTTACCAATTTGAAAAAAATCCTTTGAAGGCCCCTGGACATTACCAATAGAGGATAATACCTATGGTAACTAACACTATCTAGTTTACCAGTATTGTCCTAGAAGTTTAAACTATAATTTTTAAATATGGAAACTATCTATCCATGATTATAAAAAGATATTATATAGACTCAAATAATCTTGAATAAATGTATCTAGTGATTAGAGGTGACTAAGATATTATATGGGTAGACAGATAGATATAAAGTATGATCAAGAATCAATTATATGTGCAATGTCCAAGCACATCAAAGTATGTAAAAGTTAGTATTGCAAAAATTCCAAAGATAATATTTAGGTATCTATAATAACATGAAGGTAAAGAAAAGGAGAATTAATGAATGAAAAATAGTCAACTACCAAAATCAAATGAAATAAAAATCTAAGACATGATAAATGTGAAGTACATAATAAGTATATGAGTTCTTAAAAATGTATTTTAATCTCATTACTTAGATCATCAACCACATCATAAATCTCACAGTGAAGCTGATAACATGAATTAAGCATGGTATCTTCTACTCTCTTTGAAATACACCTTAGAACTACCTTATGAATATCCTTAATATAGAAATCAGGTGTTCTATAATTAGGAGGATGTTTTTCCTTGGGATAAGAATAAGGTAAAATAGGAAGAATATATTCTACCTTGAGAGGTTATTTTAGATAAAAGGAAGTTTTTACCTCTATCTTATGAACATGAGTGAATTTCATAGAGGAGCCTAACTCTTGCAATGGAAAATTGAGGATACATTGTTGATAAGCCTAACATTCATCTATGGAGTGGGAATGTTAATCATGCCAAATACAAAAATTCTCCCATTTATTTGGGATGTATGTTGGATTTAACCTCAATGATAACACATTAGATAGAAGTGAATAATGTATTTCCTTTCTATGTGGTGTCTTTGACTATTGATGGGGAACCTAATGTTTCAACCTAGGAAAACTAAGAAAATGTTGTTAAATTTATCTACACTTATCCATCTAATGGGTATAATAATAAGACTTATGCCAAATATAAAACTTCTCTTAGTTCTTGGGGATGTATGTAAGACGTATATTTGAAGGGTGCATATTAAACTAAATAGGAAATTTATGTCCTAGAGATGAATCACATCTAATCATCATTTAAGGTCTTGATAATTAGTCATAGAATATATACTAGTCCTATGAAAATCACAAAATACCTAGGAGGGGAAGATACATGTGATTATGGGATACACACAAGATGAGCTTATCTATTATATGATCTATAATTTTGGATAGTAAACCAAGGGGAATTATGAAATGAATATAACTTTTTAAGATGATGATGTTTTACATATTCCATCAAAAGCCTTAGTTTTGGTGGGCATGGTGCCAAAACAAACATCTAGAGAGGGACAATACTTTTTGTACTAGGAAACCTAGAAAAATGAACTCAATCATAATTAATATAAACAAATAAACCAATAGGAATATGGAAGTAAATAAATCATTTTCCAAGTATTATAATTTTTTTTATCATGTTAAAGCTAGAATTAAAGGATAATAGGTCATAAGATCAATCAAGGGATGATTTTTAATGTAATATTTTTGCATGTTTTTCTAGAGTGAAACCAAATAAGTAATTGTCATTAAACATATAACCATAATTATAATCATGAGTGGTGATATACAAGTGGATGTATTCAACCATAAAATTTCTAAGATTAATGGCAGGATATTTATTTGGAATAACTACTGTCATGGGTATCTCTTTAATTTCCTTCTTGCATAAATGGGGTCACAAGGTAAGATGCAATTCAACTATGATATTATGATAAATATATATTTTTTAAAATTTTAGGGTTAATATGATTAGGTTCATCATGTTTATAATCAAGGAGGTTGGGTGGGAAATTTCCCACAAGTTTGGTGTGAAAATTATAATCTCTCAATTAATCGATAGGAAAATTGAAATGTTGATACTCATTAGCAAGAATAATTAGGAGTGGTTCAAGGATACTTATTTTAAAGACATCACATTGTTATAATTGTTCATATTTCCAAGTGTATCACCTTGAGTTTTATAGATATATATTAAGTACAAAATATTGATGCATTGGCATAGAAAAGAAGCTATGGACCCCATACATGAGTTTAATGGTAGAAAATCAAGACATTATATGATTAGGTAATGTTGAAAACCATAAATTTAACCCACCCTCACATGAATTATCATAAAAGGAGTATAAATTCAATCCATTGGTGGAATTTTTATTTAGGAACATCCTTGGCATGTGTTATGAGTGGCTTTAAGATTGTTTTAGTATACACAAGAGATTTATTGAATTTCAAAGAGGAAACATAAGTGCAAGAACCTTAATCTGTGAAGGATATTTTGATCTAGACATTACTAATTAAAATGATAATAAAGAGAGAAGTGTAATTTTCATGATGAAGGATTTCATTGGGGACCATCACCTAGATTGAAAATTTTAGAGAAAAGTCTTGGTTCATTTTCCTATCAATTTGGATATACATATATTTGCATTATTGCATGATACATTCCTTAGAACCAAGAAAATTGGGTTCTTACCCTAGAGGTGGTGGTTGAGTAATGTTTAAAGTTAAAAAGATTTTGCATAAAATGATTTCAATGTTTAAGAGAGGTATCCATAAGCTCAAGGAAAGGAACCCAACTACAAATGTTAGATATTTATTCTATGAGATCTCATTTTTTGAGGTTAGGATAGGTTGAAGATAAATGTAATGGAGAAACAAAGGTCTGAAAACATCAAATTTGACTCTATAAAGTTTTAGACCTGATTTTGGGTTATTTTTAGACTTTTTCATGATATTGGGCATTATGATATTATAGGTTCAATTACAGTTGACTATACCATCCCAAAAAATATAGTTTAAATAAAAAGATACTATATTGAGCCTATCAATATAGTTGAAAAAAGCATATTATATTATTCCAAACATATAAGAATCTATCAACATAGATACATAATATTGCATCAATACATAAATATATAATTTCATGGGCACAAATGATACAATCATAGAAGTAGAGAAATATATTGACATGAGTGATATATTTGAATTATTAAAAATAAATAAAACTACATTAACATGGTTGAATTTATCCAAACTTTCAAAATCTAAAATTTATGTAGGGAAAAAGACTTGAATTTTAAATTTAGAATAAATTAGGACAATTATGTATTATTTATAAGGTATTGTTGGTTGATTTTGAGTGTTTTGGGAAGATATATGTGATTAATACTGTGTCTCATGCCATTCATTTTAACCAAGTTTCTTAGATTGGTGGAAACGTTAGGGTTAGCTAAAGTTTCTACACACTAGCGACTAAAGCTAAATGAGCCTAATTTTTTGGTTGTGAAGAGTTATTAGTGTTTTAAAGTTTCTTGGGATTGGTTTGAGAATGTTATGGTAAGGGATTGATATAGATACCAAGGTGAGCATAAGCTTGGTTAAGTGCATCATGCTTGACCTTACCATCATGAACTTTGGAAACTTTCTCAAATTCTTGGTAATACTTTTTAATCATATAATAATGGTCAAAATCATTATCAATGATAAATTTGTATGCTAGGTCATAGAGAGATTGTAAATTATCATGATAATGAACCCAATTAGCATGAAATTAACAATTTTTTTAGCAATCATAACATTGAGGTTTAGGACTCAAATCCTCAAATTATTTAGGTTGAGGTATATAAGATTCTCCCCTAAACCCATAAATGTTAATAGGTTAATGAATATAAATGTCATTAACTTTATTATGATTGGAAGGAGGGGTGGTTGAAAATGGATTCTTGTAATAGGATGGGGAAGGGCCATATTTTGTAGAACACCGAGCATGATAGTGTGAATAATCCTCTTATAACCATGGTCATGATCATAAGTGTCACTAAAAACATCATTTTTTACATTCTTATTGTTAATTTTCATGAGGATTATAGTATTTTTAAAATTCAGTTGAGGTAACTCAAATTGTCTTATGAGCTGGTTTTATATTTTATCTTGATCAAATGTTTCTTTCATTAACTATGAGGGAAGGGTATAACAACATATTAGATTTTTGATGTTAATTTGGTTGTGAAAAACTTGGATATGTTATCTTCATAAATTTTATGTTCATCTTTTCTAGATAAATATTTCCAAAATTTAATGAAATCATGTGTTGCCTCTTTATCCACTTACTTACAATTGATAAAGTTACCCAAGTTGTTTTTAGGTAAGTCATAATATTAAAATTATTCATCTAATGAAATTAAAAAGCATTATAAGTTGGTGATAGAGATAGGATTGAGTTTATTTCACCATTATAAAGCATCAATTTCTAGGGTTTGGGAAAATAGTTTAATTGTTACTGATTTAATTTTTAAGGGTTTAATTATATAAAACTTATGTTTAAATTTAAGGGATGAGATGTCTAAATAAATTATAATAATTAAGTAATGATTTTTTATATCATTTGTTATTATTTTAATTTATAAAAATATCAATAAATAGGCATAAATATATACTTATTTAAAAATTGATTATCGTGGATAATCTAGGTTCTAAAAGTTGAGTTCTAGACAATTCTGAGTGTCATCAATAGGATTTTGGTGTTTGTCTACTCACTAGATAGTATCGGCCCACATGGATAGTAAAACCATGAATATTTAGTATCATAAATTTGGAAATAATGTCCCTTTTTTAGGACCATTCTTATTTTATAGGATCACATGTGCCTATGTTTTTAGGTCTTGTTCCTGCACACATGAAACCTAGAATTTTGTGTTGTACCTAAAAAACCTGATTTAGTATGAAAAAATTAATCCTCCCTGCAAGGATGACATAGGAAATAATTGTATGTTAATCATTAATATAGGATGGACTTACTTAACACCCTATTATGAAGAAAGTTGCCTACATAAAAATACTCTAAAGATGGATCAAACCTGATGTAGTTCTCCCACCTAGTGCTTGATGCAAGTACAAGTGAATGCTAGAGTAAAAGTGGGATTTGATGCCTTGAATGTTCTTGAGATTTGAAATCCTTAAAAATTTGGATTATCATTATTTTAGATGGTAGTATGTATAATTATGAAAAAATAAGGATAAAATACCTTAATTTTTCTCAACTTGTCTTTGGTTTGAATGTGATTTTGAATCTATTTTCCATCTAGTGAATAGAGGTCATTTAGACTTGTATTTATAGAGTTATGTATATTGTGTGGATAAGAAAATATAATTAGGCTAACCTTAAGAGGGGCACACATTTAAAAAACTATCCATTGGGAAGATCTAGAGCTAAGTATAGTAGCACCCAATTGGGGACACTAGTGCCATGTGGTTGTAGTGTTCCAAATGTGATGCTAATGTCCACTTGGAAGACTACTAAGCAAGTTTGGTAGGGATATAAGAAGATATTTATGAGACTATGTTTTGGCTGATTTTAGGTGAATGTGGTCTACATAATAATTGAAAAAGTGTTTTTATGACCCTAAGATAGGTCTAGGGCTAAGTTAGGAATAGGGTAACTCAAGCAATACTCTTAGCATCTAATTACCACTTTTACATGATTATAGTTATAAAAGTGTTGATATTTAACTACCCATAGAGATTCCCAAAGGCTATAAGGTGAAAATTGAGATCGATAAATTCAATAAAAGAGATGTTGGGAGTGATTGCACCACTATCTATGGTTAAAATATGAGGTGTTAAGGGTTTATTTTAGAGGTGCTTAATGACTTAGTTGTGAATTGGAGGCTGAGGGATAAGATTCCAAAGACAATAATCAAGAGGGGAGTGAAACACATTTATTTGGGATATCTCAATGTATTTTTTGAGGTTTATTATTTATTTGTAAATTTAAAATTTTCATTTTCATGAATTTGTTTAAACTATTAGATTTTATGTGAGCCATTTGGTTAAAAACTTGCATCATAAATTAAATAGTTTCAAGAGTTTTTTTATTGGATTGATATATTTGAGTTGCATGTTAACTAGAGTGAGAATTTTGGGCATCACTAGATGTGTGATTAGCAATAGTGTTTATGTTATCACTTCTATTTGGGGCACTGAAATTAGGGATGACCATAATTGTAATTATGGTAGGTATAGTGGAAAATTAAGGATTGGAATAAGTTTCATGATGAAATTCCCCAAGATCTATAAGGAAACTATGTTTAGGTGAGGATTCAAAGAAACAAGCCATCATGAATTTATTCAACGAATTTTCCTACATGTGTGGGATGTTATTAAAGATAGATATTCATCTCATAGGTGTACCATAGACTATCTTTGGCTTCACCTTCAAAATTAGATTCATTAAAAGGTTGATTTATATCCCTATATCTTGTGTTAATGTTAGGGATAGGAAGAGTGCGCTTTTTTTTTTTAATCATACCCACATTGAAATTGTTATAAGGATGTTCCTAAAAAATATCAAAATGACATATTGAAGGGTTTTGGAAATTATTGCTAGCATCAATCATAGACAAAAGATTAGATTTATAGATTGACATCCTTGGAAACCACCAAAGGATTGGTTGGCTTCACTTTGGTCATGAAGTAATTCCATTATGGGAAAAGAATTATAGCCTATAAGGATGCTATAAAAAATGGAAAATAAGGAACATTTAGAAAATTTGGAGAGCTAAAAAAATATGAAAGGAAAAGAGAATTGAAAATGATCCAACATGATGGTTGGGTAAGATTCATGTCAAGTTCACCAAAATATATGATTAGAAAATATGATTATTAATATAAATATCCTCTATTATAAATAAAATTGAGAAGACCATACTATATCCAACTTACGTATAATTGGTCATGTTGTAAAGTAGGTCCGAGTCTATAAGTGAGAGTTATTTGTAAAATGGAGATCTAAGATATAATTAGGGAGCCTATACCGATGAAAGAATACAACCTAGATAAAATCTATAAAAGAGGTAAAATAAAGATAGATAAATTCCATTAGGTAGTAACCAAGAGGCATCAAAACTAATGGTTGTAACCAAAATGTATATAATTAAGGATATAATGTTATGTAAAAATAACATATGCTAAGATAAACATGGATAAAAATGTATCATATTACTCTATTATCATAGAGAAATATAAAAAATCATATTACTCTAGTATATGCATATAAAACATATAAAATAAAGAGTTTAAAGAGAGATAGATGCTTACTTTGGGTTGACCTTTTAGTGAACCAATCTCTCCCTCTAATTAAGTGGCTCTTAATGAGATATTATGGGTGGAGAATTGAAAGGTAATGATGAATACCTAAGTATACTTATATGGGGATGCCAAAGATTAGTTTTACCTATATGGTTAATCTTCCTTATCTTGAAATCCAAAGACTTTGTGAAAATATATACCTCCACAAGAATAATCTCATATATTATAATTCCTCTTTTTATATTAAAAGTAGTTTTTCATGGAAAAATAAAGAAGTATGGCATATATTTCTTATAAAAATGAGACTAGAGAAACCTATATATACAGATCCAACTCTTAGAAGTGAACTAAAAAATATGTCAATGGACTCGATCCATATCGATATAGTTAATGGTTGGGACAAAAAAGAGTACTATGTTGGCCATGCCAATATAGTAAAGAAGGGAATATAACTATATTTATAAAGGAAACTATGATTGGAAAGGGACATAATAAAATTAATTACATAAATCATGGTTGATACAATTATAAACAGAAGGGCCAAAACATAACTAACTCAATCTTGATCAAATTAGTTACGAGAATTCCTAAAACTAGGTTAAAAAAGTGGAAAGTAGAGAAAAGAGAAACAAAGGAGGATATATTTATTAGATATAAATATAATGTGTAAATAGGTATAACAGGTGAATGCATGAGAATAATATCTAGTAAAGTACCCTAAGTTGATACATCCCTAATTTTAGTGCACTCCTTAGCATGTGCACTCAAGGAGAAAGATGGGTTGACAAGTCTTAGAAAAAAACTGTAAATGATTGAAAAATATAGGTATATACACATATTTTATATCATAAGATAAAACATACTTTAATTTATCCATTTCATGAAATAAATTCTATTATTGTATATGATATACTATCCCTTGCTCCCTCTCATAGAAGTAATCACATGGTGGTACACAAAATACTTTCCCTTTCTCCTTCATATGAAAGTAATAACATGGTGGTACACAAAATACATTATTTGGCCTCACCATGATACATATATACATTCAAAGTCAACATAAATTATAAGGCATGGATTTCACATAGGTTGATTCACAATTTTTAGCATGACTAAGTGTATTTATTTCTATCCTCATTTTATTTATTAGATTTTAGAAGTTCCTTATATTTATGTAGACATTGATTCACTTGCATACATTTACAATTTATTTTTAGGGTATCCTTGTTAAATATACCAAACATAGGATCATGGATGTTTGTTCTAAAATCTCCATGACTCTTCACAATTAGAATCAAGAATTGTCTCGTTCCTTTTGAATTTTTATTATTACTATATTGAATTCAAGAATTATTATAGATTTTTAAATGATTGAGGCATCTTATACAAACCTTACAGGTAATATTTTTTATATTAATTTAATATGTATGCACATGTACAATAATTAAAGTGGGGTTTATGTAGACACCTAATTTTAGTCTTAGGGGCAATTTTAGTTGTAAAATTGCATTGTTATAGGGTAATTATGTGCTTATAAATTAAGAGTTCATATTAGGCTCTTATTAGCACATATTTATTATTTTTTGGCCCTTGTTTAATTCCTCTTCCTCTTATTTTATCTCTCCTCCCTTTGTTTTCTTATTATTTTGTCTCCTAATAAAAATGTAGCATTACAATTTTGTTTTACTAGAAACATACCATTAAATTTATACCTTCTTTTTTGTGGGTTCTTTTGGCCCATCTTTAGGGTCTTCCATGACTAATGTTCCTTTTTTTTCAACCTTTCCCACTCATTGTGAGTCATATTATGTTTCACCAGGGCCCTAATTTGAATTTGAGAAGAATATAAATACATTTGTATTAGTGCATATAGGATAAAATGTGAATGAAAATATATTTTAATATAAAATGTAATGAGTGATAAGTGAATTTAAATTAATAACATGATTTTTTTATTAAAAGATAATAATTAAAAATTTAGATCATAATTTTATTCAATATTAGAGTTTTCATATTGCATTGTGCCACTTGTTCATGCCAATGAGAATTCATACAAGGATTAGAGATTGCATCCATGAATTGATTACTAAATTTGATTGAGTGGTGTCTTCTAAATTTCTTCCAAAACACAATATTAATGATAATTAATTGATAACATATAGACTTAAATGACACCCTCATTTTTAATTTGTTTGTGGTAAGTGATTAGTATTTCAAAAAAGGAAATCAGTGTCTTATAGATCTGCCCATAATTATGTAAAAGCAAACAAGGTTTTTATAGCCTAAGAGTAGAGGAACATGGTTTTAAAATCATATTTACATGATATGAAAGTTTCAATAAATGTAGTTTTATGGTTCTAGTAAAGGAGTGGTAAATTTTTGTTTAAAATTTTCTACGCCCTTAATCTATAATGTGTATAGGGATACACATGGTTGACTTGTGGTTTACATAACTTTCATAATATCTTATTACATTTCTCTATGTTATTAATTTGGTTGTCCTATGGAATAACCATGGATAAGTAGAGTATATATAGGAGGTAGTGGTTAGTCATTTATCATTATATTATGAATTCTTCTCTTATTGCATTATTATGGAAGTTGACCCCTTAAAGCATCTTAGTCATAAATATCAAGTATTCTACTCACATGTTAATTATTTATGAGGTTATGATTATTATGCTCTTACTTCTATGATATATTATTCCATTCTTGTGTAACATCTAATTAACTTCACTACAAGTGGTATCCAAATATTGATTTGGGCCAATTTATGTAGTATTTTGTTTAGATATGGTGTCATTAAATTCATACTAGTAAGATTATCATAATGGAATAGTATATTTGTACACATTTTTTGATATCAAAACCCTCCTCCTAGGGTTTTTGCATGGCTATTTGTAATACTTACAGATGTGGGAAAGGTAAAGACACTCCAAAAACTACTCATAAGGATGACATGGATTTTAAGACTTCAACCCATCAATTTCTAAGGTGGTTCAACAAATTTATTCAGATATAAAAATCATGGTGAGTAAGGATGATATTGATGTATTAAAATAAGAAATGGATTTTATGAAGAATCAACTATTAACTCTGAGTGATCAATTGACCACTATTTCATCTTAGCTTTTTCAAAATAATCCTCTACCACTCTAATCAAGTTCTTCCAATTTGAACAATCACAACTTCAAGACTAGTTCAAAGTGCATGTTGCCAAAGATGGAAGTGAAAAGTTTTATGATAATGATCCACTCACTTGGATCAATAAATTTAAAAAAAAAAAAAATCTAAATTAGACCCAATGTGTGTAAAAGGTGACCATGACATCTCTTTATTTGGAACCTAAGAAATTCATTTAGTATAGGTGGTTGTGTTCTCAAAATAAAAATAAGGGCACTCTAGTTACTTGGTTACTAATTAATGAGTAACTAAAGATATATTATTTCAATAAAGTCTCAAAAAATTACATGAATTAGTTAAAATTTTTGGGATAAATAGGTATCATTAAGAATTATATTCATCAATTTCAGAATCTATCCTTATGTGTGGATGACATCAAAGAGAAAAACTTGTGTGCCTATTCTAAGTGGGGTTCAAAGATAATATACAACTTGAGGTTCAAATGTTTAATCTAGCATCCATTTTTGAATCCATACCATTCACATGCCAATCTAAGGAAAAATATTTGGTCAAAATGAGGGCTTTCACTCATGGCCATGAATGCAATTTCAATCACCATTATTTTCGTAACCTACAAGATTGATCCCTCATAAAATTTAAGAGAAGTTTGCTGAAGGTTTATTTTTTGTATGTGACATCAAGTGGAGAAAAAGACATAAATGTGCCAAAAATAAGTTGTTCTACATTAAAATATATAATAAAGATGAAGAAGATGATGAGTCCTCAATTATGGATATGGAAAAACCAAAGGCATCTAAAGATTCTCACCTCACTATCTCTTGTCATGTCCTTTCAAGTATATGTACTCATCAAACTCTTCAAGTGGTAGGCTTTCTAAAAAAATAGAAGGTGATAGTGTTGATTGACTCAAAAAGGAAACATATTTCATTAACAATAAGTTGGTTACTTATTTGAACTATTTTATTTATCTAGATCTAGAATTTAAAGTCATGATTATAGATGGTGGCATAGTCAACTATTTTGAAAAATATCATAGTATTAAGATTACCATGGGGGACTACTTGATTAATTATCCTATATTTTCTATTCCTATGGGTGGAGTTGAAATTATTTTGGGAGTACAATGGTTCATGACACTAAGCACAATAGTGATGAATTTCCAATAATTGTTCATGAGCTTTCATTCTGAAGGTAGGAAATTTAAACTATGAGGATTATAGGTAAAGTCTCCCCAATTTTTTAGTTAACATAAGATAAAAAATATTCTTAAAAAAGGGTTGAAGGATTTTAAGAACAATTATTTTCCATTTAAGTTCAACCAAAATATGTGTCTACACATCCAAATAAACAAATGATTCTTGACGACCACCCAATAGTTTTTGGCACAATGCCAAAAGTCTTACCACCAAGTATAAAATGTAATTATGCCATCATATTGATTCCAAGTAGTAAACCAACAAACATCAAATCATGCAGGTATCCACATGCCAATAAAAGTGAAATTGAAAATATGGTACATGAGATGTTGGAGGAAAGTACTATTTGACATAGCCAAAGTGAATATTCATCCCTAGTGGTCATGGTGCAAAAGAAAGATGAAACTTAGAGGATGTGTCCTAAGTACATATAAATCAATAATTACACCATCAAAGATAAGTTCCATATTCTAGTAATTGATGATTTTTTAGATGAATTACATGGTGTTGTTTATTTTAAAAATACATATCTTCATTTTGGACATCATTAAATTTGAATAAGAGATGAGGATATCCCTAAATGGATTTCAAAACTCAAGAAGTCCTTTATGATTTTATGGTCATGTCTTTTGGTATCACAAATGCACCATTTGAATTTTAGAGTTTAATGAACACTATTTTTAGGTATGTTTAATGGAATTTTATGTTGGTGTTTTTTGATGACATCCTAATATACAAAAAACTTGGGAAGAACATTTGAAGGATGTGAAATAGGTATTGTTAGTTCTAGAACAACAACAACTTTATGCAAAACCTTAAAAATGTGATTTTGGATTCCATGAGGTGGAGTACTTGGGTAATATTTTTTCACATTAAGGAGTCAAATTCAACCCTAAGAAGATCTAGGCTATGATGGAGTGGAAAGTGACAACTACCCTCAAGAACCTTCATGGATTTTTGGGGTTAATAGGTTAATATTATAAATTTGTAAAAAATTATGGTAGCATAACAACTCCACTCATAACCTTTTTGAATCAATATTCCTTCCATTGCACCAAATGAGATACCAAGGCATTTGAGAAGCTAAAAGAGGCTATGTGTACTAATCCAAATTTATCTACCCTTAAATTTTATAAAATGTTTATTGTTGAATGTGATGCATCAGGATATGTCATGGGGGGAAGTATTTATACAATAAATAAGACCCATTGCATTTGAATTCATAAGGGAAAAAATAAGATCAAGCCAATCTATGAGAAAGAGGTGATGGCTATTCTTCATGTAGTCAAGCAATGAAGACCTTATTTTATGGGTAAACACGTTTAGGTAAAGATTGATGATGATAGTCTAAAATAATTTTTTGAACAATGATTATCATCAGAAGAATAGAAAAAATGGGTGACTAAAATGTTGGGACTTGAATTTTAAACAATTTATAAGAAATGAAAAGATAATGTGGTATTAGATGCACTTTAGAGGAGGGATTAATTCGTCAAGGAATTTTTATATGAAATGGCCATTTGGAAAAAAAATTGTTTAGAAGAAGCAAAATAAAAATGAGAGAATGACAAGGATAAATAGGTCCTAATTTAGAATCTTTAGCATGGTTCAGGTGTTTATAAAAAAATTGAGTGGAAAAATAACACATTATGGTATAAATATAAATCATACGTATGTAAGGATTTTTTACTCAAACATAAGATCATTCATAAGCTTCATGAATCTCCAATAGAGGAGCACTTAGTAATTTTGAAGACATATCATCAAATTAAGCAAGTTTTTTTGGGAAGGACTCAAGGAGGATAAACAAATATTTGAGGCAAAATGCATGATTTATCAATGTATAAAAGGAGAAACAATTAATACATTAAGTATTTTACATCCATTATCCATCCCTATCTAGCATTGGGATGAGTTTTCCATGGATTTTATTTCAGGGTTACTGAGGTTTGACAGTAAAATTTTAATCACGGTAGTTATGGATACACTCATAAAACATGCTCCTTTTTGTTCTTTATCATAACCATTTTTAGTCATTAAAATATTAGATATTTTTCTCAATAAAATTCAAAATATGCATGCTACCTGGTGTAAAGAGGTCTTATAGGTCCAAAAACTCTCACTATATTGTTTCTTTTCTCTAGACTGATAGCCTTTCTAATAGGTCTTATTTTTTTATTTTCAAATGGGATATACCAAATATAAGACTTATATGATATTAAATATAATTCAATACATTAATTAATATAATAAAATAACAAGTATTAAGTTCTATAAATTATTTCATCTCTAATTTTTATGAAAATTTAAAATACTAGTTCAATTAGCCCTGTTCTAGGCCTAAACACAAATTTGAAAAATACTATCTTATATATCTGATATTTTATGGAATTTTAGGACTTAAAATAAATTTTATTATTAAAATAACATCCTTAATAACCTAAACACAAATTTTCATAATGATATGATGATTGTTTTGGAAGATATTCAATTTTTGGTAAATGAAACTCTCAACTAGACATAAACCCACAAGTTTGCAAAACACAGTCCTCTATATAACACCAAAATAATTTAAACCAATTTTAATTTTAAAATGACATATTATAAAATTTTTATAATTTTTTTAATTCAATTGGCTATGCCTTTCACAAGTTATGCCACTTTTTCTAGGTGAAAGCCTATCCTAGGGTTTAAGACCAAATTGCAGACCTGAGAGCACTAAAATTTATGAATATTCAGTTTTAAGGATGTTAAAAGGATGATTACACTTATAATATGATATTAAAATAAAAAAATTACTCTTTTAATTATTAATTATTGTTTAAATCCCAAAACTATGTTAAACTTATCCTTTTTATATGACTATAACACCTAGATTTTAAGAAATACAGTGTTTAGACCTTTATCAATGAGGAAATAAGTATAAAATATTTATAAAAGTTAGTAAATGATTAATAAAAACTTAAACCTTTTAATATAACAAATATTCAATGATTAACATAATAAAAATCTCCTTTTTAATTCAAATGTCTTCAACTTCATACACAAACCTACAACTCTCCATTAACCAACCTCTATATAGACTTGCAAATTTTAATTTTATGCTTTCTTGATATCCTCATCTAATGGTTGTATAATTATCACTTAAGTATAATAATAATAATCCTTTCATTCACCACATATCTCTCCAATTTACCTACTAACTTATCAACATACCTTACTTAGTCTTGTTCTACGTTGGATTCACCTTGTTAAGGTAAAAGGTAGAGTTGAAACATCATTTACAGTAGTTTTAGAGTTAAAACAAATGTATTACACATTATTATACCCTAATCATCCTTAAAATATGTATCATTGCATTTAAAATAATCTATAACACCTCTAAACATAAGAAATAAATTCAAAATTTTGAATTTCCCATTTTGGTGGGAAAATTGAAAAGACTCGTAAGAGAACTAAATTTGACTAAGGAAGCTTGAAAAAGGCCTCAAACAGACCATAATTGACCCCTAATACCTAATAATACCATGAAAAAACACATCTGAATCCATTATTTACAATGTTTTACAATGCACCTACATTAGTACCCTCAAAATCATTGTAAGTGATCATGATCCCATCTTCACCAATAACTTTTGGAATGTGTTATTTACACATTTGGGTACTAATTTGGCTCATATATTGTATTATAATCTTAAATTTTATGGGAATATAGAGGTTTTTGAAAATTGTCTAGAAGTGTATCTCCATTTTGCATTAGATAAACAAGAAAGTTGGGTCCATTGGTTGCCACTAGTAGAATGGTGGTACAACACTTCATTCCATACCTATTCTAAAATGTCTCCCTTTGTGGCACTTATATGACTATAATACCCCATCCATAATTACATATTTAAAGGTAAAACTTAATGGTTGAATTTTTGAGGAACACATTCAACATCGACATGAAGAACTAGCTAATTTAAGAGAGAATTTAATAATGACACATAATAAAATGAAGTAACAAGCTGATCAATAGCGTAGTGAGAGGAATTTTGATATCAATGATTGGGTATTTTTGATCTTGTATCCATATGATAAAAAATGAATTTGAAGCAAAAAAAATGGATATAAAACTTTCTCCTATGTATTATATCCCTTATCAAATCCTATAAAAAATTGCGAGTGTGGCATATAAGTTGGAGATACACCAATCCACTTTCATACATCTTATATTTCATGTATCTTACCTAAAAAAAGTCATTGGATAGAGATTTTATAACTAGACTGAGTTACCTGAGCTAGATGAATAAGGCAAAATCATTTTATAACCTAGAGAGATCCTTCACACACACTCAAAAAGGCTATGAAAAAAAGATCTTAAGGAGTATTTTATCAAGTGGAAGAGTATAACTCATGAAGATGAAACATGTGAAAATAAAGATTTCCTAAAAAAACATCCATAGTTGATTCAATGTTGATGGAAACATTATTTCTAAGGAGAGGGGCATGTTATGCCCTTAACCTATATTACATCTAGGGATATGTGTGGTTGACTTGTAGCTTACATACCTTTCATATTATCTTATTTTATTTCTCTATGTTATTATTATGGTCAACATATGGAATAACCATGGATACGTAGAGTATATATATGAGGTAATGGTTAGTATTTTATCATCATATACAATTTCCTCTTTTATTGCATTGTTGTGGAGGTCACCCCTTCAAAGTGGCTCAATCATAATTATCAAGTATTCTGATCTTTTGTAAATTATTGTTGTGGGTCTTATTATTCTTCTATTAATTGTATGATATATTATTCCATTATTGAAAAACATCTAAGTAATTTCATTAAAAATTTAAAAATTTAATCGCTTGATCTAAGTTTTATGGGTTTTGTTCACCTTGTTGTTTGGACTCTTTCCCCTTATTGTCATATTTTTTCTATTTTTTGATTTGTGACAATTTAAAATTATTCTAAAAAACACCTCTTTGTACATTTTCATTATTTTATAATATTATTTACTATAGTTATGTCTTATGTCATTATTTTTTTAAGGTAAATCTAGATAAATATGAATACACATGTCTATAGGTAGATGTATTATATTTTTATGTAAACCCTTATTTTGATATAAACCCACTTTCTCGTAAAACACATGCATATTGGTGCAAATTGGACAATAAAATGAATATGAGGCATGGATTGAAATTAAGAGTCTAACATTTATTAAAAAATATAATTAAAGTGTTTATAGGAGAATTTGAGTCAGGACTTGAGTCTTCCTTTGCATTGTGATGCTTTTTCATGACAATGTAAAACTCATATAAGATTAGGGCTTACATCCACATATTTCTTGTTGAAGTGAATTGAATGATGCCTTAAAAAATTATTATAGAACAAAGCCCTAATAATAATGGATGGATAACAAAATCCCCTCATTGTCTCCCCCATTTTTTATTTATCTTTGATGAGTTGTTAAGGTTATGAATAAGGAGATTAGTTTTGTAGATATTTGTGCATAATTTAAGAAAAGAGAATTTTTTTGAGCCTAAGAGCTGAAGAACACGGGTTTCAAAAAATTAATTTTGAATAATTCTATAGTTTCCATTAATGTATTATTATGGTTTGAACTATGCCAATAAATGAGTACCAAGGTTTTGGTCATCTCAAAAAAGTTTTTTTTTTCACTTTTATTTTATGTGTTATATTTGCCTTGTTGTTTGGACCTATTTTCTGGTGCAAATTTATTTTGAACATCTCCAATTTTTTGACAATCTATATATTCTTATATGATCCCCTCTTTGAACTTATAAATTATAATATATTTTTTTTTTCTAAAATTATGTTTGATTTAACTAATTTATTTGATTAAATTAGATTTCAAAGTAGTGTAAGTGAATGTAGTGCATTTTTATGTAAAACAACTTTTTCTATACTAAATTTTGTTATAGGTGAATGTAGTGCTTAAAATTATATCTTTCTTGATTTCCTTTATCATATTGAGCTTTCATATGATCTTATATATCCTGGTTTATCTTACCTAGTGTTTATCTTTGAAAGCTTAGCTTTTATGTATGCTCATATTAATGTTTTACTTCTTTGACTTTAGTTTTGTTTTGTGCTTAGTTAGAAGGGTGCTTTAATTTCTCTGTATTTCTTTGATTCTACTATGTTGGACATGTTTGATTCATATGATTACTATTTGGCATGCTTCTCTTGTTTGTCCTATTCTTGATGTGTTTTATTTATATGCTTACTATTTGGTGTGCCTCTCTTGTTTGTCCTATGTTTGATACATGTTCCTTTCTTCCACAATATACTCTTTTTCACATGCTTGTGACTTTTTACTTAGTGTGTTTTAATTATTTTATTTTTTGTTACTCTATATGTGGCATTTTCTATATTGTTTACTCTGAGTATGGTGTACTTACTATATTCTTAGTGCGTCGTCCTTGTTTGTTCTATTATTATTTTTTATTAAATTATGATTGGTGCCATGGTTTATGTCATGAAAATTGTCTTTTTTTTTCATGATCCACAACATGTAGTTTTTTTATTTCCTACATTATCATGATTCCTATCATGCATCTATTGGGATAAGGCTCCTTGTATATTCTCTAATTTGATATATCTACTACTACAGTACTTATATTAGGTCATTTTATTACTATGTTTTCATTTACTATATATTTCTCACTTGTGGTAATGTTACAATTACCCATATAAAGATTATATGTTAAGCTCATTTAGAGTCATTTATATATGACATATTCTTTCACAATGATGAATTATTAAACTATATATTTGGTTTATTTTCATACATTACACATGGTTCATGTAATCCATTTATTTTGAAATATGAAATTCACAACTTAACCCACACCTCAAAATGGGGACATGTGACATTATTTTATATCCAACACTCATAGAACCTCTCTTCCTCACATTAAATTAATCACATAGTAGTATACAACATGCTTTAGTTGGTATCTCCAAAACACACACACGCACGCACGCACGCACGCGCGCGCGCGTGCACACACACACACACACACACACACACACACACACACACACACACACACACACACACACACACCCCTTCCCCCACCCCCGCCCCCCACCACACACACACACCCACCCACATACACCCACATATGCACACATGCACACACACAAATATATATAATCATCTTGATCTCATCATAATATACATATATAATCTAGTTTGTCTTACCATGTGAAACACATACACAAAAAAAAAATTCAAATTCTAGTATACAGTTTCATAGAGGCATTTGTAAAAGTTTTAAACAATACAAGGTGTAATTGTTCCTATCCTAATTTTTATTTCCTACATTTAAGTAGTTCCTTGATTATGGATTTATATATAAAATGATTCACTTGAATACATTTAAAATATGTTTACATGAGCATAGGTTTATATATATGAGACACAAGATTGTGGATGTATGTTCAAAAGTATTCATGAATTTTCATGGTGGTAATTAGGGAATGCCTTTTTTTATTATGAATTTAAGCTCATCATTGTTATTATATTGATTTCGATAAATTTTAAAAAAATTATGATCAAGGAATATTTTATGAACCCTATGGGTAAGCTTATTTTTTTTAATTTGATATGCATGCATATACCTACATCAAGTTAGGACATTATGTAAAACCTAATTTTTGTCCAAGAATAGTTTTAGATGTCAAATTTCATTATTATAAAGTAATTTTGTGTTTGTTACTCATTATTTCATATAAGGCTCTTAGGGGCACATGTTTTTCTTCTATTTTAACATTGTTCCTCCCTATTTTCTTCCCCTTCCTCATGTGTTCCATCTCCTCCTTGGTTTCCTCTCTCTTACTACTATTTCCTATCATTTTGGGTTTTTTTACAAGAAACATAACAATACATTTCTTTTCTGCAAGAACCATACCACTATGGTTTTACCATAATTTTTATAGGTGCTTTTAACCC
Organism: Torreya grandis; assembly: GCA_037957365.1. NCBI lineage: Eukaryota > Viridiplantae > Streptophyta > Pinopsida > Cupressales > Taxaceae > Torreya > Torreya grandis. Next base: position 400,078 of record JARHVA010002224.1, read on the forward strand.
ATTTTTGGATCATCAATGCTTTGTATTCCTATTTTTTCAACCTTTATTTACAATTGTGTGTCATATTGCACACCAATTAGGTCCTAATTTAAACTTGACAATTCTATAAATATAAAGGTGCATTAATACATAGAAGTCAGGATCATATAAATCAATGAGATAAGAAAATGATAGATCATGATCTATAAATTGAAAAAAAGGTAGAGAATTTATTGAAAAAACATAAATTTAGTGTTTAGATTAGAATTTTATTCAAAATTGAAGTCTTTGTTTGCATTTTGCCTTTTTCATGTGTTTTATCAAATTTCATAAAAATAGATAATTAATTACCTAAATAACATAAACTATTATGTAAAATCAACATGATATAGATATACATTAAATGACACAAAATGATTTGGATCTTACTATTTTTGGAAATATTATAAAAGAGAGAATGACAAAGAAATAAAACTTAGTTGAAAAACGTAGAATGCATGACTAAGATAGGATCTTTAAAATGATTATGTGACTATATTAGATGACTATGAATAATAATAGGGATTTGATCTCTCTCTAGATAATACCACTATAATTAGATAGGGGCACAAAGAACTATTATCCTTAAGGCACACCAATTTCCTATATGGTTTTAACAATATATGAAAATTTTGACCTTTGTACTTTCACTTGTTGGCTCTATGTATGTGATCAAATATATGTGATTTTATTCAAAATATGATGTAAGACTTCTTATTCAATTCAAAACCACATATCGATAGGAAATTATGAATGAATATAAAAAATTAGAAAAATGGGTTAGTAGTTGAATTTGTGTTATACATCAACACCCCTTGTGTTGAGGATTTATTACATATCAATACTCTAAATAAGGATCAAGCTCCATATAGTTTTCCCATGCTATGATGGTATATGTGAAAGACTAGTGTAATGCAAGATGATTTTGTAATTATGGTGTGATTAGGTGATTAAACCATGAATTATGACCTTAGAGGTGTACTTAGAAATTAGATTAGGGATACTAGGGATATATGTATTTATAATTGGAGATATATGGAACTTTATCTCAATGTATAATTAGAATTCTGGTGATTTTCAATATGAAAGCCTATTGTGTGAATAAATGACTTTAAATGTGTTTTTATAGTGATCAACAAATAATTAATTTATATATGGATTAATATTCATGTGTAAAACTCATTACATGAATTTAAAATTGAGAAACTAGCCATTACTTGGTGGGAGGACACAATCGGTGAAACTAGACATGATTGAGGAGCAGAATAATCCAAATGGTGCACTATTGTCCTAGGATCAAGATAATTAAGCTAAGAGTATGGATCAATTAGGGTATAAAATTGAGTTATTTTAAATGATTAATATGGATACTATGATATCATTAGTTTCTTGTAGGAATGGCTCATCCACATAGAAAGTGAAGGAAAATCAGTCAAAAGACTATGGAATGAGGCTTGAGATAAGTGAATATAAGGGTGGTCACAATTACACTATTTCATCTTAAATGTTAATTTATGTGTCTACATTTCCCTCCTTGTATTATAGTGAAATATTAGAAGTGAAATTACTATAGTAAAAGGAGAATGCATACTTAAACTTACCTATGAAGAATGGTCTTGAATGTAGCTCACGACTCTTTATTGTGCTTCACACAGAACCTATAATAAAAAATATGTAAAATCATTCCTTAAGATAATATGATATGAGTCTAGTGTATATAGTGCATAAAATGACATGAATTTCCACTCCATTTATGGGATTGGTGAAAAAACTAAGGACATGATCATTCTCCCAATCTAATATCTATGTGCATATGGATTATGGAACTAAGTAATAATAACTAAAATTATGATGAAAACTTGTGTGCTAACCTAGAACATATGTCACACATGATTCCCCTAAACTGAGAAAATCTGAGACAAACTTGAGTATTTTCCTAAAAATTAATTGTATATACATGTTAAAAATTTCCCTATACTACATGTGATTCTAATAATTTTTAAAAATGATTGTTTTATTCAAGTTGGGATAATAATGCATTATTTTTTACATAAATAGCCTTCACCCTTGTTCATATGTAACATTGTTGTATAAAATAACTTTATACATGATTTCTTGGTATGAATCTTGATCAAATATGTAAAACTTAGAAAATTTTATGTGCTACACTATAAGAGCTTAGTCTCTAAGATAATACACCCCTTATTTTGAGGTGAGTTATGCATCCTACACAATAATCTAACTCAAAATAAAAATTATGTGAGATAATTTATGAAAATTTGTAAATCTGAGTAGTAATGATGACATGGAGGAACATGACATCATCGTATATAAACTAAGTGAAATAGTTTTAATGTAAGATGCATGTGGAAACAAACATACATAGTGACATTGTCAAGATAGATGTTAGTAATGAATCAAATAATGAGTGATCAAAACTAAGTACTAAAATATAAATATAACTACTTGGGGAGGGATGCATGATATTGATCATGGCATCAGGAAATAGGGAAGATGCATGATGTCATCATGACATCAAAACCTAAGTAAGAGTAAATTTGTGTCATGACCATAATGCACATAGACAAAGAGTAAATTTAAATAACACAAAACATGCAAATGGAAGGCCAAGTGGCCACATACAAGGAACATATTTAAATGTCACTTAGAGCCAAGCACAAGGACATGTTCAAATATCCACTAGCCAAATAGAGAATACACACAAGACATGAAGTAGGTAAAAAAAACATAAAAATAATTCATAGATATATGCAATTGATCAACATAGGTAATCCATAACATCATTATATTCAACAAATAAAGTATCCATGAAGATAAAAATGTGATTTAAGTGAGAAATATCCATAATTTTTTTGTAATTTAAATAACTAAGGTATGAAAAATAAGGGATAACCAACGAATGATATAACCTATATAAAATGATGACCTTAGTGAATTTTTTTTAGTATGGAAAATTTGTAGTGTGCCTGTGACGTGTTGAATATAATAATTATTATCTTATGTTCACTAAGACAATAGTAATGGAATTATACAACAATGCAGTGTGTTACTATTTGGGCAAAGCACTTTTGTCTATAAAACATTTTATGGGTCTATAAAAATTAAGTGACCTATAAATGTGTTTGTTTATGATAACATGTATGTTTCACATTCAATCATGTACCATTTATGAAGCATTTAATTTATAAAAATTGGATATATATAGGAATATTGAGCATAAAGTAACTAATGAAAATAAAGTACACAAATCATTCATAGGTCCAAATTTTTAATTTTTGGGAATATTTTCATTTTTTGTATTTTTACTTAAATGCACTAAAAAATAGAGATAAATATTCTAACTGATGAGTCTTGTAAGGGACTCAAAATCAGTATGTCCTATGTCTAGGATAATAATGATTACCTTTTGTAAATGGAAAGTATCATACTATTTTGACTGAACTACACTAAATTTGGGGTCAAAATATTGATTTACCTCTATACCATTATTGTCACTATCATACTAATGACTTATAGCATATTTTACATGTTGTTGAGCATGATGAACTCTAGGGATTTTGGGTACCCATCATGGAATGGATGAATCATTTATGGATGCTTATGTGAAACACCCTTAGTGCCCTTCAAGATCAATCTGAGACATGTAGGAGTAGAAATAGGCTCTCTAGAATTAATGACAAATATCTGCTAAAGTGACCTTTTAAGGATAGGCCTTCATGGAAGGGTAGACACTTGATTTTGCATGTTCAAATTAGATTGAACCATTTTAGGTGGTTCAAATGAGATCTGTTGTATATAAACCATATATATCTATGATAGGGGATATTCATATGGGATAATCTAAATTATGATGACCTCATTAGCATTGATGTATTTTGGCATATGTGAATTGTAGAAGGAACTACATGAATTTTTTAAATCCAAGGGTACCCCAATAATATATCAAATATCTTACACTAGGTACTATTGCAAACTTGGTGGCCTTGTCATGTGTTAGACCAACATGTAATGGTAATTTAATCTCACCAATAGAGAATTTAATTTGACCATTGAATCATTTTTATTACCATGGTTTTGGTAAATAAATCAATATTTGTGTATCCAAGATGATTAAGAAGTGTGATTGTGCACATATTCACACTAGAAATGTTATTGACCATAACACTCTAAATAGGCTAGTGATTGATGTGAGATAGAATAATAAAGAATGAAAACTCCATTATCATCTACTATTTCATGATCTATAAAATTGATGAGAGGCCTAGATGGCACTGAGGTATGATATGTACCAATGATGTCATTTAAGGGATGGTGTGCCTTTTTATGGGAATGATAATAAACTAGTGGAGGGAGTGCATTTTATGCATAATGCACTTCTGATGTATTTGATGTCTCTTTAATTGTATACATAGGAAAATGATCACTAAATATTTTTATTTCCTTTATTTCACTCAATGGTGCATTGGAGCTATCTATGGGTGTTCCCACATCAAAGATTTTTTCATATATAAAATCCTAAATGTGTGCCTTAAACTGATCCACCTATTGGTAGTGTGCTCTAGTGCACTATGAATGTCATAAAAGGCATTATATTCAAATCCATTTGGAAGAGGCTTTCCCACATAAACCTATTTAATGGGAGGGAAAGATATCATATTACATTCCAATAATTTTTGAGGACCTTATATGGAGATTATGTGATGTAGGAGGATCCAAGGGTTCATGCAATCTTGAATCAACCAAAAATAGAGTGTAGTGTGTTTTTTTGCATTTTTGGTTTATGGCCTTATTGGTGTGAACTTGTTAACCTCTTATAATGATGTTGCAAAAGCAATCCTTTACTATAGGAAAAGTGCATAGATTTTTTGTCTATTTCTATTACTATGCATGGAATGTTAAGACATTTTTTTTTTGAAATGATTCTTCAATTGTGGTATTAATTAAATTATCAATTTTTTTGATATCATAACACTTGACACTTACAACCTTTTTGCCAAATTTTAGATCATTTTAAGCCATCATTGATATGTACCAATTAATTTTGTCATAACACTTAGAAGGATGTTTCTAATTTTTTTAGTAATAATTAGATGATGATATTTTGTGAGATTATAAAAACTAACATTTAAAACCTCTATACTAAATTTTAGGTCATTTAGAGTCATTACAAAAGTGCAACATTTGATTTTTTAAAAACACTTAGACGGATTTTTCTCCTTTACGATAATAATTAGATGATGAAACTTGCTGAGGTATTAGCAACTAACATTTAAAATTTACATACAAAATTTAAGCTCATTTGGATCTAAAGTAGTAATGTACCATTTGATTCTATTAGACTACATATACGACCCTTATCAAGATGGTTATCTTGTTATAGTAAGAGTTTGAATGATAGATTTGGTGAGATGATATTAAATGACATATGAAAATTACATGCTAAATTTAAGATAATTTGGATATATAATGGTAATTTACCATCTATTTTGCATCATTTGTCTAGTTTCAAACACTTGTAAAGATGGTTCTTTACCTGCTGTAATAATCAAATGGCCAAATTTGGTAAGATGATATAAAATGTAATCTATTTTTTTTTAAAATTTAGATAAATTGGAAAAAATTAAAAAAATTATGATAGTTTTTTTAACTATCATTTGGTTAGAAAATGTCATACATGGGAGTAATTATTGACAGTTTGGCATTTAATTACAAGAATTACAAGATGACTAACTATTACATGTTATGTCGAGGTAACTTAAGTTGAAAAGTGAATCTTGTTATGTCAATAAACATACGCGACTTTAAAAAAAAATGGGAGAGAAGGATGAGTTGTGAAGGAGCATAACACTCAGGGAGGAGAATAAAGAGTTATATCAGTTTAGGAGGAATTGTATGAGAGTATATAACTCTTCCATTTGATTTAATAATCCTATATAGACATGGGAATTTTTGATATTGTGAGCACAAATTTTCATTATTTTATTTGTAACAAGCTGTCAAATGAAATACAAGTGTTGTATTAAATAAGTAAAGTTTGAGTAATATGCTAAATGTGTGACCAAGGTAAGGTGTATGTCCCTATCAACATAGATATAAAGGCAAACCTTAATTAGTTTCCCAGTCTAGTGTTTGAACCATGTGGTATTAGATAAAGTATTTTTCCTTACAAGTTGTGTGTGAAACTCATGTATGAGTTTATTATAGGATTTGAAAGAAAATTCTATTGAGTGTGTTAATAGTTATGAAATAGAAGCTTTCATAAGTTTTTTTCATATGTTTAGAAGTCTTGCAAGTTAAAAGGAAGTTTTGGAGGCTCTTTTTCAAGTCTAATACACGTTTTGAAAGAGAATCCTATTGATTGTGGTGAGATATGACAAATAAAGGAGGAAGATCAAGAGAGGTGGATGACTTGATAAAGATGTTGAAAAGATTCCAAGAAATATTGGATATGATGTATATGAATGCACAATGTAGATATGTTACAAATGTGAGTGAAGATGATGAAGAAAAGATAATTGTGGGGTTGATTTACCTACAAGAGAGATTGGATTCTTTGTAAAGAGGCCAATCAAGTGGAGGAAAAACTTCCAATAGAAGGAAAATGCTAATAGAGATCATGGTGAAGGCAAGATATAGGTCTACTTGTGATGTTGTTTTGTTTCATGATAAAGTGAGCCCTGATAATCTATTGAAATGGGTAGTGGATCTAGAATTTTATTTTTAATATGAGAATATTAAAGACCCCATGGGGGTAAAGGTTTCATGTAAGAGATTATGTGGAAGTGCAGTTGTGTATTATAAAGATTTCAAAGAGAGGATCTAAGGAAAAGGTAAAAATAAAGTATGCAGTTGGGAATAAATGGCTTCCAAGTTATTGGTTCATTTTTTACACCCAAAATTTTAATCTAAATTGCTTAATAATCTTCATGTGATGAGGTTTGAGAGAGATGAGAAGAATAAGAATGCCAATAAAGGTAATAAAAGAGGGATTTTTCTATGTGAATGGATCAACTCTACTTTGAGAAGTATCAAGGAGAAGGATGTGTTTTCAAAGAAGAAGGTTGTCTTGGAAGACAATAAGAGAGTGATATTTTGATATGAGAATCCAAAGTTTATTTTTCAAAACTACAAGGAAGAATACGTTTTTGATAAACCTTTAAAAGAATAAATCCTATTGCAAGAAGATATGAAAGTGATATTAGTTAAAGCAGAAGAAAGATACCCATTATTTGAGGATGGAAAGGAGGTTGCAGTATCCATGAATGGGAAAATTCATAATTTACCTTGGTGAATAAAGGAAATGCATTTGTATTTTCTATTTTTCAGGGTATAAGGGTTGAGGAGAACCAAGGAAATATACAGGTTTATTTGTATAAATAAATTGAGGTGAATGAAGAAGGAAACATTAAGGAGTTCCAGGTTTCCATTAAGGAAATAATAGCAGTGGAAAAGTGCAAGCTAGTGCACATGAGGAGAGTATGCTTTTAGACCATCCATTTATAGGAGAATAAAAAAAGAACAACTAGGAGAGAATAACCATAGAGGTTGTTAAAAATGGGCCTTTAGGAGTACGTAATGAGGGATAAATTTGTGAGAATACTATAAGAAATAGATAATATTTGTACAATATGTCATTTTAGTGTCAAGAAGACATGGAAGAATTGATTTTGTTAAATATTGATTCCCTTAATATGTTTGTTCAATGTGCAAGTACAACAAAGGAGATCAATATGGAAAAGGTAGGAATGTTTCTACCAATAGGACTGAAGGATGAAAGTGGTCCTATATATGTGGGAACAACCCATATATATGTTAGAGGAGAGACTCTCATGAGTCAAGGTATACATTGCCATCATATGGATAAGGAGAGTGCAAGGTTATTTTCACATGACATGGAGACAGTGACATAATAAGATATTAATCAACTTAGCATTAATATAAAGAGGATGATATGTGAAGCAAAGTTGTCAAAAGGGAAGATAAACACTATTTTGAGAGTAAGCAAGATGATAGATGATTTGAGAATCCCATGCTTGAGGAGATTAATGATTATAGTGTGGAGATGGAGGATGAGATGGGGTAGCTAAGCTTGATATTAACCATAACATATATTGAAGATCATGATGTTGCACGTACAGAGTTGAAGAGAATGGAGGCATTTAAAGAGGCCTTTTAAGGTGAAGAGAGGGAGTTTATTAAAATCACTAAATGTAAGGATAAGTTGGTAATTTGGATGAAGTCGATAGTATTGTATAAGAATATGATGTTGAAATATAGGTGGATGAGTTGATTCAAACAGAAATGAGGAAAATAAAAATGGGGAGTTGAATACTATCCTAGAGGTGACATTAGAGGCTGTTGGTTATCATAAATGGATGCCAAAATGTATGTTGAGTATGATGTAATGATATTAGGATTGAAATAAGAGATGGCACCCATTAGAGGAGCTAAAAATAGTGAAGAGTGATAAAATAAGTAATCCAAAATTAGGTTGGATAGTGATTGAACAAAGCCAAGAAGGATTTAGGAGGTGGTTAGTTAGTGGTGGGTTTAAGCCCACAAGGGAGAGTAATATGCAAGAATATGCATCTTGGTGGAGGTAGTCAAATGAAGGTAGGTTTCAGCCCATAAGAAGATGAAAAATGAAAAATATGATCTTTTGGTGGAGGATGATGGACTATGGTGAGTTTAACCCCAAAAAGGAGGAGTGAGGAGAGATAATAAAATAAGGGAAATAAAAAGTGGAGAAGATAAAAAGAATAATATGGGTAAGAATAAGATAACTAAATTGAAACCAAAAAGGATCTAGAAATGGAAGAACAAGTGTGCCTATCGGCTAAATTAATTGATGTGTTTAAAAGGAACTCCATGGCCATTATACTTCATGTAAAATGGGTTATTTTTTTTGTTATTACATCTATGTGAGTATGAGCTCACATTTTACAAACCTTGAGTGTCTAATGTATGAAAATTGAAGGTTTTATTCAATCTTACATCAAATTAAACTATGGTATAGTGTGTTTGTTTAGGTTTTAGGTTTTGGCTTTGTTAGTGTGATCTTGTTAACCTCTTAAAATGATGTTGCAAAAGTATTCCATTACCAAATTAAAAGTTCAAATATCTTTTTTCTATTTTGTTTATCTATGTAGAGTGTTAAGACATGAAAATTTGTCAAAAATGTTTCTTCAATTGAGGTAAGAATTATATGATGAAATTTAGTGAGGTCATAACACCTAACACTTACAAATTTTGTACCAAATTTTACATCATTTGAAACCACTACAAAAATGTATCATCTAATTTTGTCAAAAAACTTAGAAGGATGTTTCTCCTTTTGCATTAAAAATTGAATGATGAAATTTGGTGAGGTCATAACACCTGTCACTTATAACCTCTAAACCAAATTTAAAGTCATTTAGATTCACTATATGAGCATACCATTTTATTCTATCAAAAAACTTATAAGGATGTTTATCCTTCTATAGTAATATATGGATGATTAAATTTGATTAATTCTTATTTCCTAACATTTAAAATATCAATAAAAAATTTCATCTCATTTGAAACTAATGGAGCTGACCCAAATTTGAGCACTATTAATATAAAGATATTAAAAATCACACATAATAATATTATATTTCATTATCTAAATAATAAACAATATGAGAATTTACATTTAAATAATAAAACTCTTTCCTCTAATTAAGGAGATCATATCTCCTTGAATCTCTCACCTAAATCCCTAATATAACTCACAAAACTATAAGCGATATATTGTTATAAATCATAACAATATATCTTAACAATATAATATAATCTAATATATATTCATAACATTATTTATATCAATATTTATAAAAATATTTCTACCGGTCATTTGGCCTCTGGTTCTCCTCTCTCATGCCATAAGGGAGCTACAAATTGGTGGAAATATGCTCTCTTGGAACACTTTACTATCAGTGCTTCCCAGGAGTATTGTTCATCTTAGGAGGAGGAATCCTCTGAGGAGGTAGAGATCCCTACTAGGGTTTTTCCTAAGGGGGTGATGATGGTGACTACTATGAATGATGGGAAGGATTCCCTTCCTACACAACTTGACTCTTATACTATTGGTATTACTAAAAATAACTCCCTTGTTGTTGTTATTACTTTTGGGATGGATGAAGGAACCTTATATGTTGTTGATGTTGATGGGATGGTTACAGTTCCATCAAATTTGCATGATTTTTCTATTGGAATAGTTATAAGGACCTCCACTATTTTTTCCCCTACTATCATTGTTGATGTTGGTACTACCACAGGGATCTCACCTATTGTAGCTATCGAGACTCAGACTATAGCTATAAGTGTGTCATTTATTACTAGGGTTGATACTATTATGTTCTCTCCCCAAGCTCTGCCCCTTTTTGAAGATTTGGTGAGTTTTTCACCTCTTTCATCTCCTAATTCTATGAATGGAGATAATGATGTTTATTGGAATATTGTCCAAAGGAGGAAGCATGGTCTTCCTAAGATCATTTCTCAGACCTACACTTAGGTCAAGGGTATTCATCCTGCTAGATCTATCTCTATTATTATTTAACTAGTTACTCCTTATAGCCTTTCTTGGGATTCACTATCCATCTATTGTTCTTGTGTTGTTAATGCACTATTCCTAGCTTGTTTGTGGCCTTTTTTCCCTAGGGGATACTTTGTATAGTGCTCAGGATCCTTTTTTCCTATTGATATAATAACAACATTATTTATATAAATATTATGATAGTTTATTACAACCAAATATAAATAACAACTAATTACTATTTACCTCTCGGTAAATACCCAAATTAACTAATGTAAAAGCTAATATCTAACATTCCCCCCATAGTTTTCACATGGTGCAAAAATATTCACACTCTTATCCATAGTATGCTCACCCCTTATAGCATACCCTCTTTGGATCATGACCTTAATATAAGAGATCCTCACTCTTCCCATGGTTTTATAGGTTTATCACAAACCCTAACATGAACATGAACACCATCTATGTCTAATAATTGGTATGAATAAAACTATATTCCACCTCATACTCTTAGGTCTACATACTATTGATGCAATCTTGCTGCACATGACCACTATTATGTGAAGGAACACATCTCAAATTTAATTTATATGACTAAAACGGACATGTCACTAAGGATCATCTCCATAAATAAGGTAGTCATGGGATCTATTTATTAGCTACTCTCCTAAATATTGCTAAAACACTATTCACCTCCTATAGTTTTTTGGATTTCTACCACAAACCCTTTCGAGATCCATAAAAATGACTTACATTGGTGCTTTTGTCCTTTAACAATGTTTTCACCTTAGGGAATCATGTTTGTAATTTCACATAAATTACAAATCTTGAATAGAAATTCTTCTATTCTTATTCTAAAAAAATACATAATAAAAACTATAAAAATACACCACACAAAATGTTACCACATCATTGGTATAGCCCTATCAGTAGCGACTGATGAGATGTATCTAAAAGACCTCCAACCTCCATGTATCATATAGCCTCTAGTTAGTTGCGTCTTACTCAGCTGATGATGTCATGAATCTTAGATGCATGAATTTGTCAAGGAGAAATCCCCCCCATAATTTGGATGTCTTGTATAAGTGAAAATGCATCTATGAAGCAATTTTTATTTTTTATTTTTTATTTTTATAATTTTGACTTTTGACTCAGGATGACATAAAATATTATTAAAAATGACTATACTTTTGACAAGTTAAACATTCTTAACACAAAAACAACCATTTTTAACTATAGGATGATAAACTATCATGACATATGAAACTTTTAAATTTTTATACACAAAAAAAAACCTCTAACTTAAAAATACTCACAAAAACTCTAGACTTTTGAAAGAAAGAATCAATTGGACACTTTTGATGACTCATACTACAAGACAATAAATAACATTAAATGACTCAAATATAATGATAAATATATTGGCTATTGACTAGACTATGAATTCTACCACTACATACACTATTAAAATTATGGATAAAAGACATTACTCAAAGTAAATACTTACTATTACAAGAATATTGACTCATTCAAATATATCTTAAAAAACTTTATAAATCTATAAAACATACCAAATCACCAATCACGACATGATGTTAATTAATAACATAATAGAGGACGTGCTTTAGGAAATGACATAAAAGTTTTAAATGGATGGAAGTTTGGAAAGTGGGTCAATGGGAGACATGGTTATTTGCCTTTGAGAACTGACAACTACAAAATTTAATTGGTTTAGAGATGTTCCAGGAAACTTGTTTTATAAATTTGACAAAAGATAAATAATATGGATTTCTATTAGTGACATACAGATTGCACTAGACTGTAGACTGAGAATTAATTTAAATACCTCTATCCAAGTAAATTGCATGTGGTAGTCCATGATCAATGTAGATTGAGTCAAAGAATGAATAATTGTTAAGATCAAAGCCATCGAAGCAAATCAAGCCCAAATGAAATGATTCAATGTAACTTCAAAATGCTTGACAGGTTATAAATTTTTCATTATGCCATTTCAGATACATGCATTGACATCTATGAGTTTCATTTTTCTCTTTGACATAGCTTACTCAGGGAATAAGTGTAGCTTGCATGATGTAAATGAAAAGGTCAATGGATGATCATCAGGGATATTATAAGCTTGGGATAATGGCATAATAAATAATTAGGTGTTATTTAGATTGATCGAAATTGACCAATAATATAATGATCAGGTTGTATAAAGACTCCAAGGTGACTGAAGAGATATGAGAGGGTGTACTAATAGTTCACTATGTATCTGGATACAATATGCATGGCCAAAAGATTTATATACAAACTACCATTGTTTAGAATAATAAAACACAAATAAATCATGAACAATGAGTAGAGAATGAGTAGAACCTTTCTCAAGTTACTTCCATCATGATCTAAAGCCTACTCTGATACCACATAATGGCGCTGATCTAAATCTGAGCATGATTAATATAGATATATTAAAACTCACACATAATAATAATATATTACACTATCTAAATAATAAACAATATGGGAGTTTACATTTAAATAGGAAAACTCTTTCCTATAATTGAGATCATATCTCCTTAAATCTCTCACCTAACTCCCTAATATAATTCACAAACTTATATGTGATATATTGTTATAAATCATAAAAGTATATCTTAAAAATATAATATATTCTAATCTATATTCATAAAATTATTTATAACAATGTTATGATAACTTATCATAACCAAATATAACTAACAACTAATTACTATTTACCTCTTGGTAAATACCCAAATTGACTAATGTAAACGCTAATTTCTAACAGGAACTATAACAGTAATATACCATTTGATTCTATTAGATTATGTTTGTGACATGTGGAAAGATATTTATATTATTATGCTAATATTTTTATTTTAAAATTTGGTGAGATGATTGTAACTTACATCTGCACCCTGCCTACCAAATTTTAGATCATTTGGAGCTACATCATTAATTTACCATCCATTTCTATCAGTCTATGTCATCTTATAGTTTGCATCAATAACAAGATGGTTATTTGCTTTAGGTGATCTATGATAAAATTAGATCACAAAATATGGTAATATGATATAACTATGTTTAAAATTTCAAATGAATTAGATAAATAATGGTAAAGTTATGATATTTTTGGTAATTGTTGTTTAGCCAAAAAATGTCATGTAGGTACTTGGGAGCCATTATATATATTGGAATTTAATCATGAAAATTAAAATATTACTAATTATTTTAAGTTTTATAGAGGTCAAATAAGCTGAATAGACACTCCATGGAGCTTGGGATGTCAAGAGGAACACGTGATTTAAAAAAAAAGTTTGGGAGAGAAGGAAGAGTTTTAAAGGATTAGAACTCTTCAGGAGCAAAACAAAGAGTTGTATCAATTTAGGAGGAACTGTATGAGAGTCTATAACTATTTCATGTAAAATAATAATCCTATATATGCATGTGAATTTTTTATAATGTGAGTGTGAGTTTGAATTTAGTTCTTTGTAGAATTTTTTTGAATGCAATAATTTTTTTGATAAAATGAGTCAAGTTCAAGTAATGTGTTGAATGTGTGACCATGGATAATTATTTGTCCCGAGCAACATAAAGATAAAATTAGACCTTAATTGTCTTACCTCTCTACTATTTTAACCAAGTGGTATTAGAGTAAGGTTTTTTCCTTTTGGCTTGTGTGTGACACTTTTGTATGAGTTTGTTGTAGGATGTGAAAGAGAATCTTGTTAAGTGTGCTATAAGCTGTGGAAGTGAAGCTTACATAGTTTTTTTATAGGTGCGAGATAATTATTTCAAGTTGAGATGGAGTGTAATAGGATTTATTTTAAATCCATTGCATGTTTTGAAAGAAAATCCTACTTATTTTGGTGAGAAATGGCACACAAAGGAGGAATGGCATGAGAAGTGAACAATTTGATAGAGATGTTGAAAATAATCTAGGCAAGACTGGATATGATGGAGATGACTACATAAAGTGGAGATGTTAAAGTTGTGAGTGAAGATGATGAATAAGATACAATGGTGAGTTGATTTCCCTATAATATATATTAGATTATTTGGAAATATGCCAAGTAAATGGAGGAAAAGATTCCAGTAGAAGGAAAATACCAATAGAGGTCATAATGACGGAAAGAGGAAGTCTACTTGTGATGTTGATTTATTTTATGGTAAAAAACCTTGATAATATCAAAAAATAGATAGTGGATCTCGAAATTTATTTTGAAGATGAAAATATTGAAGACCACATGAGGATAAAGGTTACATGTAAGAGATTATGTGGAAGTGAATTTGTGTATTAGAAATATCTCTAAGAGAGGTGACAAGGAAAAGGTAAATGGTTGGAAAAATATGGTTTACAAGTTATTGGGTCATTTTTTACACCCAAAATTACAACCATAATGGTTGAATAAGATTCATGTGATGAGGCTTGAGATAAATGAAAAGAATAATATTTCCACGAAAGGAAATAAGAGAGTGAAGTTTCCATGTAAGCAACTCAAGTCTAATTTAATATGTATCACAGAGAAGGATGTGTGTGTGTAGAATGAGGTTACTTTGGAAGACAAAAATAAAGTGAGGTTTCCATGTGAGAATCCAAAGTTATTTTTTCAAAAATAACAAGGAAGAAGAAGTTTGTGAGCATCTCGTAGAGGAATAATACCTCATCCAAGAGGATATGGAGGTGATATTAGTTGAAGCAGAAGAAGGATACCCATTGTTTTGTTGATGGGAAGGAGTTTTTAGTATCTTATGAGTGGAAAGATTTATAATTCACCTTGGTGAATGAAGGCAATGCATTTGTATTTTCTATTTTTTAGGGTACAATGTTTGATGACAACCAATGAATCTGCATGTTTATTTTAAGAAAAAAATAGAGCTGAATGAGGAAGGAAGCATCAAGGAGTTGTAGGTTTCCATGAAGGAAACAATAAATGTGTAATAATTTCAAGATAATGCACATGGGGAGAGTATGGTTGTAGATCATCCATTTAAAAGAAAACAAAAAAGAAGGATGAGGAGAGAACAACCATAGAGGTTATTAAAAATAGGCCTTTGGGAGTACATCATGAGGGAAAATTCTATGAGAATACTATGAACAACAATAATATTTGGATAGTATGTCCCTTCAATGTGAAGAAGAGATGGAAGAATTTATTATGGGAACTCTTGATTCCATTAATATGTTTATTCAATGTGAATCTTAAACCAAGGAGATGGATATAGAGATGGTGGGCATGTTTATACCAAGAAGATTAAAAGATGAAATCGGTGCTATATATGTGGGAACAACCCATATATATGTTATAAAAGAAACTCATATGATTTAAGGTTATTTTCACATGACATCGATTTGGTGACAAAATAATATATCAATAAACTTAGTGATGATATAAAGAGGATGATAAGTAAAGAGGAGTTGGAAAAAGTGTAGATGAGCACTATTGTGAAGAGAAAATAGGATGATAGAAGTTTTGAGAAGCCCGTGCTTGAGGAGAAGAAATTTTATAGTGTGGATATGGAGGATGAAATATGGCAGTTGAGTTTAATATCAACCAAAACATTTATTGAAGAGAATGATGTTGCAAGTACATAGGTGAAGATAATAGAGACATTCAAAGAGTCATTACAAGGTGAAGAGGGTGAGTTTATTGAACTCAAAAAATGTGAGGAGTTGTTGATTTATATGACATTGATAAAATATGGATAATAATATTATGTTACAATAGAGGTGGATGAGTTGATCAATAAAACAATAAAGACATAAAAATATGAGGTGAATATTATCCTAGAGGTGGTACTAGAGGTTTTGGGTTATCATTTAGATGCCCACATGTATGTTGATTTTGTTGTAATGATATTGGGCTTGAAAGAGGAGATGGAAAAAATGAGAGAGGATATGAAAACATATAAGGGTGACATAATGAGGAATATAACAACAAACTAGATAATGATTAAACAAATCCAAGAAGGCTTTAGAAGGAGGTGGTAAGTCAATGATGGTTTTAAGCCCACAAGGGAGAGTATGATGCAAGAACAAACATATTGGTGGAGGTAGTCAGATGAAGGTAGGTTTCAAGCCATAAGAAGATGTAAAGTGAAAAATATGAGCCTTTGGCAAAGGAGAACGAACTATGGTGAGTCTAAATCCAAAAAAAGGCAGAGTAAGGAGAGATAAGAAAAAGATGGAAAGAAAGAGTAGATAAGATAAAAACAAGATCAGAGGTAAGAATAAGATAATTGAATTGAAACCAATTAGAAGGAGCTGGAAATGGAATAACAAATGTGATAATCAATTGAAGTGCTTGGTGTGCTGAAAGGTAACTCCATGACAATTATAATTCATGGCCAAAAGAGTGGTCTTTCTAATTATTCCATCTATGTGAGCAAGAAATCACATTTCATAAACATCAGGTGTTTGATGCAGGAGCATCCAAGGGTTCATGCAATCTTGAATCAACTAAAATTAGAGTGCAGTATGTTTGTATACATTTTTAGGTTATGTATTTGTTCATTTGAGATTATTAACTTCTTATAATAATGTTGAAAAAATATTCATTTACCACTTGAAAAGAGTAGTGTCTTTTTTCTATTTTTGTTAGTCTGCAAGGATTGTTAATACATGGTCATTTATCAGAAATGGTTCTTTAACTGTTGTAAGAACTAGACAATAAAAATTTGTGAGGTCATAGAAACTGAAACTTACAATCTCTACACCAAATTTTATATCATTTGGTGCCACCATGGAAATGTATCATTTGATTCTATCAAAAAACTTAGAAAGATGTTTCTCCTTTTGTGTTAAGAATTGGATGATGAAATTTGGTGAGGTCATAACACCCGACACTTAAAAACCTCTACACAAAATTTTTGGTCATTTAGAATCATTACATAAGTATACCATTTAATTATATCATAACACTTAGAATCATATTTATCCTTATGAATTAATAATTGGATGATGAAATTCATTGAGGTCTTATGATCTAAAATTTAAAACTTAAATAAAAAATTAAAAGCATTTGGATCTATAATGGTAATGTACATTCTGGTTGTCAGACTATATCTTCGACACTTGGTCATATAGTTTTCTTATTTTGGTAAGATTTGGATTAAAAATTTGGTGAGATAATAATAAATGACATGTGTAATCTATAAGACAAATTTTAGATCATTTTGATGAACACAGGTAATTTGATGTCTATTTTTATTAGTTTACATTATTTGTCTAATGAGTGACACTTAGTAATATATATTTTTTGTGAATTAATAATTAGTCCAAATTTGGTGAAATGATATAAATGGTAGTATAAAATACATGTTTCAAATTTTAAATCAATTTGATAAATATCATTAAGGTTATGATAGTTTTGGTAACTATCATTTGACCAAAAAATGTCACCTGAGAGCCATTACTGATAGTATAAAATTTAATTACAAAAATTGAAATATTCCTAAATATTTTATGCTATGTGAAGATCAAATTATTTTAAGACACACCCATGAATCTTGAGATGTCAATAGGAATAATTTATTAAAAAAATACTTTTGGGAGTGAAGGACAAGTTGTGAAGGAGAGAAACTCTCTAGGAATATAACATAGATTGGTATCAGTTCATGAGGAACCATATGAGATTTTATAAATCTTTCATGTAATTTACTAATTATATAGAGGCATGTGCATGCTTGAGAGTGTGATTTTTAGTTTACATAATGTTATTTGTAACAAGCTTTCAAATACAATAGAAATGTTGCATTGAATGAGTCAAGTATGAGTAATGTGTTGAATGTGTGACCATGGATAATGTTCGAATCTATAAACATAGAGATAAAGGAAAAAATTAATTGTTTTCACTCTCTATTGTTTTCATAGACTCATGTATGGGTGGAAACAATCTATACTTAAATATATCATGTAATTATTTATGGCCTTGGGAATTATAATTTTATACCTTAAAACATATCAATCAAGGGATGGAAGGCATGGATTGATTGATGTGGTAAGTCATAAAACCATTGTAAATCATATTTATTTAAAATACTTGGAAATAACTTTGTCATTGGACACACATTCCAAACATGTTGCATGGAATGCACTCAAATGATGTTTGGGGTCACCCTTTCCATCATATAGTTTAAGACAGGGTGCTAAAAAACTTGTAGGTAAAAGATATATTACTATGTATTATGTCAATGGAGTGTGAGAATCAAGTGCCTGATTAGATTTCAAAGCATCTTTCTCCCAATGTAATACATGTTAGCTCTTAAATATTGAATCTCATGCATAATGGCTTATACATCAGGAGAATTAGAATGTGTGTTAGGCAAAGGCAATGTTTTTAATGACTGAGTGGGAATTGACATATTAATCTATTGAAACCCTTGGGTTGCCCCTATAGTAAATGGTGATATTAAAGTTGTGTCCATGGAACCCATATGATTATAAGTCTTAAATTATTGTGCTATGATTGCAGATTTTATGTCCAAAATGCCTTGAAAAATTATAGGATAATCAATAGGTTGTTCATGGATTCTTTCTAAAAAATTATTAATAAATTCCACTTTTTTAAACTCTAGTTTTTCATCATCTATAGGTGGGAGTATAATTTGGTGTTCCTATTGAGGACCAAGGTTATCTTGATTATACTGCTCATGCTCTAAATTAGCATTAGGGACCTCTATATGTTCACTTTGTTTATTAACCTTTGAAGTTCCTGATATAATCATGTTCTTATCCGTGTTATGAATTTTATCAAAATAAATTTTAGTATGCTCAATTAGAATATGACTTAATCTAACTCTTCTTCTAAGAGAGAGAAATAGTTTTCTTAGATTGCATAAAATAAGAAATAAAAAATTGAAATACTGCTACAAATAAAGACTTAGCATTTATTAAAAGATCATAAATTGAGTGTTTAGATTAGAATTTAATTCAATATTGAAGTCTTCATTTTCATTGTTCCACTTGTTCATGTGTTTTATCAAATTTTAAAAAAATAGACAATTAATTACTTAAATAATATAAACTATTGTGTAAAATCAAAATGCTAAAGATATGCAATAAATGACATAAACTAATTTGAAACTTACTATTTTAAAAAACAAGCTAAAAGAGGGAATGGCAAAGAAATACAACTTAACTATAAAAATTGGAATGTATAAATGAGATAGAAACTAGAAAATGACGATGTCACTATGTTGGCTGATTATGAATCAAGAAAAAGGCTTAAATTACCCTCTCAATAAGGTCGTAGGAATCTGAAAAGGGTGCAAATTATTGTTGTCCTTAGGGTTAGACATTAATTAATGTATGATTTTAGTAATCTATGAAAGTTTTAACCTATGAATTTTTGCCTATTGACTTTGTGTATGCAATCAAATCTATATGATTTGTTTCAAAAGTCATTCTAAGCCTTATTCTCTACTTGAAAACCTTAGCTTGACAGACAATAATGAATGAATATAACAAATTAAAAAAAAATGATTAGCAGTTGAATTTGTGCTAGACTTCAACACTCTATATGTTGAGTATTGCCTCCATATCAATATTCTGAAGAGGGATCAAACTCCATGTATTTCTCTCATGCTATGGTGGTGTGTGTGAAATACTAATAGAATGACAAATGTTTTCACAATTTTGGTGTGATTCAATGATTCAACCATGAACTTTGACCTTGAAGGTATACTTAGACTTTAGCTAAATGCTACTATGGATGTATGTATTTAGAATTGGGAGAAATAGGGAATTTGCTCTCAACGTGCAAGCAAAATTTTGGTGTTTTTCAATATGAAAACCTCCTATGTGTAAATTGACTTGAAAATATGTTTTTATAGTGATCAATATAGAATTATTTTGGAGATAGGGATTACTAAATGTGCGAGATGACATGTCACGTGAATTGAAAAATTGATAAAGTAGTCATTATTTGCCATGAAGACGCAGTCTACATAACAAGATAGGATCAGGGAGCAGGATAGTTCAAATTATGCGTTGTTATCTTGGGAGTAAAGATAATTGAGCTGAGAGCATGGATTAGTCAGGGAATAAGTTTGAGCTATTTTGAATGAGGAGGAAGGACATTCTAAGTGTTAGGGTGTGGAGCTAAAAACTTCACCAAGGAGCATTCATTATCAGGTTCGGGTCTACACAGACACCGGTGTCGATCAGGAGCGACCGACGTCGGTCACAGGCAGTTACAGAGATGCCAACGTTGGTAGAGGGTCGGCCGACGGTGGTCACAAACAAGTAGCAGGAACTGACGTCGGTTACCTGCGTGTCCAGAAAGCTATTTCCGTGGATAGAAGCGAGTGTTTGCATGATAAGTTTGAGTTGAAGTCTCAAGCTTGTGTCTCTATTATTGGCATTACTATTTTTAGAGCCCTTGTTCAAGTGGCTTAACTGCTTGTTGGTTGTACATGCTCAAGTCTCCTAATTCTATATATAGAATTAGATCTTCCTAGCTTATTGTAGTTATTGTTGTAGAGAGTGAATTATTGTAATTCATTGTGTGTGAAGAACAGTACAGAATTAAATCAATCCAGGCTTGTTGGAGTTGATTGTTCTTGAGAGAGAGAGAGCTCTTGAGGAATAGAGATCTAGTGAGAGATCTATAAATCTAGGAGAGGTGTGAAAGAAAGAAGCTTTCTTCAATTGTATTCCTTTTGTAAAGAGTTTGTTAATACAAGTTTTTAGGGTGTTTTCTTGTATCTCTTGTTCTTGCTATTATCATTCTAATTACTTGTCAATCTGATTTAATTCCACATTTATTGCTGTCACAATTGTAATCTATTGTTGGATTGATCCCCCAATAAGTGGTATCAGAGCCTTGGTTACAGGTTCAGAGCTTGATAAGTGGTATCAGAGCCTTGGTTATAGGTTCAGAACTTGATAATTGGTATTGTCAATCTGATTTAATTCCACATTTATTGCTCTCACAATTGTAATCTATTGTTGGATTGATCCCCCAACAAGTGGTATCAGAGCCTTGGTTACAGGTTCAGAGCTTGATAAGTGGTATCAGAGCCTTGGTTATAGGTTCAGAACTTGATAATTGGTATCAAAGTTCAGGTTCACTAACAGGTGGTTCAGATCTGTGTAGTGTGTATTGATTATAGGTTCTCACAGGAGTTTCTGCAGGGATTTCTGTTTGAGTGGGAGAAGCAATGGCAAATGAAAGTAAATTGAGAATGGAAAAGTTTAATGGCAAAAATTACCAACATTGGAGAATGCAGATAGAGGACTATCTGTATCAGAAAGATCTCTACTTACCATTAGGAGGTGTTGCAAAGAAGCCCAAAGACATGGAGGATGAAGAATGGGAAGTTCTTGACAAAAAGGCTCTAGGGTCTATAAGACTGAGTCTAGCATCCACTGTGATATCCAATTTATCACAGGCAAAGTCTACGGTAGAGTTGATGACTACGTTAGCAAATTTATATGAAAAACCCTCAGCTTCCAATAAGGTATATCTTATGAAGCAGTTATTTAATTTGCATATGAATGAAGGTGGATCTCTTTCTACTCATCTGAATGATTTCAATGGAATTGTGAATCAGTTAAGTTCAGTGAATATAGTGTTTGATGATGAAATAAAAGCTCTTTTGATATTATGTTCTTTGCCTGAAAGCTGGCATGGCTTAGTAATGGCAGTAAGTAATACTGCATCTACATCAAATATTTTGAAAGTAGAGGATGTTGTTAGTGTTATCTTGAATGAGAAAATATGCAGAAAAAGCACAGAAGAGGCATCCGAGAACGCTTTAAGTTTTGAGAGCAGGGGAAGGCAAAAAGAGAAGAACAAGAAAGACAGATCAAGATCCAAGTCAAAGGGGAAAGGCAGATCTAAATCCAGAAATGGTAGAAGGCCACAATGCTGGAATTATGGAAAGATGGGGCACATAAGCAGAGATTGTTGGTCAAAGCCTAAGGAGGACAATCAGCACGAAGGAAAGGAAGAAGCCAAGATTGCAGGTATTGCACAGGATGCTTTAATTTTCTCTCTGCATAATAATATAGAATCTTGGGTATTAGATTCTGGTGCATCTTTTCATGCTACTCCTAACAGGGAATATTTTAGTGACTATATCCATGGAGATTTTGGAATAGTGTATCTAGGGGATGATGAGCCCTATAAAATAATTGGCAAAGGTAAAGTGCAGCTGAAGATGCAGAATAACAACACATGGGTGTTAAGAGATGTGATGCATGTTCCTAGCTTGAAGAGAAATTTGATTTCTGTAGGAAAGTTAGGGGATGAGGGTTGTACAGTAACTCTCACAGCAGAATCTTGGAAGGTGACCAAGGGTGCACTTGTTATGGCCAGAGGTAAGAGAGAAGGTACTCTCTATTTGTGTAATTGTGTTACTAACAAATCTCTTTCTATATTATCTACTTCAGATGTGGATGCTAAATTGTGGCACTCAAGGCTTGGCCACATGAGTGAGAAGGGGATGTCAATTCTTAAGTCTAAAGGTATGCTTTCAGATTTAAAAGGCATAGATCTAGAGTTTTGTGAGCACTGTGTATTTGGAAAATAGAAAAGGGTTAGTTTTCTCAAAATTGGGTCTACTAAGAAGAGGCATAAGTTGGAGCTTGTTCACACAGACGTGTGGGGACCAGCTCAGGTTGCTTCCATTGGAGGATCACAGTACTATGTATCTTTCATAGATGATGCTACAAGGAAGGTATGGATCTATTGTATTAGAAAGAAATCTGATGTATTTGAGACTTTTAAAGTTTGGAAAGCTATGGTTGAGAATGAAACAGGTAAAAGATTAAAGTGCCTGAGATCAGACAATGGCGGTGAGTTTTGCAGTCATAAGTTCAGAGATTATTGTTACATGCATGGAATTCGTAGGCAAAGGATGGTTCCAAGGACACCTCAGCAGAATGGAATTGCTGAAAGGATGAACAGGACAATAATGGAGCATGCAAGATGTATGAGATTGCATGCCGGGTTGCCCTTACAGTTTTGGGCACAAGCTGTTGACACTGTAGTATACCTGATTAACAGAGGACCCTCTACAGCTCTAGATGGTGGTATTCCAGAAGAGGCATGGACAGGTAAAAAGGTTGATCTCTCATATCTCAAAGTTTTTGGTTGTGAAGCCTTTATGCATATAGATAAGGAAAATAGAAAGAAGCTTGATGCTAAGTCTATGAGATGCACATTTATTGGCTATGGCTCAGATGATTTTGGTTACATTTTGTGGAATCTAGAAACTAACAAGGTAATCAGGAGCCGTGATGTTGTTTTCAATGAAAGAGTGATGTATTGTGATTAGCTAAGGAAGTTGAATCAATCTAAGCAGAGCAATGGTGAATTGGACGAGGTGAAAGTCCAAGATGAGCTCGCGGAAAAAAGAAATAATCACTTGCAGAAAAACACAGAGACCAACGTCGACAGGTTAGGAACCGGCGTCGACAGGGCAGAAACCAGCGTCGGCCATACAGAGACCGACGTCGACCGTACAGGTACCGAGGTCGGTCAGGCAGAATCGACGTCGGTCAGTAACAGGTCTGCAAGTGATCGAGGTCGATCACTGTCAGAGAATTTGGGTAGATAGCGTGTTGTGGATGAGTCTCAGACACCCATCAGGAGGTCAAAAAGGGTGAGTAAGCCTCCAATTAGATATTCTCCTTCTTTATTTTATTTATTGCTAACTGATGGTGGAGAACCAGAGAGTTTTGAAGAAGCAATATAGGTGGAGTCCAAGAGTGAGTGGGAGCATGGCATGGTTGAGGAGTTGGAGTCCTTAAGAGAGAACCAAACATGGGATTTGGTTGAATTGCCAGCTGGTAAGAGAACACTCAAGAACAGATGGACCTACAGGTTGAAAGAAGGCGAGAATGGACAGATGAGATATAAGGCCAGATTAGTAGTGAAAGGATTTGCACAAAAGCCAGGTATCGACTTTGGTGAGATTTTTTCTCCTGTTGTTAAAATGACTTTTATAAGGGTTGTATTGTCTTTAGTTGCTTTTGAGGATTTGCATCTTGAGCAGCTAGATTTTAAGACATCATTTCTTCATGGAGATTTGGATGAGGAAATCTATATGGAACAGCTTGAAGGATTTGAGGTCAAGGGTAAGGAGAAGTTTGTGTGCAGATTGAAGAAAAGCTTGTATGGCCTCAAACAAGCTCCTAGGCAATGGTACTTAAAATTTGACAGGTTTATGACTGAGCATGGCTACAGTAGGTGTCAATCAGACCATTGTGTGTATTTCAAGAGATTTGATAATGGTAGATATATTATTCTATTGTTGTATGTAGATGATATGCTGGTTGCAGGATCACACATGCAGGATATCTCTGAGCTTAAGGTAAAATTAGCTCAAACATTTGCTATGAAGGATTTGGGAGCAGCAAAGAAAATCCTTGGCATGAGCATTAAGAGAGACAGGAAAAATCACAGGTTGATATTGTCTCAAGAAGATTATGTGGACAAGGTGTTAAAATGGTTCAATATGCAGGATGCTAAACCGGTACGTACACCTTTGGCTGGACATTTTAAGTTGAGTAGAGAACAATGTCCTAATTCATATGATGAGGTAGAGTACATGAGTAATGTTCCATATTCTTCCGCAGTAGGGAGTTTGATGTATGCAATGGTGTGTACTAGACCAGATATTGCCCAAGCAGTGGGAGTGGTAAGTAAGTATATGGCCAATCCAGGTAAGGAACATTGGAAAGCAGTTCAGTGGATCCTTAGATATCTGAGAGGAACCAATAGTAGGCACTTGTGCTATGGAGGTTCAGATACTTCTCTACATGGCTATGTAGATTCAGATATGGCAGGTGATTTGGATGGCAGGAGGAGCACTACAGGTTATGTTTTCACTGTAGGTGGAATGGCGGTTAGCTGGATATCTAAGTTGCAGAAGGTTGTTGCCTTGTCAACTACAGAAGCAGAGTATATTGCAGCCATAGAAGCTAGCAAGGAGATGATATGGATGACACGGTTCATGGATGAGCTTGGTAGGGAGCATGAGAGTTGCAGATTGTATAGTGACAGTCAGAGTGCAATCCATTTGGCTAAGAATTCAGCCTTTCATTCAAGAACAAAGCACATACAGCTAAGGTATCACTTCATACGACAGGTATTGGAAGATGGTGAGTTGAATCTGGAGAAGATCCATACAGATAGGAACCCTATTGATATGTTAACCAAGCCAGTTACAAAGGAGAAGTTGAATCTTCATTCAACTTCTGTTGGTCTTCATGATTGAGTTGAAGATGGAGGAGCTAGAAGATGTTGTTGTACAGGTACTGGTGCAGCTGTTTATCTCCAAGTGGGAGATTGTTAGGGTGTGGAGCTAAAAACTTCACCAAGGAGCATTCATTATCAGGTTCGGGTCTACACAGACACCGGCGTCGGTCAGGTGCGACCGACGTCGGTCACAGGCAGTTACAGAGATGTCGACGTCGACAGAGGGTTGGCCGACGGCGGTCACAGACAAGCAGCAGGAATCGACGTCGGTTACTTGCGTGTCCAGAAAGCTATTTTTGTGGACAGAAGAGAGTGTTTGCATGATAAGTTTGAGTTGAAGTCTCAAGCTTGCGTCTCTATTATTGGCATTACTATTTTTAGAGCCCTTTTTCAAGTGGCTTAACTACTTGTTGGTTGTACATGCTCAAGTCTCCTAATTCTATATGTAGAATTAGATCTTCTTAGCTTATTGTAGTTATTGTTGTAGAGAGTGAATTATTGTAATTCATTGTGTGTGAAGAACAATACAGAATTGAATCAATCCAGGCTTGTTGGAGTTGATTGTTCTTGAGAGAGAGAGCTCTTGAGGAGTAGAGATCTAGTGAGAGATCTATACATCTAGGAGAGGTGTGGAAGAAAGAAGCTTTCTTCAATTGTATTCCTTTTGTAAAGAGTTTGTTAATACAAGTTTTCAGGGTGTTTTCTTGTATCTCTTGTTCTTGCTATTATCATTCTAATTACTTGTCAATCTGATTTAATTCCGTGTTTATTGCTGTCACAATTGTAATCTATTGTTGGATTGATCCCCCAACACTAAGATCATTAGTTTCTTGTAAGAATGAGTCATCCGTATAAAAAGTGAAGGAAAAGTGGTCGAAAGACAGTGAATAAGGCTTGAGCTAAGTGCATAGAAGGATGGTCACAAGTACATTGTTTTAGCTTAAATGTTAATTTATGTACCTACATCATGTTAGTGTGAAATTTATATAGATATTAGAGCTTGCATCCATGAACTACATGTTTAAGTATATTGAGTGTCTCTTCCAAAATTATTCCTAAACATAGGGGTGACTATAAGGGATGCCTAACACAAGCCCCTCATTGAATCCCATGTTTTTATTGGTTTTTGATGAGATATTTGGGTTTTAAAAAAAAGGGATTAGTTTCTAAGATATCTATGTAGAATAAAGGGAAAATGAACAAGGTTTTTTAGAGCATAGAAGCGAAGGAACATGGTTGTCAAATTATTGTTACATAATCTAAAATTTCCAAAAATATAGTAGTACAATTATGGATTTTCTAGTAAAGGAGTGTTATAGTTTTGGCTATCTCAAAAAAATTATTAGTTTGCTAATGTTTTCTAGGTTGTGTTTGCCAATTTCATTGGATGTTTATTTGGATTATTTCTAGATTTATGATAATTTAGATATTCTTCTAGAATCCCTCTTTATATTTTTCAATTAGTCTATAATATACATTTTTTACAGTAAATTCTAATTTTAACATTTTATTTGATAAAATTTGATTACAAAGTAATGTGGGTGAATGTGGTGTTATTTTTATATAAAACTAATTTTCTTATACTTCAATAACATGATTATGTGATATGCTATTTTCAACATCACTTTTAAGGTTTTCCAAAAAAAAAAAAAATTACATTCACTCTTATTTATAAAATTATGAGTTTATTATTTTTACTTTAATAAAACAAATTTTTTAATAGAGGATATATATTATTCAATCTAAATCTAATTTAATTTTTTAATATTGAAATGTTTTTAAAAAAAAACTTTATATTATAAATTATATATTTTTTGGATTGTATATTGTAAATAATTTCGAGGTGGGTAGTAGTAGGGGGAGGTTGGGGTTTATAAATATTTTATATTCAGGATTTATATCACAAACATTTATTTTTAAAGATTTAAAAAATGGAATTTTCAACTTGGAATGTCATTTGACACATGCTTGTTATTTACAATGTCATAATATTTATGTTGTTTGGAGGATTAGGTCTAAAGAAATTATTTCCTAGATTGCTTAAAAGTCGAGCGTTTCTTAAACATTGTGAGATCATTGTGATCTCAAGATGAAAATTTTGTTGATTTCATAGATTGCTTTAGTTTCCTAGTCCCAATTTTTGGTTCCTTAGTTTTCCTTGATGTACTTAAAACTAGCCTAAGTTTATTACACCCATCAAATGGACACAACTAGAATTTAATTCACCTTCTCTCGTATTCAATTAATAGATTCATAGAGATAATTGAAAAAAAATCTTTAGTCCCAGGTTGATGGTGCTCAATGAAGTAGTTTTTGGTATTGAATTCAATCGAGATTCAGAAATATTTGGTTCTAGTTCATAAAAGGACACAGGGAAGGAGGAGTGGGCATGGGTGGAGTGAACCTGAATATTTATTGAAATTTCAAAGTATACAAAACAAATTGGCAGTTACATGAAAGAAGCTTTTATATATATATATATATATATATATATATATATATATATATATATATATATATATATATATGTTTGATTAGTATGTTATTAGTTTTTTTAAGTGTAGGATTTATGAAATCAATTTATTATTATTTATTTTATTTTTAATCAATAAAAAAATTTGTAACATTAAGTGGGTTGTAGTTTATTGGTGAAGATGATGGTGTAAAAGGTGTTATCTAGCTATCCATCAGGATATAAATCTCAAGAGATATAAAAAAAGAAGGATGAAGTCGGGATCGTATCTCAGTCGAAGAAGAATTATGTACACCTAATTCGTGTACATGCAGGATTTCAATTTTAAAAAATCTCTAATATATATTATTAAAATAATAATAAAATTTAGTTTAAATTTCTAATATAAATAATGGAATATTATGTGAATGTTATTTTTTCATTTTAATCATTACAGAATCGAAGTTTAATCGAATGTTTTAAACTATATGAATGTTAAATAGACATTCTTTTACTGATATCATGAAAATAATTATTAATATTGAAGACACATAAAAATATTAAATAAAACATGACATATTTATTTATTAAAATTTGATCATTTTATAAGAATAAAATATTATTACTAAAAAGATATAATTTGATTAGTAAGAATGATAGTTATTTATACCTACCAAAATACAAATCTATTTAAATATTCAATATAATTAAAATTAGGATTATACATTAAGTGATTATAAATTTATTATATATTTATTTACGAAATATAAACAAAAATACTGACATTTTATATAATTATTTTTTCACCATTCTAAATTATTCATAAACTGAATAACTTCTATGTAACATATTTGTAAAATGATTATAAAGACACCACAAAGATTAAATCCTATTCATATAATTCTAATCTCATTTTTAGAGGAAGTAATTGAACTATTTTCGTATGTTAATCTTAGAACTAAGGATTCTAAGTTTCTTCACAAATATTTTATTCACAATTTCCTAATTTTAACTTAGGATTCTAAGTTTCTTTCAATTTTTATAATACTCGTTCCTATATGTATACATTAATTAGTTCTTCCTTTAATAAAATAAAGCATATATATTCAATTCCCCATATTCCCCTTGAGTCAAAGTTGATTTTACATCAAACGGGTTTCCACATGTTTATTCAAAAGATTTGTTTATTTTATAATCAAACTATGTTATTTTTAAAAATTATATCCATTATTATTTTTGAATGTCTATTTACTATTCTATTAATTAGAAAGTATTTATATAATAATTTTTAGTATTATTATAATATATATATTTTTTAAACAATTTTTTCAAAAATAACTTATGTATAACGTATTGATTAATAAATTTAAAATTTATAATTATTAATTATGAAAGTGATATTGTTAATGCTTTTAGTGACACGTTAGCCTCGATCTGTAACTTTTTCTAATATTTTTAATACATATTTGTATATAAAGTATAATCGTTGTGACAGTAGCCTATATCTATACATTTCATCCTACAGGATCACTATTCTTCAACTCATTTTATAGATTCTATGAATATATATTACTAAAACAATTAAACAACATACATTTATATTATTACTTTTATCACTTGAGTTATAATATTAATTTTATTGCGTCAATTAAAAAATACCTAAATAATGTGTGTATATTTAATCTTTATTATAGTCTAATATTTTATATGCTATTTATTTTTAATATTTTAAATAATTATTTCAATATTACAATGCAAAAGTAATTTGTAACATGTTTCAAATCACCACCCATAATCCACTATCAATAAAAAATATGTGTGAATAACATATCAAAGCTCTTTTTATAGATGTCTATTGACTTATAACCAACCATTTGGACCACCACTATCAACATTCTAGTTAGTGTGGTACGTATTTATAATTTTAATATTATAAATACTAAGGTCTTTGAGTATATAATAAAACTCTAATACTATGTTCAATTATGAATAAAAATGATCAATGCTAGGCAATTCAATCACATTGTGTAGTTAAGACAATGACTGCATTACATTTACTAATTATGAATCAATATTATTAATTTTGGGAGATTTAATCACACAATTTGGTTAAGAGAGTTATTAATTATTAAGTACATATCTACAAACTAGATTTAAGTAATTCAATTATATGCAATTCAATATAAAACATTTACTGGCAAGACTAACCATATTGCAATTCTTATGCTTATGGATAAATATTCAATCATAAATAATAATCAATATAAAGCTAGGGACTAGCCACTACACAATCCTTGTTAATCATAGGAAGTCTTATTTATATATCAAAGCCTTATAGAGTGGATTTGAAGCTTAATGTAATTTAACATGTTTCCATTTAATGTTATTTTTATATAAAAATAAAAATAAATCAATTATAAGAAGACTTATTTACATATCATATATTTATTTAGGAACTATAAATGAATTTGGATCTTATTGTAGTTTAACATCTTTCAATTTTATGTTACTTCTATATCTGATTAGTTTCTACATGATACATGTTAGCAAATATAGGAAGTCTTATTTACATATCATAACCATTTTAACTCTTCTTCCACAATAGATGAATTCTAGTCAAATTAGAAATTGAAAACAAATTAACTCCTTCAATGAGATAATTGAGTGAAATGTCTTTGTAAATATCTAATGCAAACTTAATTTAGAATAAAAATCAAAATAACTCACATTAGCAACATTAGAATAATATGTTTTTGTATTGAATTGACTTTAAATGCTTGTGATATCTATCAAGACATAGTATACAACCTATAGTGCTAACTTGTGTATAGCCTATCATCATTGATCCTTGGTTTGGATACTCATTTTTTAATGGGAGAGATGTAATTATTTCCAATGAGATTACTTTTTTCATTATTTCATGTCAAATTTGAGGGGATAGGTAGTGGAAATGGAAATGGAAATAGAATAAAATTATATTCCAAATATAAGGACTACATATTTTATCTTTGAAAAGATTTGAATTTTTCACTTTTCTTTTAAGGCTATAAGTTATTTACCATTAGGATAAATTAAGTGTACTATAATTAAGATGAAAACTAAATCCCTAAAATTTGATATGATACCATGTCACATGGCAAGATGTTTCTACATGGAACATCCAAAAAATCAAAGTTAGGAACTAGTGAGAGAAAAACTTTCCATGAGATGAGGTCTAGACATGTAGCACCATCTCATTTCATGAAGCATTTTGAAAGATGTAAACCCTAAGTCAACTTGTGACCACTATTCTTGTGAAAAAACTCTATGAAATTAAAACACATAACACAATCTCGTTCCAAAAAAATTTAAATCTTAGAACCTCTAGATAGTCAAAAATAAAGAAATCATAAATAATGATATGTGTCATCTCTTAACTCAAAGATAGATGGAATCACTAGATAAATACAATCAAACATCAAGAAGATTCAACAAGGAAATGATAAGTGCTATACTCAGATGGAAAAATAAGAACACATAAACCTATTCAAAGAGGAAATGATGCATAGAGAAAAAAAATAAGGTTTTGTAATAAAAATTAGAGACTTGAGATGGTATGAAGAAACTGGAAGTCAAAACCCAAATTATAAATCAATGATTTAACATCAGAGGTTATAAGTACCATATTATTATAAGAATCTAACAAATAAAATTTTAGCTTGTAATTTTTTTACATGGTGATTCATTACCTTTAACTACCATACATGGTTTATATTTTTCCCAAGCACTAATAAATTTATGTGTTGAATATCACGTGGGTTTCAACAAATTTTTCATTTCAAGAATTTAAGATATGTTTTTGAGTTCAAATTATTACAATTTTATAACAAATTTAATTGTAAAAGTTTATTTTCCATACCCTTGTTGTCAACCATTTTCTTTGTCTTTATCGATATATTTATTGCACCTTCATAGACAATTGCTAGTTATCATTTTGAAGAAGAAAATACTAAACAATGTAGAATTTCTAATAAAATTTTATAGTAAGAAAATGAATCTTCACAAACAAAACAATATAATAAATTGAACTAGAATCCAACTAGACAAATATTCTCTTATTCAATATTTTCTTATTTTTTAAAATATATTTATTATTTTTAAAATCACATAAATTATTTTAGTATCATGGACATTATTAAATATTTATCCATTTACAATGTGAGTTGAATGGTATTAAAATGGGGTAACCATTTACCACACTATCATATCACAAATATTTTTAATATATATTCCCCTAAATAATTAGGGTGGGGGCTCCCTTTACCACCATATCACATTACTTCCTTAACACATAATGACTCTTATCATTCCTAAAAATAAACAATTATTATAGGATTCACTCCACTTTATTAATTTATTTGTCATTAAATCATCATAGTTAATATTTTGTGAATATCTAAATTTTTGTAATATTTTTTTTTCATATGGTTTTTTATAATTGATTAACTTTTTAGGGTTTTACTATGTAAAACCTATGTTTAGATTAAAAGGTTGAGATGCCTAAATAATTTAAATAAATTACAATAATTAATTACTGATTTGATATATCATTTGACTTTTTTTGATTTTTTAAAAATAGTAATAAATAGGCATAAATAAAGACTTATCTAAAAAATGACTGTCATGGATGATTTGAGTTTTGAACAATAGGTTTTAGATAGTTCTAAGTATCATCAACTAGATTTTGGTGTTTATCTTCTCACTAGAAAGTAGTGCCCCATATGAACAGTAGCACCATGCTTATGTAGTGTAATCTAGGTGGTAGTAGTGTCCCCTTTGTGGGATTGTTTCTATTTTTTGAGAGTACATGTGCCTATGTTTTTAGGTCCTATTAATTTAGTGCATGAAATTTGGAGCTCTTTGTTGTGCTTGAAAAGCCTAATTTAGTGTGTAAACCCTAATCCTCCTTGAAAGTATGGCATGAACAATATTTGTGTGTTAATTACTAGGATAAAATGGACATCTTCAACACCCTATTGTGAAGAGATTTTCCTACATACCAATACTCTGAAGAGGGATCAAGCCTGATGTACTTCTTCCACATAATGCTTGATGTAAGTGTAAGTGAATTCTAGAATGAGAGTGGACTTGGATGCCTTGAATGTGCTTGATCTTTGAGATATTTGAAAACTATGCTTAGGGATGTTGTAGATGGTAGTATGCGTAAGTAGGGAAGAATAGGGAACACGTACCTTAATTTTTCTCAACTTATCTTTGGTTTTGCATTTATTTTACATCTAGTAAATAGAGGTTAATTAGACTTATATGTATATAGTTTTATTGCTTGTATGAATAATAATATATGATTAAGATAAACTTAGGAGGGGCACACATTTAAAAAAGTATATGTTGGGAATAACTAGGGCTAAGGATGTTGGTGCGTAGTTGGGGGCACTAGCACCATGTGGCTGTAGTGTCCCAAATGTGGTGCTAGTGTCCACTTGGTAGACTATTGAGAAAATTGGATTATAATCTAAGATGATAATTTTAGGATTGTGTTTTAACTAACTATAGGTGATTTTGGTTTTCATAGTGACTAAAAATGTGTGTTTAAGGCTCTAAGATAGGTCTAGGGATAATCTATGAATAGGCTAATGTTATGACTTGGAATTACACCCTTGTGGAAGAGTTCTTCAAGTTCCTCCACTTATAGTCATAATATGGGAACAACCCTGGGCTATGGGTATCTTATAACAAGGTTGAATCTCTAGATAAGGTTAAATTCCTCTTGATGAATCATCTAAACTATTTTTTATTGTTTGGAAAAGGGTTATAAAGGAGGTCATTTTGATCCAAGAACAATAGTAGTAAAGGTGACGAGAGCTAGTTATTACTGGCCTAGCCTTTTCAAATATGCCTATGTATGGGTCAAAAAATCAAAGTGTGCTCTATTTATAGTAAAATAAATATTGTCATCCCTTCTTCTCAACCCAATTTAGGAGGAGTAACCCTTCATGTAGTAGGGTTTGGAATCTACAGGAATGATTAATCCACCTTATAGTGGAGGGCATAAGTGGGTGCTCACTACTACTTACTACTTCACCAAGTGGGTGGAAGCAATCGCCATGAAATAAGCTAATGAAATATTAGTATTGAACTTTTATGATAGCATAGTGACCAAGTTTAGTGTCTTATCTACAATAATATCAGATAATGCCTTAGAATTTGTAGGCATGAAGATAAGTGAATGGACACTTAATTTAGGCATCTACATCAACACATCCTTAAATTACTACCCCCAAAGAAATAGAATGGTAAATTTCACAAATAAGAACTTGATAAATATTATCAAAAGGAACATAGAAGAGAATCAAAGAACATGGTATACAAATCTAAGGACATCCTTATGGACTGATAGAGTGACTCCCAAAGTTGCTATTGGCAATTCAACATTTATCTTGGTGTATGGGAGGGAAGCCAATTTTTCTATTTCTCTTGAACTACCCACCTTGGAGTTAGCTCATCAACTTGAGTTAATTGAGAGTGAACCTATGAGCATGAGGATGGTAGAGCTCATGGATCTTGAAGAAACCAAAGGACTTGT
The DNA here is from genome assembly GCA_037957365.1 of Torreya grandis. Lineage (NCBI taxonomy): Eukaryota > Viridiplantae > Streptophyta > Pinopsida > Cupressales > Taxaceae > Torreya > Torreya grandis. Next base: position 434,940 of record JARHVA010002224.1, read on the forward strand.
AATGAAAACATTAGATTGACATCAAGCTTATGTCAAGAAAGCTTTTAACAAGAGAACCATATAAAGAGACTTCAAAGAAGGGAACCTAGTCCTCAAATGGGACTCAAATAAGGCCAAACCAAGCAACCACACTAGGTTTGATAGTTTGAGAAGTGGTTTTTATTTGATCCATGGATGTAAACAACATAATGATTTTTAGCTTACTTAACTGGATAGAGAGGTATTACCCATCCTAGTCAATGGCATTCATTTAAAGACTTGTTATTAAAAGAGTTTAAAATTATTTTATAGTATTATAGATATTAGATTAGATTTTTCATTCTTTCCTATTCTGTGTTTCCCTTCTATAAGTGCCTTTGGGCATAGTTGTTGTTTGTTACCTTTTTGTCCTTGTTGCTTTAAGAGGAAGTTTTCTAGCAAGAGACATCCTTGTATCAATTTCAAATCAGATGGAAGGAAAGACTATGACTCTGTATTCCCAATGGATCAGGACCAAGGCTAAGTGTCTTTGCATATAAAGCATGCAATCTTAGGATGTCACCAGAAATGTTGGCTGATTTTGGTTTATATATAGAAATTTTCCTAGATGGATGAGTTTTTAGAAGTCCTAGTATGGAGTGAAAAGATGATTAGAGTTCTTGATGGAGTGGATGATAAAATGATGAAGAATAAGGTCAAATGTCACTTTTAAATATTTTGAAACACTTTAAGCAAGCTTAAAGTGTAATTTATTGATCTTCGAGAAGCAAGTCTGAGAGCAAGTCTAGAATTACAGGTGAAAGGATCCAACATGTATCCATGGTGATTCATATCATTCAAGGTGCATGAATCATGATTATAAAAAATCCCAAAGGTTCTTCAAATCTTTGATAGATCAAAAGATGAAAAGATTAAATCTAAAAGAACTAGGCCATCATAACACATCATGCAGTAATAAACAGGTTACACATTTGATAAATGTGATTAAAAAACATCTTAATATAAAGGATTGCATGGAAATTATGTTTTTCATTCCTTAAATATCCTCTACAAATTTGGTATCTTGATGAGTTGTCTATCTCAAGATGAAAGTCTTCAAATTTGAACAAATAAAGTGAGACATATGTGGAGATGTCAAATTAAAGATGTAGGAAGTATCCATTTGGATTTAAATGTTCCTAGGGATAAATACAAGATCAATAAATGTCAAGATATTAGGGGATTAAATTGATATCTAATGGTGTGCAGTGATCAATAAGGTCAGTGGGTCCAAACAGATCAATGGAGCACATTTAATTGTATGAATTAGATCGATGATGAGTGAAAGGTCAATGAGTCAGCAAATATTGAGGATGAATGAGGAGCTATAAAGTGTCATGACCATGATAAACTACAAATAAAATTAATGGTACACATTCAAACCATGCAAAATAATATTGATGGTAGATGTAGGGTTAAAAAGTTGACAAGTTCAAATCAAATGTGAGGCTACCATGTGGCACAAACATAAGAACTAGATGAAACTAACTATAGGGCCCATAGAATGAATAAGGAGCTAATAAATGACATAATTTGGGAATCCCAATCAAGATCAATGGTTGATATTATAAGTCAAATCCAGGAGACTTTAAATGGAGAATAAATATAATCCAGGTCAAACCAAACAAATATTTCAAAGGCCATATGCCACCATTAGAGTTCAATCAAGAAACATTAAGAAAATGTAGTCATATAGTTAGGATTTTTAATGATGAAACTCCATCACCATTAAATCTTAGGTAGGACCCCTGGTCGATGATTTAGAACTTGTTAACCCCATTCTCTAGAAGTTGTAGGATTATTCTATGTCTATGTTCATTGCTCTTTTGGAAAGAAAATCCTCATGTGTAGTGGCTTCTCGACTCCCACAAGGTTTAGAGGTAGAATAGGTTTGTTTAACATAATATAGAGGTCAAAAATAAGATTGAGTAGCCTATAGGTTTTCATTGATATGGTAACGATATGAATACCAATAAATGTGATTGGTTTTCAATCTATAGTAAGGCCTATGCTCAAATATTGAAGTAGGGGCAAATATGTGATTATGGAGGAGTGTCTTATCTTCCAAAATTATTCATATCTTCAAAAATCAAGTGCCTATAACTTTTTTAAGAAGATATAGTCATGGCTCTATCATGTTTAAAGATATGAGCATTTTTTCCTCATAATCAAGTCAAGTGGAAGATGGCGTAAAGTCTCAAGATGGAGATCTGGTGGTTGGAGAAAGCAGTTGGAACATTTAATATATTTTCAAGGTCTCTTAAGGATTATTATTCATAGTATGACCATGAATCATCATCTTCATAAATCTATTGTCCTCTTATTTGTTGCTTAACCAATGAGAAGATTTGGAGGCTATTGGGACAAATGAAGGATATCTTGTCTATGATGTATTAACCCTTATTTGATAAAAATATGGTTGAGAATTCATTAAAATGTGATGGTAGTTCATTTAATTATTTTGAATGGTGTGTTACCCCTACCCTCTCTTTTTTCTCCTATATCTCCCATTTTCTTCCACATTGTAAATTATCTCTCTGATTTCAGATTCTCACAAGGACTCTCCAATTCTTGGAGATCAAGAGACTTTCATTTGATAAGGCTAGACCCTATCAAAAATTATAAGAAATACCTATTAATTCAATAAAATACTTTATTTACCTATCTCTTGCCTTGGATTAGTGTTTAGTAAGTTTGTGCATGATGTCTTTGTGAAGGATATTCTTCCATATCCATTGTCCTTATTTTTATATTTAAAGGCATTTTCAAGTTGTTTTTAGGTTTAGACTCATGTTATTTATACAATTGATGAATGCTTGGTGTGAGTCTTATAATTCCTCTTTTCTTACATCCATTTCTTCCTAAACCTAGTTTATGAAATACTCATGCAATTAGTTGGTTTTATGAGATTGTGTGAGCTAGTATTGTCTTATGTTGATCTAGTATGGGTTCAAGCATATGAGAGCCTTATTTAAATTTGGCGCATCACCTTTTAAAATTTATTAGGATAATTATTACCCATTTATAACCCTTTTAAAATTATTATACATTAGTTTAGGTGATCCATCAAGAGAATGTCAGGCTTCTCTGGAGGTTCAACCTTATTATAAGATACCCATAACCTGGGGTTGTTCCTATATTATGACTAAAAGCGGAGGAGACTGAAGACCTATTCTACAAGGGTGTAATTCCAAGTCATAGTAGGTAACTCAAGTGACACTCTTATAATCCACTTATCACTTTTAGGTTATTACATTTACCCCCTTTATGTTAGTAATGTGACAAAGTGAAATGACTAGTATAAAGGAAAAATAAGCATACATGGACTTAATTTGGAAGTAAATACTACATAGCTAAGTTTGAGTATGAAAATTGGGTCAATGTATGTGGAACATGATCCAAAGCAATGTCCTACAATGAAACATGTAAAAATTATTCTTTACTTAAGAGATGATCAAAAGGAAAAGACTATGCTAAATGAAGTAACTAAGTAAAAGATGAGTAAAGAGAGAGGAAAAGAATGAATAAACCTCATTAGGTATGAAAAAAAATGAATGAACCCAGTGATAACCTCTATGTGAGTGTAAATAGTAATCATATCATTTAATATCTTGGACTGAGATGATAGCTTGCTCAATCCTCAAGTAGGTGGCTCAAGAACTCAATCTAATTTTTATTCCATCATTTCTGACCCCTTCTTGGTGGATCTTGTACTCTGTGAATAGCTTGGATAATATTGTAAGTGTGTCTAACACTCTCATGTGAGTGTCTCAATAATTTAAGTAGGCCATAACTCCATCATTACCCACCTGTGTAAAGTAGACGCATTTATAACTGAATTGCCCATAGTGCTAAAAGTATCTAAATGAGTAAATTTAACTATGTATGTTGGTTCTATGGCCACTTGGGTATATTAGGTGGCTCTAGGCCACTAAAGAATGACAACCAATGTAGATGGAGTAAGGCATGAATATGGTGACAACCTGGAATGTGATATCAAGTGTATACATTATAGAGAGTGACATGGATTTTACCATTTCATCTAATCAACATGTGTATAGCTAAGTATATGGAAACTATGTGCTACATATATGCCCCCAACTTAGTATCTGAGTATATTGAATCTCAATTGAGTTATGTAATATTTGAATTTGTGTAACTAAACTAAATGTGGGAGTGATCATGTCATGATGATGCGCTTGAATCTAAGATGCTAGTATGAATATGAGCTAAAATAAATATATCTGAGCTAAATCTGAATATAACTATCAAAATTGTGATTGTATCTATGAAAATTTGTATTGTACCTAGTGTAATGGTCTAAATGATCTAGACTTTCCTCAAGTTGGGGCTACTAGACAGTAGTACCCTATAGTGGATAATAGTTCCCTATGGTGCTAGTGTCCAAATCTAGGCATTAATGTCTACCTAATCTAATTTTTGAGTGATATGAATTAAAATTAGAGTCTTTATTATGTTATATGTCTACCCTAAATTTGATGTCTAAAAATGAGCCTTTGTGTTGAAATATATCTATGAATATCAAAGTAGGAGCTTGATCTCTATGATAAACCCCTATGAATGTCCCCTCTTTTAGGGTAGCTATGAAACCTATGTAAGAACTGACCTCTAAATAAGTATCTCTATGAAATGTCTTATCCAGATCATGTGCATGATATTAAATATAATGTACTAACATAACATTGAAATGTAAAAGTATCTGAGCATGAGTAAGTAATATAAGATGTATGTTGTAATATATCATTACACAAGGGTGTCAAGATATATGTAATCAATGTATAATAGTAAAACTAAGTAACTAAATAGGGGGATGGGGTATGATGTCCATCATAGCTCCCAATTAGGAAGGGTAGATGCATGAGGTCCCTCATGGCATCAAAAACTGGTTTGTGTGTGTGTAAAAATCAAATACAAGTGTCATGGTGTAGAAGCATATAAGGAAGAAAACATAAAAACACATGATGTACAAAAATATAGGCCAAGGGGCCAAAATATAAGGGACATGGGAACATGTCACTAAATATGATAATGAATACATACAAGGACATGCTCAAATGTCCATATACATAAGCAATAAGTAATTTGGCATAGAGCCACATAGAAGGACATGTTCAAATGTTTGCATATAGAAGTAGGAAACACACACAAGGGATATGGCTACATGTCCAAGGAATACAAATAGAGAAGTGGCATAAATCCAAAGAACAATGGTATATTCAAATTCTCTTGAAGATGGAAGAGGCATAGGAAACATGATCGAGTCTAATCTAGGAAAACTATAAATGAAATCATGTATAACTGTGTAGTCCAGATCTATGTAGATACTAGATTGCATATATACTGAGTGTATCTAGTGATAGTTCTAAATAAAATTGAGCAATGAAGAAAAATGATCAATATCAAGATAAATCAATGTGTAATTGGAATGTATAGTATGTAAAAATAAAATCTAGTTATAACAACTACGTAGGAGATGCCCCCAATGGGAAGATGTATGAAATGTATCAACATGGATCAATGTAAATTCCCCCAATGGGTCAATGATATCTAGTCTAGATCAGTGTAGTGGACCAAAGTCATATCTAAAATTTTCAAGAATTCGATAAGAACAAGTGAAGCATATGTGTATTATAAAATTGACTATACTAGGACAGCTAGCAATATGCAATATCTGGCAAGTAGTATAAATGTAAACATAAAAATGCATATAATCTATAATTTTTTGTGTTTTTGAAATATTTGAATGTTTATGTATTTTGGAATGTTATATTATTTTTATGTTTTTTGAGTATAATCTATGTATAAGTAAATGAAAATAAATTATGTATAAGAAGTGAGAGAGAGAAGGAATTATGTAAAAAGGTAGGAACCATACTAACCAATGAGTCTCATGGGAGACTTACCATCACTGTGACCTTTCTTTAATATGGGAACTATGCTCATGTAAGTGGTGTGAAAGGGCAAGTAAGAGCCCATGATCTATTTTATTGTATAATCTAAGTCTAAAACTACTTGAGTAGTGATGCTATGATGTTATGGCACTGATTGTGATGCCTTATGAACTATAAGGCTCTTAGAAACCCATTTGGTAGAATTAGAAGCTATAGGTGTTACAGGTTCCCTATGCCAATAACACTTAGAACCCAATATAATTGATCTCAATGTAAACTAAGTAGAAGAAGGTCCTATAAAATCTATGACATATCATTGATGTAGGGGTCTCTCTAGTAATAGTATCCATGGGAGAGTGTGTGCATGTAGATATTGTAGGAGCAGATATTGTAGACACTATGATGTATGTATAGGAGATATAATCTCTACTATGATTGATAAACATGTAATATATGGTAATGGTGCTAGAATTATAACTAGAAACTATGTTATAACTACCTATGGGATGGGTAAAGGATACTCATATGAGACACCCTCAATCTTAACCACCTAGTTAGTATGTATATACTTTAGGGATTAGTATATTGTAAATTGGATGACTCAGAGCTAGTGTAACCATGGACTGCCTAATAATATATCATATACACCTACACTAGGTACTATTAAGAATCAAGTGGGTATGTGTGCTATTCCAACTTGTAATAGAATCATAATCTCCCTGATGTATCTCTAAATGTGGCCATTAAAACTGCTAATGATTGTATATATGGGGAATATATCCTACTCTATGTAGCCCAAGTTCTATAAGAGTGTCATGATGCACATGCTTGTGCTTGACCCATTGTCAACCATAACACTATGAATATGAAGGTGTTCTATGCATGATCATACGAAGAGTGCATATAAATCTATATCATCATCCATAATATCCTACTATAAAAATGTAATAAGTGGTCTAGGTGGAACTATAGTGTGATACATGCTAATAATTTTTTGAAATAGATGTGTCTCCTCTATAACTATACGATAGGAATCTGGTGGTGGATGATCTTGGTATGTCTAATCAACACCTAATGTACCCCCTACTTCATTAGTTGTATGCTTTGAGAAAGGATCTAAAAATATCTTTAGTTCCTTTGCCTCTTTTTGTCATTGTTTTGGTGACTTTATGGGTGTGCCCACACCAATAATGTTAGCCTTAATGAGATCTTGTATATTATGCTTTAGACTAATACATTTGTTTGTCATGTCACCTAATGCCCTGTAATACTTGTAGAGTGCATTTTAATCATAATTATTTGGAAGAGGCTATGTCATATCAACCTATTTAATGGGAGAGAGAGATATGAATTACATTTCAATAGTTATTGTAGAACTTGTGCTGGTGACTCCAGAATATTAGTGAAGACTCTATTTCAAGGAGAAGATAAAACCAATCTCGAAGAAGGATCAAAATTTGTGTTGAGTGTGGCCTTTTGATCACTTTTGTTTTCAATGGCCCTAACCTTGTATGGATGTTTGTTTGAAATCTTAATAGTTGATTTTGATACATTTGTGTACTTGAGTTTTCTCATTGCTAAGAGATTAATTTCTCTTTCCTTAACTATGTGGCACACATTGGTAAATGTGGGATTTTTTTTGAATAAGATATATTCATGTAGTGTTGGTTATAGACATTATTTAAATATATATTGAAGCTCTCTATCTACCATGGGGCTAGTTAATTTGGATAATATTATTTTGTATCATAAGACATAATTAGAAATAGGCTCATTTGACTTTTGTTTTAACTATGCCACTTATGCATATGATATCTTATAACTTTGTTAGGAACATATTGTTTAAAGGATTAAATGTAATGATAGATTGGTTTGGAAAATAATAGAACCAATGTAGGGTACACTACTTGATATTACATCAAAATAGCTTCGTAAGAAGCTAATTATTAGACACATAGTCTAAGCATGATATGTGAAAGGATCTGAGGTGAATCTCTAGGTCACCCTTGCCATCATATAGTATGAGTTTGGGTGCCATGAAACCAGATGGAATAGGAGTTTTTGCTATGAGATGTGACAAAGGTGTATGTAAGAGAATGTTGGAATCCAAGGAATGTGATGGATTAGCTTCTCCCTTATCAAGATGTAACACTTTAGACTATAGAGTAAGAAACTCATGCATAAGGGATTGTACATTTGGAGTAGAATAACTAGCCACAAGTGGTGTAGCTACCACTAATGGCTGAATTATAATCTTGGATTTTTCTATATGAGTTGGTTGAGTTGGCCCCACTAGAGGTGTAACAACATTATTAACTGAAGGGGTTGAATATTGACCATTATTTATATTTTAGAGTTCTTATTAAAGAATGCTTATGAAATAATATTGTATATCCTTATGTTTGAACATAAAGTCTTTTAATTATAGCTTATTATTTTCATCAAATCTATTATTGAATTCTGCCATTGTAGGTTGAAAGGTAGGACAAATAAGTTTTGTATATTTTGAAGCTTTTAAGAGTAGTAATCTATGAAATTTTTCAAAATTTAAATATATCAACAAATCTGATATTTTTTGAATTAAAATCTAAGTATAGATAGAAAAGGATACAAACCCTAAGTGTGTCTAGGGTTAGGGTTTTTGAATCTAGGGTTTCTTTGTAATAATTTAAATTAGATGTAAAATGAATTAAAACCCTAATATTGAATTGATTTAATATACCTAGGTTGTCGAAGTGTTAGAAAATCAAAGGAAGGAAGCCCTAAACTTATTTCACAAAATTTGGACTAATGCAAGCTAGGTTTTAAGCAATATTAAAAGTAAGATAGGTTCACCAAATGATTTAACCTTTTAGGGTTTTACTATGTAAAACCTATGTTTAGATTAAATGGTTGAGATGTCTAAATTAGTTAAATAAATTATAATAATGAATTAGTGTTTTAATTAAGAATTTGACTTTCTTTGAATTTCTAAAAATGGTAATAAATAGGAATAAATAAAAACTTATTTGAAAAGTGACTATTGCGAATGATTAGGGTTCTAAAGATAGGGTTTTGAATAGTTCTGAGTGTCATCAATAGGGTTTTAGTGTTCATCTACTCACTAGATAGTAACACCCCATAAGGATAATATCTCCATGTTTTCATAGTGTTTTCAAGGTGTTGGTAGTGTCCCCTTTGTGAGACTATTCCTATTTTCTAAGATCACTTGTGCCTATGTTTTTAGGTCATGTTCTTGCATGCACAAAACTTGGATCTCTATGTTGTGCATGGAAAACTTGATTTAGTGTGCAAACCCTAATCTTCTTTATAGATATGGCATGAGTAATATTTGTGTGTTTATTAGTAGGATAGGCTAGACATCCTCAACACCTTGCTATGAAGAGAGTTACCTATAAACCAATAATTTGAAGAGGGATCAAGCCTGATGTAGTTTTCCCCTAGTGTAGAATGCAAGTACCAATGAGTGTTAGAATTAGAGTGGACTTGGATGCCTTGAATATGCTTGAGCTTTCAAATCTTTGAAAACTAGGCTTAGGTATGTTGTAGATGGTATTATGTAGAAGTAGGATAAAATAGGGATCAAGTACCTTAACTTTTCTCAACTCGCCTTTGGTTTGAATGTGCTTTTGCATCTATTTTCCATCTAGTGAGTAGAGGTTAATTAGACTTGTATTTATAGAGTTTTGTTGCTTGTGCAGATAATAAAATATGCTTAGGCTGACCTTAAGAGGATCACACATTTGAAAAAGTATCTATTATGAAGAGATAGGGATAAATACAATAGTGCCCAATTGGGACACTAACACCATGTGGTTGTAGTGTTCCAAATGTGGCACTAATGTCTACTTGGAAGACTACTGAGCAAGTTGGATTAGGTTATAAGAAGATAGTTCTGGGAATATATTTTGACTAACTGTAGGTGACTTTGGTCTGTATAATGACTAGGAAAGTGTGTCTAAGGATCTAGGATAGGTCTAAGGTTAAGCTAGGAATAGGGTAGCTTAATTAACACTATTAGAATCTAATTACCACTTTTAGATGATTATGATAACCTAAACCTTTTATTTTTCTACCATTTTTAAAAATTTATGACCCATGTTAGACCTTGGTTGTATAAACACTTATTTTTGGTACAAGTCCCTTTTCAATAGTGTCTTTTGCCCATTTTTTACATTTGGTATACTCATGTATATTTGGGATTTTTTAGGATACTTCCTACCCCACACTGATCTCTATCTCCAACCTCTAAGCCTTTCTGATGTATTCGACTTACATCTATTTCTAATAATTTAGTGACATGTCTTTGTAAATATCTAATGCAAACTCTACTTAGGAGAAAAAGTAGAATACCTCACTTCAGTAGCATTAGAATAATATGTCTTTGGATTGAATTGACTTGAAATGCTTATGATATTTATTAAGGCATATTTATAACCTAGATTACTAACCTATGTTCAGTTTATCATCATTAACCCTTAATTTGGAGAGTCATTTTTTAATAGGTGAGATGTAATTATTTTCAATCAGATTACTTGTGTCAATATTTCACATCAAATTAGGAGTGATATGCAATGGTAATGGAAATGGAAATAAAATAAAATTATATTATAAATACAAGGAATACATATTTTATCTTTGAAAATATTTGAACTTGTGACCTTACTTTTAAGAGTATAAGTTATTCACCATTAGGCAAAATTAAGTGTATAATAATTAAAAAGAAAATTAAACCCATAGATTTTGATATGATACCATGCCACATGGTAAGATGTTTCTACATGGAGCATTCAAAAATTTGAATCTAGGAACTGATGAGAGCAAAACTATCCATGAGATGAGGCATGGACATGTATCACCATCTCATTTCATCAAACATTTAAAAAGAGGTAAAACCTAAGCATGAAACCACCAACTTTATGAAAAAACCCCTATGATATTAAGACACATGGCACAATCTCATTCTATAACATATTTGAATCTCAGAACCTATAAATAGTCAACAATAAAGAAATCATAAATAATGACACATGTCATCTATTCACTCAAAAATAGATGGAATCACTAGATAAATAAAATCAAACCTTAATAATATTCAACAAGGAAATGATAATTTTTATACTTAAATGTAAAAATAAGAATGACATAAAACTATTCAAAGAGGAAATGATACATAGAGAAAAACATAAGGTTTGCAATAAAAATTAGAGACTTGAGATGGCATGAGGAAACCAGAAGTCAAAACCCATATTATAAATCAATGATTGAAAATTGGAGGTTAGAAGTCCAATATTATTAAAAGAATCTAACAAATAAGATTTTAGCTTGTAATATTTTATACATGGTGATTTATTACCTTTGACTATTATCCATGGTTTATCTTTTTTCCAAATCACTAATAAATTGATGCAATGAATATAACATGGGTTTTGACAAATTTTTCATTACAGGAATCTAGGATATGTTATTGAGTTTAAACAATTATAATTTTATAACAAATCTGATTGTAAAATTTTATTTCTCATACACTTGTCAAAAAAATTCTTTGTCTCTCTATCGATATATTTATTTCACATTCAAAAATAATTTATATTTATTGTTTTAATTAATTAAATGCTAAAAAAAAATTTATAATCTATGATAAAAATTTATAGTATGAGAATGAACCTTCACAAAAAATAATAATAAAATGAATCGAACTAGAATCTAATTACACAAATATTCTCTTATTTGATATTTTCTTATTCTTCTAAACATACTTATTATTTTAAAAATCTCATAAATTATTTTATTATCATGGAAATTATTAAATATCTATCCATCTATTATGCGATTTCAATGGTATTAAGATGGAGTATCCATTTACCACACTATCATATAGAAAATATTTTTAATATATATTCCCCTTAACAATTAGGGTGGGGGTCTCCCTTTACCACACATTAAATAATGTGGATTCCAATAAAGGTGGCACTAGAATATCATCCCCTTTAACTATCATATCACATCACTTCCTTCCATAACACACAATGGCTCTTATCAATCCTAAACATAAGCAAGTACTATAGAATTCACTCCATTGTATTAATTTGTTTAAACTATCATAGTTAATATTTTGTGAATGACTAAATTTTTAAAATATAAGTTTTTTGCACATGGTTTTTAATAACCTAAACCCCTTATTTTTCTACCATTTTTTTAAATTTACGACTCATGTAAAACCTTGGTTGTATAACTCATATTTTTGTCACAAATCCCTTTTCAATAGTGCCTTTTACCCATTTTTTACACTTAGTATACTTGTGTATATTTAGGTGTTTTAAAGATACTTCCTTCCCCACACTATTTTCTCTCTCTAACCTCAAAGCCTTCTTGATGTATTCAACTTACATCCATTTCAGATATTTGAGTGAAATGCCTTTGTAAATATCTAATGCAAACTTTACTTAGGATAAAAATCATAGTACATCACATTAGTATCATTAGAATAATCTACCTTTGCATTAAAGTGACTATAAATGCTTTTGATATCTATCAAGGCATAATATAAAACCCAAATTGAAAACCTTTATTCAACCTAAAGTTATTAACCCTTAGTTTGGAGACTGATTTTTCAATGGGTGAGATGTAATAATTTCCAATCAGATTACTTGTTTCATTATTTAACATCAAATTTGGGGGGATATGGAATAGAATTAGAAATAAATTAAAACCATATTCTAAATAAAAGGAGTACATAATTTTACATAATTTATCTTTGAAAATATTTGAACTTGTGACCTTTATTTTAAGAGTATAAGTTCATCACCATTAGGCCAAATTAAGTGTATAATAATTAAGATGAAAACTAAACCCCTAGATTTTTATAGATACCATGTAACATGGTAAGATGTTTCTATATAAAGCATCAAAAAAATCAAAGATAGGAATCAATGAGAGAGAAACTCTCCATGAGATGAGATATAGACATGCAACACCATGTCATTTCATGAAGCATTTTTAAATAGGTAAACCCTAAGTTATCATGTGACCACCATCCCAATTAAAACCCCTAAAATAGTAAAACACATATCATAATCTCATTCCATAACAAATTTCAATCTTAGAACCTATAGATTGTCAATAATAAAGAAATCATAAATAATGACATGTCATCTCTTAAATCAAAGATAAATGGAATCACAAGATAAATAAAATGAAACCTCAAGAAGACTCTACAAAGTAATAATAAGTGCCATATGCAAATGGAAAATGAAGAATAATACAAACCTATTAAAAGAGGAAATGATATATAGAGAAAAATGTAAGGTTTGCAACATAAATTAAAGACTTAAGATGGTATGAAGAAACAATAAGTCAAAACCTAGATTATAAATCAATGATTGACAATAAGAGATTGGAAGTCCCATATTATTACAATAATCTAAAAAATAAAAATTTCTCTTGTAATTTATTTTACAAGGTGATTTATTGCCTTTAACTATTATACATGGTTTAGCTTTTTTCCCAAACACTAGTAAATTGATGTACTGAATATAACATGGGCTTCGATAAAATTTTCATTGTAGGGATGTAGGATATGTTGCTGAATTCAAATAATTACAATTTTATAATAAAACTAATTATAAAATTTTGTTCCTCATACACTTTTGTCAATCATTTTCTTTGTCTCTCCATTGATATATTAATTTCACCTCTAGAGACAATTGCTAGTTATTATTTTCAAGAAGAAAATGCTAAAAAAATGTAGCATTTTTGATAGGAAATCATAGTGGGAGAATAAACCTTCATAAATAAAACAAGATAAGAAATTTAACTAGAAGCCAACTAAAAAAATATTCTCTTATTTGACATTTTCTTATTTTTTAAAATATAGTTATTATTCTTAAAATCTCATAAATTATTTTAGTATCATGAACATTATTAAATATCTATCCATTTACAATATGAGTTCAATGATATTAATATTCGGTATCTATTTACCACACTATGATATAGAAAGTATTTTTAGTATATATTCCCCTAAACAATTAGGGTGGGGGTCTCCCTTTATCACATATGATATAATTTAGATTCCAATAAAGATGGCACTAGAATATCATCTTCTTTAACTATTATATCATATCACTTCCTTCCTTAACACACATTGGATTTTATCAGTCCCAAACATAAACATGCACTATAGGATTCACTCTACTTTATTCATTAATCTATCATAGTTAATATTTGTGAATGTCTAAATTTTTGAAATATAATTTTTTTTGCATGTGGTTTTTTATAACCTAAACCCCTTATTTTGATGCATTTTTTTAAAAATTTATGCCCAATGTCAAACTTTGGTTGTATAAACACTTATTTTTTGTACAAGTCCCTTTTCAATAATGTCTTTTACCAATTTTTACACTTGGTCTACTTGTTTATATTTGGTTATTTTTAGGATACTTCATACCCCACACTACTCTCTCTCTTCTACCTCTAAGCCTTCTTGATGTATTCAAATTACATAAATTTCAAATAATTGAGTGAAATGTATTTATAAATATATAATACAAAATTTACTTAGGAGAAAAATAAGAATACCTCACATTAACAACATTAGAATAATCTACCTTTGCATTGAACTGACTCTGAATGATTATGATATATATCAAGGATAATATACAACCCAGATTGCTAACATGTGTTTGGACTATCATAATTAACCCTTGTTTGGAGACTCATTTTTAATGGGTGAGACAATTATTTCCAATCATATTACTTATGCTATTATTTCATGTCAAATTTGGGGGGATAGGTAATGGAAATGGAAATGGAAATAGAATAAAATTGCATTCTAGATACAAAGTGTACATATTTTATCTTTAAAAATATTTGAACTTGTGAACCTTATTTTAAAAGTTTAATTTATTCACCATTAGGCAGAATTAAGTGTATAATAATTAAGAATAAAAACCAATATTTCAATATGATACCATGCCACATGGTAAGATGTTGCTACATAGAGCATCCAAAAATTTGTAGCGACTAATGAGAGAAAAAGTATCCATGAGATGAGATCTAGACAGATAACAACATCTCATTACATGAATAATTTTGAAAGAGGTGAACCCTAAGTTAGCATGCAACCACCAGCCCCATGAAAAAACCTTACGATATTAAAACACGTAGCACAATCTCATTCCAAAACATATTTGAAGCTCAAAACATGTAGATAATCAATAATAAATAAATCATAAAGAAATAAACATGTCATATCTTAACTCAATAATAGATGGAATCACTAAATAGATAAAATCAAACCCCTAGAAGATTCAACAAGAAAATGACAAGTGCCATACTTAAATGGAAAAACAAAAATGACACAATCCTATTCAAAGAGGAATATATATATAGAGAAAAAACATAAGGTTTACAATAAAAATTGGAGACATGGGATAGTATGAAGAAACCAAAAGTCAAAACCCAGATTATAAATCAAAGATTGAAAATCTAAGGTTGGAAGTCCCATATTATTACAAGAATATAACAAATAAAATTTTAGCTTCTAATTTTTTTACATGGTGGTTTATTGCCTTGAATTATTATACATGGTTTAATTGTTTTCCCAAGCACTAATAAATTGATGCATTAAATATAACATGAGTTTAGACAACTTTTTTAGTTTAATAATCTAGGATATGTTATTGAGTTCAAATAATTATAATTTTCTAAAAAAAATGTAATTGTAAAAGTTTGTTTCTCATACACTTGTCAACCATTTTCTTTGTCTCTCTATTGATATATTTATTACAATTTTAGAGACAATTATTACTTATTATTATTATTTTTAAATGTATTTTTTGATAAAAATTATGGTAGGATAATGAACCTTCACAAATAAAACAAAATAAGAAATTGATTTAGAATCAAACTACACAAATATTCTCTTATTTGATATTTTCTTATTCTTTTAAATATACTTATTATTTTTAAAATCTCAGAAATTATTTTATTATCATGGGCATTATTAAATATCTATCCATTTATAATGTGAGTTCAATGGTATTAAGATTGGGTATCCATTTACCACATTATCATATAACAAATATTTTTAATATATATTCCCCTAAATAATTAGGGTGGGGGTCTCCCTTTACCACATATTATATAATGTGGATTCAATTAAACGTGGCACTAGAATATCATACCCTTTAATCGATATATCATATCACTTCCTTCCTCAACACAAAATGGATTTTATCAGTTCTGAACATAAGCAAGTACTATAGGATTCACTCCACTCTATTAATTTATTTTGTCATTAACCTATCATAGTTAATATTTTGTGAATGCCTAATTTTTTTTAATATAAATATTTTAAATATGGTTTTTTATGGACTAACCCCTTATTTTGTGGCCTTTTTTTTGAATTTATGTACCATGTCAGACCTTTTTGTATAAACACTTATTTTTGGTATAACTCTTTTTTCAATAATATCTTTTATCTATTTTTTACACATGGTCTACTTGTATATATTTGAGTATTTTTAGGATACTTCTTACCCCACACTATTATTTTGATGACATCTAAGCCTTCTTGATGTATTCAACTTACATCCATTTTAGATAATTGAGTAAACTATTTTTGTAAATATCTAATGCAAAATTTACTTAGAAGAAAAATCAGAATACATCACATTAGTAGCATTAGAATAATTTACATTTGCATTGAATTAAAATGAAATGTTTATGATATCTATCAAGGCATAGTATACAACCCAGATTGATAACCTATGTTTAGCCTATCATCATTAACCCTTGGTTTGGTTACTCATTTTTTAATGGGTGAGATGTAATACCTGCATTAGTATTTCACATCAAATTTGGGGGGATAGGTAATGTAAATAGAAATGAAAATAGAATAAAATTATATTCTAAATATAAGGATTACATATTTTATCATTGAAAACATTTGAACTTGTGAAATTTATTATAAGAGTATAATATATTCACCATTAGAAGAAATTAAGTATACAATAATTAAGATGAAAATTAAATCCATAGATTTTGATATGATAGCATGCCACATGGTAAGATGTTGGTACACAAATCATCTAAAAATTTTAAGATAGGAACTGATGAGAGAAAAACTCTCCATGAGATGAACTCTGGACATGTAGCATCGTCTCACTTCATGAAGCATTTTGAAATAGGTAAAAACTAAGTTAGCATGGGAACACTAACCTTGGGAAAAATCCATGGAATATTAAGACACCTAGAACAATCTTATTTCAAAACATATTTGAGTCTTAGAGCCTATAGATAGTCAACAATAAAGAAATCATAAATAATGACACATGTCATTTATTTACTCAAATATAGATAGAATCAATAGATAAATAAAATCAAACCTCAAGAAGATTCAATAAGGAAATGAAAAGTGACATACTTAAATGGAAAAATAATAATGATACAAACCTATTAAAAAAAGAATTAACTCAATAAAAATTGGAGACCTAGGATGGTATGAAGAACCCAGAAGTCAAAACCCAATTTATAAATCAATGATTGAAAATTAGAGGTTGGAAGTCCCATATTATTACAAGAATATACCAAATAAAATATTCACTTGTAATTTTTTTTACATGGTGATTGATTGCCTTTTAATATTATATATGGTTTAAAATTTCCCCCAAGAATTAATACATTAATTCATTGAATATAACATGGGTTTCAATTATTAGGAAAATTAGTGTTCACATAGTTATTTGGGTGATTAGTGTAACATGAATATTTACATGAGTAGTAATTCACTAGTGGTTATTTAGGTTAGTTATTAGTATATATAATTTGGAGTGATATTATTATGTAATAACAATAGTTCATGTAAATAGGTTTGATATTGTTATGAGGAATATTAGGGATATGGTTGAGATATGCATAGAGATATGAGCTCCATAAATATAGGAGTGCATTTCCTACATATTTGTAATATCTTTGATATTTTGTAACAAAGTATGTAATAGAGAATATAATATTATATATTATTTGTTCATATATTTCACCTATGTATTCTCTATATTTAGCTTCAAGAATCTTTGCATGAGCCAAATGTTTGTAAAAGCTTGTCCATTTTATAATAGTGATATCAAAGTAACTATGAGATCTATGTGAGATTATGTGAGGGGAATCTTTCTAGTCCCAGATTACCCCAATTGATGAGAATTTATGAAATATTGTAGTGGTTCCTCCTTAGAATAAGTTAAGGCATTTTTTGGAATAGTTGAAGTAGTTTATACAGCTTTTCTAGATCGAATATTTTTGCATAGTCCATATAGTTTAATAATTCACTGTAGTCCATTTTATATCTCCTTGAGATCTAGAAAATGAGATAAGTACTTATATTTTATCCCCTTATCAATGTGTTTTATAGATTTATGGCCTTTATCATGTCCTGTACACTTGTGACAACTCCTTTTTATGCAAATATTCTTGCCACTGATCTGATGCCAATTACCATCTATTATTTATGTATTTTCAATAATGAATGTGATCTATTCAGATTTATTCCTAGAAACTTATGTTTTTTCCTTGTATATCTATTAACACAACATGTAGACCCTTCACTACTTGTTCATTGCCATTGTTTCTTTTTATCCAAGGCAAACACAAGTAGTGTGATCTTTCTTCAATACTAGATCTATATTCTACTAGAGAAGATAAAATCCATTATTTTAGTGCACAACTATAAAAAATATTCTACTGGATCTTGTCTCAAATTTACAAAACATAAAAACCTATCAAGGTTGTATATGTAGACTAGACAATATTCATTTAAAATAAAAGTTTCAAAATCTATGACTATTGTCCTTCAAAAGGCCAAGAGTTTACACTACATTGCATCGAGTGGATTCCACTTCAAACACCATCCACATCACCTCTCAGTTGTTGAATTATCCACTTTGGATTCCTCTATATCGTCAACTATATCACATCTCACATGCATTTTTTTCTATACTCGATAAGATTTTTTTGTAAGTTTATTGATATTAGGTTATAGTTTAGGTGTAGGTTGTTTAAAGTTTATAAAATATTTATTTAGAAAATAAAAATAAAAGCAAATTATATAGTTAGTAATTGGTTTTTTTCTAGTCAGGGTTCTTATTAACATTGTGGTGAATACCACTTTTTTAGTCATTAGTTTTTATAAAATTTTGTTGTCAAGTCTGGTGTTATCAAAAGTTTGTCTAGTCAAGGTTTTCAATAAAGTTAAAAATTTGAAAAAAAATAAATTTATGGTCTTTATTAAAATAATCATAGTTAAATGGTATATAGTTTAGTCAATAGTTTAATTTAGTAATTTAGTTTAATTAGGTGTGTTAAAATTATCAAAAGAAAAAAATTGTGTATGGATGTATTTTTGGTGGAAACCGATATCCAAGTAGTTTCACATTATAGAAGGGAAGTTATACCAATAAATATAATGTGAAAATTACTGAGTGTCCAACCAAATTTTCTGATTAAGTAACAACCTAAAGGAGGTTAGAGGCATTAGAGGATGAAGGCCATTCATGTCTCTCATTAGCCACTAGTGATGGAGTCACTTCTGCTTTAGTGGCATGTGTTTTT
Source organism: Torreya grandis (assembly GCA_037957365.1). Classification (NCBI taxonomy): domain Eukaryota; kingdom Viridiplantae; phylum Streptophyta; class Pinopsida; order Cupressales; family Taxaceae; genus Torreya; species Torreya grandis. Next base: position 454,478 of record JARHVA010002224.1, read on the forward strand.
CATACATTTATTTTTTCATTGTATTTTGTAATAATAATAGAGGTTAATTCATGTTCACTTACATATGTGATTATTGCTAATACAATCCACTAATGTAAAAATATAATGGAAAAAATGAAAGCACAAAAGAAAAGCAACATCATGATACTTGCAGAGGTTAAACAGTCATATGTGTTTTTGTTCATACCTATATTTATGGTGAACTTTTGTAAAACCATTGAAGATTGTGTAGATGGTTCCTACTTGAGTTCCCATATATATTAGGTAAAATGTGTTCCCTATAGTGAATGGTTGATAATCATATGGTTCTTATACATGTTCCCACATTAGTTTGGTTAGATGTGTTCCTGATATTACATGGATGATAAAAAGTTGATGTGCTCCATCTTCTACCTTCATTTCAAGTTGTGTGCCAAGATCATGAGTGAGTAGAGGTGAGTAAGCTATAGAAAAAGAGTGAAAGTTTTTTACTAACATGTAAAAACTAAGGGGAAATGTTAGGAAAATTATTATTCACATAGTTATTTGAGTGATTATTATAATGTGAATAATTACATGAATAATAATTCACTTGTATTTACTTAGGTTAGTTATTAGTATGTATAATTTATGAGTGATATTGTTCTATAACAAAAATAGTTCAGGTAAATAAGTTTGGTATTGTTATGAGGGATCTTAGAGACATGGTTGATATATGTATGGAGATATAAGATCCATAAATATAGGAATGCATTATATATATATATATATATATATATATATATATATATATATATATATATATATATATATATATATATATATAGAGAGAGAGAGAGAGAGAGAGAGAGAGAGAGAGAGAGAGAGAGAGAGAGAATACAATATAATATATTGTGTGTTCAGATATTTCACATGTGTACTCTTCGTATTCAACTTCAAGAATATTTGCATGAGATAAATCTTTCTAAAAGCTTGTCCATTTTATAACATCGACAAATTTTTCATTATAGGAATATAGGATATTTCTTAAGATTAAATAATTATAAATTTACAATAAATTTATTTGTAAAATTTTATTTCTCATACACTTGTTGTCAACAATTTTATTTATCTCTTTATCAATATATTTATTGCACCTTCATAGACAATTCCTAGTTATTATTTTAAAGAGTAAAATGCTACAAAATATAGAGTTTTTGATAAAAAAATTTATAGTAGGAGAATGATATTTCAAAAACAAAACAATATAATAAATTGAACTAGAATCTAACTACACAAATATTCTCTCATTTGATATTTTCTTATTCTTTTAAATGTACTTATTATTTTTTAAATCTCCTTAATTATTATATTATCATGTACATTATTAAATATCTATCCATATATTATGTGAGTTCAATGGTATTAAGATGAGTTATCCGTTTACCACACTATCATATAATAAATATTTTAATATATATTCACCTAAATAATTAGGGTGGGAGTCTCCCTTTACCACATATTATATAATGTGGATTCCAATAAAGGTGGCACTAGAATATCATCTCATTTGATAATTATATCATATCACTTCCTTCCTCAAGACACAATGGCTCTTATTAGTCCCAAACATAAACAAATACTATGGGATTAACTTCAATTTATTAATTTGTTTATCCTTAACCTATCATAGTTAATATTTTTTGAATATCTACGTTTTTGATATATAATTTTTTTTCATATGATTTTTTACAACCTAAATCTCTTATTTTGCTGCCATTTTTTTAAATTTATGCCCCATGTCAAACCTTAGTTGTATAAACACTTATTTTTTAGAATGTTCCTTTTCAATAGTGTCTTTTACCCATTTTTTACACTTGGTCTACTTGTGTATATTTGAGTGTCTTTAGGATACTTCCTACCACACACTACTCTCTCTCTCTCTCTCTCTCTCTCTCTCTCTCTCTCTCTCTCTCTCTCTCTCTCTCTCTCTCTCTCTCTCTCTCTCTCTCTCTCTCCGAAATGGAAATTGAAATAAAATAAAATAATATTATAAATACAAGAAGTACATATTTTATCTTTAAAAATATTTGAACTTGTGATATTTTTTTAAGAGTATAAGTTATTCACCATTATGCCAAATTAAGTGTACAATAATTAAGATGAAAGATTAACCCCTATATTTTGATACGATACCATGCCACATGGTAAGATATTGCTACATGGAGCATCTAGAAAATTGAAACTTGGAATGGATGGGAGAAAAAATATCCATGAGATGAGGACTAGACATGTAGCGCCATCTCATTTCATGAAGAATTTTGAAATAGGTAAACCCTAAGTTAGTATGCAACCATCAACCCTATGAAAACATTGTGATATTAAGACACATAACACAATCTTGTTCCATAACATATTTGAATCTTAGAACCTATAGATACTCAACAATAGAGAAATTATAAGTAATTATACATGTCATCTCTTAACTCAAAGATACATGTAATCACTAGATAAATAAAATAAAACCTTAAAAAGATTCAAAAAGGAAATGACAAGTGCCATACTCAGATGGAAAAACAAGAACAATGCAAACCTATTCAAAGAGGAAATGATACATAGAGAAAAACATAAGGTTTGCAACAAAAAATGGAGTCCTAGGATGATATGAAGAAACTGGTAGTCAAAACCCATATTATAAATCAATGATTGAAAATCAGAGATTGGAAGTCCCATATTATTAGAAAAATCTAACAAATAAAATTTTATCTTGTAATTTTTTTAACATGATGACTTATTGCCTTTATATATTATACATGGTTTATATTTTTTGCAAACATTAATAAATTGATGCATTGGATATAACATGGCTTTCAACAAATTTTTCATTACAAAAATCTAGGATATGTTGTTGAGTTCAAATAATTATAATTTTCTAAAAAATCTAATTGTAAAATTTTGTTTCTCATACACTTGTTTCAACCATTTTATTTGTCTCTATGTTGATATATTTATTTCACCTTTAGAGATAATTGATAATTATTATTTTAAAGAAGAAAATGCTAAGAAATGTTGTTATGTGGAGCATCCAAAAAGATGTTGTTATGTGGAGCATCCAAAAAATCAAAGCTAGGAAATAATGAGTTCAAAATTCTCCATGATATGAGCTATAAACATGTATCACCATATAATTCCATTAATCAAAATTAAAGAGTTAAACCCTAAGTCCACATATGACTACTAACCCCATGAAAAAACATGTGATATTAAGACAAGTAGAAAAATCTCATTCTAGAACATATTTGAATCTTGGAACTTATAGATAATCAAAAATAAAGAAATCATATATAATGGACACATGCCATCTCTAAACTCAAAGATATATGGAATCATTAGATAAATAAAATCAAACCTTAGGAAGATACAATAAACAAGTGACAAGTGTCATACTTAGATGGAAAATAAGAATGACACAAACTTATTCAAAGAGGAAATGATACATAGATAAAAATATAAGGTTTGTAATAAAATTGGAGACCTAGGATGGTATGAAGAAACCAAAAGTGAAAACCTAGATTATAAATCAATGATTGAAAATCTAAGGTTGGAAGTTCCATATTATTACAAGAATCTAACGAAAAAAAATTAGCTTGTAATTTTTTTTACATGGTGATTTTTTCCCTTTAACTATTTAGACTTTTTACCAAGCACTAATAAATTAATGCACTAAATATAGCATGATTTTCAACAACTTTTTCATTGTAGGAATCTAAGATATGTTGTTGATTTCAATTTATAACAAATCTAATTTTATAATTTTATCTCTCATTCACTTGTTATCATCCATTTTATTTGTCTCTCTATCGATATATTTATTTCACCTTCATAAACCATTTCTAGTTATTATTTTAAATAAAAAATACCAAAAAATTATAAAAATTCTGATAAAATTTTAAATTAAGAGAATGATCCTTCATAAACAAAATAATATAATAAATCAAACTAGAATCCAAATATAAAAATATACTCTTTCTTTTTAATTATACTTATTATTCTTAAAATATCATAAATTATTTTAGTATCATAGACATTATTAAATATCTATCCATATACAATGTGAGTGTAATGGTATTAAGATGTGGTATCCATTTACCACACTATCATATAGCATATATAATTAATATATATTCCCCTAAACAATTATGGTAGGGATCTCCCTTTACCACATATTATATAATGTGGATTCTAACAAAGGTGGTGCTAGAATATCATCCCTTTAATCATTATATCACATCACTTCCTTCCACAACACACAATGGATCTTATCACTCCTGAACATAAGCTAGTATTATAAGAGTCACTCCACTCTTTTAATTTGTTTGTCATTAACTTATCATAGTTAATATTTTTTGAATGTCTAATTTTTTGTAATATAATTTTTTTTGCATATGTTTTTTTATAACCTAAACCCCTTATTTTTCTACCATTTTTTTGAATTTATGCCTCATGTAAAATCCCTCTTGTATAAACACTTATTTTTGGTACAATTCCCTTTTTAATAGTGTATTTTATTCATTTTTTACACTTGGTCTACTTGTGCATATTTGGGTGTTATTAGGATACATCCTATCCCACACTTCTCTCTCTCTCTAATCTATAAACCTTTTTGGTGTATTCAACTTACACATTTCAGATAATTAAGTGAAATGTCTTTTTAAATATATAATGCAAACTTACTTAGGAGAAAAATCAGAATACCTCACCATAGTAACATTATAATAATCCACCTTTACATTGAACCGACTCTAAGTTCTTATGATATGTATCAAGGCATAGTATACAACCTAGTGTTCAGATTGTCATCATTAACCCTTAGTTTGGAGACTCAATTTTTAATGGTTGAAATGTAATTATTTCCAATCAGATTACCTATGTGATTATTTCATGTCAAATTTGGGGGGATAGGCAATGAAAATGGAAATAGAAATAGAATAATTCTGTATTCCAAACACAAGTACATATTTTATCTTTGAAAATATTTGAACCTGTGACCTATATTTTAAGAGTATAATATCTTCACCATTAGGATAAATTAAGTGTATAATAACTAATATGATAAATAAACCCCTAGATTTTAATATGACACCATGCCACATGGTAAGATGTTGCTATGTGGAGCATCCAAAAAATCTAAGTTAGGAATTGATGAGAGAAAAAATCTTTATGAGATGAGGTTTGGACATGTAGCACCATCTCATTTTATGAAGTATTTTGAAAGAGGTAAACTCTAATTCAACATACGACCAACAACCCTTTGAAAAAAATCATATAAAACATGTATCATAATCTCCTTCTAGAACATATTTAAATAGCATACCATATTGATAGTATCATAAATAATGACACATGCAATATTTTAACTCAAATATAAATTGAATCAATAGAAATAAAATCAAACCCCAATAAGATTAAAAAGGAAATGATAAGTTCCATACATAGATGGAAAAATAATAATGACACAAACCTATTCAAAGATAAAATGATACATAGTGAAAAATGTAAGGTTTGCAATAAAATTTGGAGACCTAAGATTGTATGAAGAACCCAAAATTAAAAATCCATATTATAAATAAATGATTGAAAATTATGGGTTGGAATCTCATATTATTATAATATTCTAACAAATAAAAAAATTTCTTCGAAAATTTTTTACATTTTGATTTGTTGCCTTTAACCATTATACATGCTTTAGCTTTTTTCCAAGCACTAATAAATTGATGCACTAAATATAATATGGGGTTCGACAAAATTTTCATTGCAAGAATATAGGATATGTTATTGAATTCAAATAATTACAATTTTATAAAAAAACTAATTGTAAAATTTTATTTCTCATACACATGTTATCTACCATTATCTTTGTCTCTCTATCGATATATTTATTCCACCTTCAGAGACAATTGATAGTTATTATTTTAAAGAAGGAAATGCTAAAAAATTATAGAGTTTTTGATAAAATTTATAGTAGGAGAATGAAAATTCACAAATAAAATAATATATGAAATCAAACTAGAACCTATATATATTTATATCCTCCCATCCCATGCTATTGATTTGGAATGCCCTTAATAGAGTGTATATGACCTATCAAGCTCATGCCCCTCCCTCTCCCCCTTTATATATCTTATGGATATGGTTGATAGAGGGGAGATATGGCTTGGGTATGGTTACTAGATAGTGCATTAAAAATATGGTTGGGTATGATATAGGTGTAAATCAGGTATTATATTCAAGATATGGAAAGATCATATGTCTCTATATGCATTATGAGATTGTCTTGCCCTACCCTATCTAAGGGGCCCTCCTCATGTCCCTCTACAAAAATAAGTATATATTAATTTGGTGTATACATATATATATTTGGAGATGAGTATCTATCTTGGGGGACCATATCTATCTAGATAGGGCATATCAAATAGCAATTCCAAACCCAATCTCTAGCTACCTATATATAGATATGTCCCAATCCCCTCTATCTATATCTGCTCCTCACCTAGATAAATTATTAATTAATATATGGCCCAATCCCCTCCCTCCCCCATCTAGTGGTTATGAAAATGATCCTCTTATAAAGCGTCAATATAAGGTTACCTCACTTTGGTCAATATATGTCATACAATATGATTTATAGTCATAGTCCTTGGGGTTGAGAAGATGATAATAAGCCTCCTACATATAGATAGATATAACAAATGAAAACATTATATTTAGATAAATAGGGAACATAGATCACCTCCTCAACCTTAGGTTTGGACCCTTGGCCTCCAACCTGCTCTCTCTATAAGGGAACTTTCATTGCAAGGGGCCCAATAGGGTCCCTCGATTGCCATAGATAGATCCCCATGATCTATAATTAAGTTTATATGTTAAATAAAAATTTATATATGGATGGGGGGTCAGGGTGGGGGGCATGATATAGATTTATTATGTCTATGGTGTCAAGATAGAGATAGAGTTTATTGGCATTGACACCCCATATATAGATTTTGATTTATCATTTCTAATTAGATATATACTATGCTCTCAGACTCGATATAAATAATTAGTATAAGTATTTGAATTAGAATATTTGTCCATAGTTTCTTTAGACACAATAATTTAACTTAATAAGTTAAACTCAGAATTATGCAAATTATTAAATCTTGAATCACTAATATTGGTAAATGTCGTAAAGAAATATTATTAAAATTTAATTCATGACAATCATAAGTTGAAAGTTCATATTCTTTAGTCATTTCCAAATAATTTGTGGGACGATATTTGACACACTTCCCATGAAAGATACAAATTCCAAAATTAATACTAGACTTTTCAATCTTTTTCCTCAATATCAATATTGATGGCGAGCCCCACTCTTTTTTGATATTTTCTTATTATTTTAAATATACCTATTATTTTTAAAATCTAAAAAATTATTTTAGTATAATGGATATTATTAAATATCTATCCATATATAGTGTGAATTCAATGGTATTCATATGAGGCATCCATTTACGACACTGTCATTTAACAAATATTATTAATATATATTCCCCTAAATAATTAGAGTGGGGGTATCCCTTTACCACATATTATATAATGTGGATTCTAATTAATATGGTGCTAGAATATCGTCCCCTTTAATAGTTATATCATATCACTTCCTTCCTCAACACAAAATGGCTCTTATAATTCCTGAACATAAGCATGTACTATAGGATTCACTCCACTCTATTAATTTTCTTATCATTAACCTATCATAGTTAATATTCTATGAAAAATTTACCACATATTATATAATTTGGATTCTAATAAATATGGTGCTAGAATATCATCCCCTTTAGTAGTTATATCATATCACTTCCTTCCTCAGCACAAAATGGCTCTTATAAGTCTTGAAAATAAGCATGCATTATAGGATTCACTCCACTCTATTAATTTGCTTGTGATTAACCTATCATAGTTAATATTCTATGAATTTATAATTTTTTAAAATATAATTTTTTTACATATGTCTTTTTATAACCTAAACCCCTTATTTTCCTACCATATTTTTGAATTTATGCCCCATGTCAAACCTTGGTTTTATAAACACTTATTTTTTATACATGTCCCTTTTCAATAGTGTATTTTACCCATTTTTTACATTTGGTCTACTTGTGTATATTTGGGTGTTTTTAGGATGCTTCCTACCACACATTACGCTCTAACCTCTAAGCCTTCTTGATGTATTCAAATTACATCCATTTCAAATAACTGAGTGAAATGTATTTGTAAATATATAATGCAAACTTAATGTAGGAGAAAAATTAGAATATATCACATTAGTAGCATCAAAATAATATTCCTTTATATTAAATAGATTCTAAATGCTTGTGATATCTATCAAAGCATATTATAAAACATAGATTTCTAAACTGTGTTTGGACTAGCATCATTAATACTTGGTTTGGAGACTCATTTTTTATGGGTGAGATGTAATTATTTCCATTCAGATTAATTGTGCCATTATTTCATGTTAAATTAGGGGGATAGGTAGTGGAAATGTAAATGTAAATAGAATAAAATTGTATTCCAAATATAAGGAGTACATATGTTATCTTTGAAAAGATTTGAACTTGTGACCTTTCTTTTAAGAGTATAAGTTATTAACCATTAGGCTAAAATAAGTGTCCAATAATTAAGATGAAAATTGAACCCCTAGATTTTTATATGATACCATGTGTATGGTATGATGTTGATATATGGAGCATCCAAAATATTGAACTGAGGAACCGATGAGAGAAAAAATATACATGTGGTGAGGTCTAGACATGTAGCACCATCTCATTTCATGAAGCATTTTGAAAGAGGTAAACCATAAGTCAAAATGTGACCACCAACCCTATGAAAAAACCCTATGATATTAAGACTAATAGCACAATCTTATTCTAGAACATATTTGAATCCTATAACCTATAGATAGTCCACAATAAATAAATCATAAATAATGACATGTGTCATCTCTTAACTCAAAGATAAATAAAATCAAACTTCAAGAAGATTCAACAAGGAAATGACAAGTGCCATACTCAAATGATAAAACAAGAACAATTGAAACCTATTCAAAGAGGAAATGATAGAGAAAAATAGAATTTTTACAATAAAAATTGAACACCTAGGATGGTATGAAGAAACTAGAAGTCAAAACCTAGATCATAAATCAATGATTGAAAATTAGAGGTTGGAAGTGCCATATTATTACAATCTAACAAATAAAATTTTATCTTGTAATTTTTTTTACATAGTGATTTATTGCCTTTAAATTTTATACATGGTTTAGCTTTTTCCCCATTCACTAATAGATTGATGCACTAAATAAAACCAGGGTTTTGACAAATTTTTAATTGCAAGAATATAGGATATGTTGTTGAGTTCAACTAATTACAATTTTTAGACAAATCTAATTGTGAAAGTTTATATCTCATACACTTGTCAACCATTTTATTTATCTCTCTATCGATATATTTATTGCACCTTTAGAGATAATTGATAAGTATTATTTTAAAGACAAATGCTAAAAAAATGTAGAATTTATGATAAAAATGTAAAGTAGGAGAATGAACCTTCATATATATATATATATATATATATATATATATATATATATATATATATATATATATATATATATATATATATATATATATAAAATAAATCAAACTAGAATCCAACCATACAAATATTCTCCTGTTCAATATTTTCTTATTCTTTCAAATATACTTATTATTCTTAAAATCTCATAAATCATTTTAGTATCATGAACATTATTAAGTATCTATCCATATACAATGTGAGTTCAATGGTATTAAGGTGGAGTATCCATTTACCACACTATCATATATAAAATAGTTCAAATATATTTCCCCTAAACAATTAGGGTGGGGATCTAGATTTACCACATATTATATAATGTGGATTCTAATAAAGGTGGTACTAGAATATCATCCCATTTAGTTCCATTATATCACATCACTTCCTTCCTCAACACACAATGGCTCATATTAGTCTAGAACATAAGTATTATAGGATTCACTCCACTCTATTAATTTATTTATCATTAAACTATTAAATTTAATATTTTGTGAATTTATAAACTTTTTCAACATAATATTTTGTCATATGGTATTTTATAACCTAAACCCCTTATTTTTTTACCATTTTTTTGAATTTATGCCCTTGTCAGACCTTGGTTGTATAAACAATTATTATTGGTATAACCCCCTTTTCAATAATGTCTTTTATCCATTTTTTATGGTTGGTCTACTTGTGTATATTTAGATGTTTTTAGGATACTTCCTACATCACACTACCCTCTCTCTCTCTCTCTCTATAACCTCTAATACTTATTGATATATTCAAATTACATCCATTTTATATAATTGTGTGAAATATCTTTGTGAAATAACCCTCACCCCCGCCCCCCCCCCCCCCCTCCCCCACAAAAAAAAATAAAGAAAAAAATCAAGGATTGTTATATATTAGAGCAC